>CATKVR010000017.1:0-384995 GCA_949820135.1 Sylvilagus floridanus | reverse complement strand
CCCTGTGAGTTAAAACCAGGTCCATGAGGAGAAGTATGACTTTTCAGGTAAGAGCAAATTTGGTTAGTTACCTGTTTATATATGCTCTTCAGTACAACTTCATATCTTCCCCTCAAATTGGTTTAAAAGGGAGTTCTGCCCACTTACTTTGCATACAGAAAAATCAATGTAGCTGCAACATCATTTTTTAGTATAATCTCTCTCAATCTTTGGCTATGCTACCTGGTCCTCTATGCTGTGGCAAGGCATCATTATAGAAAAGGTCAGTCATCCATTTTATAAGGTCTGGCGATCAAACCATACATCACAGTGGAGAGTCCTGTGGAACAGTCAACTTCTCTTCTGGGAGAGAAGAGAGGATAAATGAGGCAGCAAGTCGGATCTCTCTGATCGCTTATCCTGACTTCCTGGGATTTCAGATCTAACTGGTGTTTAACCACTGTTTACTGCATAGCCTACTTAGAGGAGAAGTGGCAGACATCTCTGCCATCCTTAGATCCTAGAGTTTCCTTGGGCTCCTGTAACGTAGTTCTCTAGTATCTGCTGCATAGCCATCTCCAGTCATCCCCAAGTCTCTTTTGGAACAATTTCTCTTGTTTGGCTGGAGTCTGTTTGATCCACATTTTGTACTAACAATGCCTGATTCTTCAGTGTTAGCTGGATGGAAACCTTGCCAGTTTCCCTTGAAAGAATCTGGCTTCTGAGCCAGAGGCTATAGCAGCTGGAAAGAGACATGTTTAAACTGAAGTTTAGTATCATTTCACACCTTGGAAATACTTTTAATCCAAATAGCCCAATTGGTTATTATCTCTGTGAGATGAGACATATATCCTTTGATATTTCCAGGTGCCCATCTGGAAATATCAGAGTCTGGAGAATTTAGAAATTGGATTTTTAGAAAGTCAGTTAAAGATGCCAAGAAAACTTCAAGTATCTGGTCAAAATAGGATTCCGTTACATCATGTGATGATCAGGGTGATTTTAATAATTTTTGACAGAGTAAGTCTTAATGATAAAGTGGCCAAATATTTTCAAATAAATGCATATTTAAAAATAACCAACTTTTAAGACTCAATGCTTTTTATCAGTCAGAACTTAAGATAGACAGTAAAGGACACAATAGATTACTTCAACAGAACACAAAATCTGTGTCTCCTTTGTTGTTGCAGAAATCAGAAATAAAAAACCTTAAATATAGCAGTTAGCACATGAAATCACCACATAACTTGGAGCAATATAACAGAAAAGAGCTTATAGGACCTATCTCTAGAAATGGCACAGAGTAACCAATTACACAGAAACTGCTAAAAGGAGACATTACAGTTTCTATAAAAACAGATGTCTAGATTTACAATTGAGATCATTTCCAGTTATTTGCTAACATATTAATATGCATTTTTCAAAAACCTCATTGTAACAGAAGATCATACTTCAATCTTAGGTCAGTGTAACTTTGGCATCAACACTCAACTTATAGAAAACTCTGTAAACAATATCTTAAATTTGTAAACTTTTCTTTTTTTTCTTACAGGCAGAGTACAGTGAGAGAGAGAAAGACAGAGAGAAAGGTCTTCCTTTGCCATTGGTTCACCTCCCAGTGGCCACTGCAGCCGGCGCCCTGCAGCCAGCACACCACACTGATCTGAAGGCAGGAGCCAGGTACTTCTCCTGTCCATTAAGGATTTCTGTAGTTCAAAAATTTGTTTTTGAGTACTTCTTAGTGTTCTTATCAATTTTTTGAGATCTGCTTCTTGCATTTCTTCTATCTCATCATCTTCGTAATCTTGAATTGGGGTGTCTTTTTCATTTGGGGATGCCATAGTGTCTTCCTTGTTCTTATTACCTCGGATTTTGCGTTTGTTGTTTGGCATATTGGTTTCTTCACTGTGATGTTTTTTTCTTGTTATACTATGACTCTAGATTAAGTGGACACTTTGTGTTTCTGTGTGGGTGCAAACTGATGAAATCTTTACTTAGTATATACTGAATCAATCTTCTGTATATAGATAATTAAAAATGAAAAAAAAAACCTTGGTGTTAAATTGGAAATTGTATAGAAAATTAATCAATTAAAAAATATATCATGTAGGATCTCTGTCCTTAATGTGCTATACATTGTGAATTAATACTATAACTAGTACTCCAACAGTATTTTTCACTTTGTGTTGCTATGAGGGCAAACTGTTGAAATCTTTACTTAATATATAGTAAACTGATCTTCTCTATATAAAGAGAATTGAAAATGAATCTTGATGTGAAGCAAGGGGAGAGGGAGAGGGAAAGGGGAGGGTTGCGGGTGGGAGGGAAGTTATGGGGGGAGGAAGCCATTGTAATCTATAAGCTGTATTTTGGAAATTTATATTCTTTAAATAAAAGCGTTATAAAAAAAAAAAACAGGGTTTAGAGCAACAGCTAAATAGCCCTACATATGCTTAGACAAGGACTTAAAGAACCAATCTCTTGAGGGGGTTGCAAAATAATCCAAAATGTAGATGGTTTATTAGTCTGCTTTGTTTCTCAGCCTGAGACTTTGATCTTCTGCATTAGCTTAACTTCTCAGTACCAGGCACCCAGAGAAACAGCGTGGCCTGTCCTGAAAATTTATTATTTAACCCTTATCCTCACCTCTGGGGAAAGAAAACCAGCCTCAGGGAAGATATGGATTGTGCAGCAAATTCCTACTCCTGCAAACTTCAGGCAGTCCCAGCATGTCCCTAATAGGTATGGAGTCCTAGATACAGGGAAATAGCACAGTTCCTAAGTCAAGCTCTCAACAGGGAGTCAAAGCAGAGCTCCCCACCTCCTTGAGGGAAAACAAGAAAAGCACAGTTTTCATCCATTTTGAATAGCTTCCATGACTAGGGCTCTCATGAAGGGATTGGTAATTCAGTCCTTCAAAATGGGCAAGCCCTGTAACTGCTACCTGCTGCCCAAGACAGTGCCCCCAAAGTAGGGTCAAGCTAGGTAGGTACAAAATCATGTTCATACTTTCTTACATGAGGCAAGACAACTCCTGCACCAGATCAGATAGACAAGGCTAAAATATCTGACCTAACCATGGAAATCCAGTGCATTGCCTCTCCTTGGTGACAGAGCACTCACATTCTTTCTGTTTCTCTGTAGACTATTGTGCTTTAATGTCCTTGTTTGTTCTGCCTCTAATGGAAGACAAGACACCCAGCTCCAGGTGCTTCTAAGACGGGGCTCACAGCCTACCTCATCAGACAAGGTGACCAGCCCTCTGGACCAAACAAGATAATGCTTCTCAAACACTATAGGTCAGTTAGCAAGAGAAAATTACCCATATCCATCCTGATGCCCGCTTGTAAGTTTCCAAACAGCTACAGGAAATGGAACTTTGGCCATTTATCCTCATAAGATTATGAATATTTTCTATGGCTGGGGGGAGGGGGGAGGATGTTAGGCAGGAAGTTAAAAATTAGTCTTATGTGTGTGAGAGAGAGAAGGGGCTGAAGAAACTGACACATCTTCAGAGTTCCCAGAAGCCCGGCATTTTACATTTCAAAGTCCTGCTCAGACCCTGGTAAGTTTACAGGTGGTCTCAGCCCTTCCCCCAAGGAAAGCTCCCAGGAAAATTCTCTCTCCTCAGGACCAGATTGATTATCTGACCTGATAACATGGAGCAATAAGGCCTTCACAGACACCCTAAGTGGGAGGGGATAAAGAGAGTTCTTTAAAAACTGGGTGTCTAAGCGAAGACTGTGCACTCAGCTTTCTGCCCTCTGTTGAGCCACCTGCCTGGCCTGCCCATGTGTATTCTCTCCGTTCAACCATGTAACCGTAGTTTCCCCCAGGTCGAGTGACTGGGCACTCCCTATCTCTTCCATTCTTATGGGCTTCCTGTCCCCAATAAAACCTTATTACTTTGCTCTCTGTCTCACTCCTCAATTCTTTCTTGTGTGAAGACAAGAACCCCATGACTTTTCTCTGGCGAAAAATACACGTGAGAATGCTGGAAATACATAAAGATGAAGCCAAGAAGATGTGGAAGAATTAAAGGAGTGGGGAATCACCATACAAAAGGACCACTGTATGACCTAATGTAACATAGGCCCTAGATTTTTCATTATTTTTACTGCTTTTAGAATAGCAGTTTTACCCCTCTTAGTCATTCTTCCAGATTAATTTAGAAGATGATTATACAGCTCTTTAGTCCCTAAAATATTTTCCCAGACTCATGCAATGAATATCCTATCCTGTGTGTCATATGAACAACAAATATTCATTTATCCCAGTTCTGGAGACTGCAAAGTACCAGACCATATGACAGCCAAATCCATAGACAGAGGAAGCTACTATCTTCTCACATGACTAGACATGGTGGAAAGTGTGAGAAAGTTCTCTTTAGACCACTCCATAAGTGTACTAATGCTATACTTATTGTAACCTCCCTACCTCACTACCTCCCTAAAATCCCACTTCCCACTATCATTGTGCTACAAATTGGGTTTCAATACCTTGAATGGAGTAGCACCAATAATATGTGGAAAGAGCACATTAAAACAACTCAGATGTCAAAATACACATACACAATCAGAAATAATTGCACTCATCTTATACCTAATATGACATTGCAACACACAGAATATTTTAAAGGGATGTAAAACCCTGTCATGATTCCTTTTCCCATTATGTTATTAAGTGATGATTACCATTTGCTATTCCCTAACAGATAGGCCTGTTTCTCTGAAGAACAGTTGGAATGTATGCAAAGAATCTCACACAAAATATTTGAAAGTGGCATTCTTACAGACCCTCTCTCACTTGCCATTAAATAAGGAGCCAGTTGAGGGGCGGGGAGGAGGAGGGCAGGGAAATGCTACAGACTCTCTCCTGCTTGTCATCAAAGGTGCCAGCTGGTCTATTCAAACCCATACTGACTTGGGAAACTAGTTCCCTCACCTACCATAAAGGCCTAGTCCCATACCTAAGATAAACTAGTTGTGTGCCTCCTTAAACTGTCTTTCAGTTGAAATTTACTATTTACCATACCTTGCAGCTGGGATTTATTAGTCCCCGAGGGCCTAAGATAACAGTGTGTGACCCAAAATTGCACTGATTGCCTCCAAAAAGCTATCTCCTTACCGCCTTGTTAAATTCAGGGTATAAAAGTAGGGGAGCCAATAATGGGCCCATTATGAGCCCATTACTTCAGACCATGAACCACATCATGAAACAAAGAGGCAGAGAATCAGAGACTCCTATAGGGCTGAGGAAAATGTTTTCATCAGCTGCAGAGAAACCTTCTAACTTCCTCCCTAAACATCTTTATGTATTTCCAGCAGAAAAGTTATTGGCAGTGTTCCCATGGGTATCTTCCTACATCATTTTCCATTCTCTCAGTATTTTGTGAGACTCTTGATTTTGTTTTACAGATTTATCACCAAGTTAGGAATATCACTGAGGGAGGAAGGGAATAATATCCCTATATTATTAGAATTGAATAGAAAGCCTGTATTGAATCTGTTAAACACTAATTAGCATACTTCACATAAATTAACATAAACACACCCTTCCCTGCTACAGAAGTGGAAGAAGGCAAAGAGGACATAGGTCAGCTGAAGAATGGATAAAGAAATTATGGTATATATACCAAATAGGATACTACACTGTGATAAACAAACAAACAAAAAATGAAATACTGTCGTTTGCAACATTGCACTTAGTGAAACAAGCCAGTCCTAAAAAGACAAACACCATATGTTCTCTCTCCTCTGGTAACTGAAGAGCGCCTAAAATGTAACCTATAGAAATGAAATTGACACTGAGAAGTGATGACTTGGACCTGCCCTTGACACCCCTGTTCAGGAACCGTTTCATTCTTCATACTATTTGTCCAACTCTTTTATTTAGTGTGAGGTGCCAATGAGTTGTGGCTTGAGCAGAATCATTCTATTTTGTCCCTGAATGTCCTTCAGTCACTCAATTTTGTCCCTGGGTGCCCTCTATTTTTTCTAACCAGTCACACAACTGCTATCTACTCAAAAATTAATCTTGTAAGAATGTTATCCATAAGGATTGTTTACATTAAGTTCCGTAATATGTGTTTGATGCCCCCTGAGATAAGCATAACCTTGCTTGCTCTAGCTTCTGTAAATGCTTGTCTTTGTAATTAACTCCAAGAAGACATGGTTTTTGCCTTTATAAGCTTCCCCAGAGCTCAATGGGAGCTGTATGATTTGGAGCGCATATGTCCCATGCAGCCAGCCACTGGCTTTCAGAAATAAAGACTCCATAATGTGGCCCTGAGATTTAGCATCTTCTGGAACTCACTGTCCAAAATATAACAAGTTTAGGGTTAATCTTATGTTATAATGTTTATTGAAAATCGATGCTTATAAAAAAAGAAGGGAGAATAGAAGAGGAAGAAGGAGGAAGGGTGGGAGAGAGAGCGGGAAGGTGGGTAAAGTGGGAAGAATCATTATGCTCCTAAATTTCTACATGTGAAATGCATGAAGTTTGTATACTGAACAACATGCTCCTGAATGAACAGTGGGTCATAGAAGAAATCAAAAGGGAAATTGAAAACTTTTTGGAAGTAAATGAGGATAACAACACAACATATCAAAACTTATGGTTTTTTTGAGAAAATAAAAAAAAAAAATAGACACACCATTGGTACCTCCTCTCAACAGCCATGATAGAAAAAGAAAATATCCTCAAATTACGCAACTAATAAAGAATTAACATCAAGAAACTCAAGAAGCTCAAGAAACTTAACAACAGCAAAACAAATGATGCGACTATGAAATGGGCTTAGGATATGAAGAGGCACTTTTCAAAGGGTGAAAAGCCAAATAGCCACAGACACATGAAAATATGCTCAGGAGCACCAGCCATTAAGGCAAGGCAAGTCAACCACAAATAGGTTTTACCAGAATATCATCTGAAAATCAAAAAACAATAAACACTGGTGAGGATTTGTGGGAAAATGTACTCTGATACACTGTTGGTGGCAATCTAAACTAGTACCACCATTATGGAAGATACTATGGAGATTCCTCAAAATGGCACACACACTCAGAAATCTTGTGCTTTCATTTCTTCTATGTTCTTCCACTAACTTTCTTTTCTTTTTTGAAATCAGTTCCAGTTGGACATTTCTCCAACGCTCAAACTTCAAGCCCTCGTGCGTGCGTGCGTGCGTGTGTGTATTGTGTTTGTGTGTGTTTTGTCGCTGGTGTCAGTTTTCTAGCCCATTATCGCCATCCCTCTGATATTCTTCCTTGGGCTTTATGCTTTGACTGACAGGAAGGAGTGGATCCCATTTTCATAGGGTCTGAATATTACTGAGGTTGTAGACCTCTTTCTTTGGACAGAGATGAAGCTATGAGTGAATCTGAATTTTCATTAGGAATGGCAAAACAAGAAGAAGGGATATTTTAAAGGTATGGTAAAATAAACAGAAATCATGATACTACTAGAATTATGACTGCATAATTTATGGTTACAACCATCAACATATTTTCTGTTTCCTTGTCCCTCTGTTACTGATTTAGTTCTTGGACATACCAATCATCAAGCTCTCAAAACATGTTTTATTCCCTTTCAATCTTTTCAAACAGATAAGAATGAAGATAACATCTTTAATGTGCATAACTATTCATACTATTCTGAGAGCAGATAAAATGCTTAGAGGGACAAGTATACCTTGTTAACTTGGAGCAATAACCGTATCACACTGCCCCATTTTCAGCTCATCACAGAAAGAAACAGTGAGACAGCTGTTACCCTACACATTGTGGGATTTGTACTAAACGCAAGGAGTAAAGACAGTATTAATGTAACAGTTGAAGCAAATTTTGTATTCCTGCTCTTCTGACAGTGAGCAAAACATTTACTTCTGAGGAAAATAATTTCTCCCTGAGAACTATCTGCAGGGAGAAGGGAAGATAAGCTTCTCCTTCTGTAATTCCCCTGGACTGTTTCCACCATCGCAGGTTTCATCCACCATCTGAAATGTAAACACACACCTGCCACAGACATAAGGTTCTTGCTGCTTAGAAAAAACAAACAGACAAAAAACTCTTGAAATATCTCTTTCTCCCCTGTTTTATGGGATCGGATGACCAGGATTGTCTTCTCCAAGTGGGTCCATTTAATTGTTTCAGTCATGTTACCAGAAAATATTTTATATTATATTTCCATATTTTCTATATTTCTATAAAAGACCCTTATTCAATTCTGGATATCTTGTCAAGTTTATTTCTTTGATAGGCTTTTCTTCCAGACTTGCTCCTTATTTTCTCTCTTCAAAGATGCACTCCTAAAAGAGCCTCCAATTTCTCATCTTTTTCACACTTAAAAAAGAAACTCAATGATGTTCTTTTTTTATTCAAAGAATGGGTTATCTTATTATCATAAAATATTGACAATAAAAAAAGCTACAAGTGCCATTACAATGCTCTGGTGTCCATGGATTGCCCAAGGATGCATATGTGAATTCTGCATATGTGCATACATACATAGTCACATACATACATACATAGTCACATACACATATACATGACGTACGGGTACATACGTATAAATGCATGAGGTTTCCATATATATTCAAGATATATTATGAAACAGATATTATAAAACCAGAGCATTTGGCTCGTCATACTGGCTTCTTTGCTGACAAATCATACAGACCTCTGCGTACTACCATGACTGAAAGCCCTGGGTCATTATTTCCAGGGCCTAAAAAATGTTTTGCATACCCTTTTTCATTAGTACTTCCCAATGGCTAAAATTTACCTGCTACACTACTGTTTCTTATTAAAATAAAAAGTGCAGTGAGTATATGGTTTGCATATACCATAAACGTGTAATTACTTCCTTACTATAAACCCACATGAGTCAGCATTTCATGGTATCACCAGGTCTTTTTTTTTTTTTTTTTTTTTTTTACAGGCAGAGTGGACAGTGAGAGAGAGAGACAGAGAGAAAGGTCTTCCTTTTGCCGTTGGTTCACCCTCCAATGGCCGCCGCGGTCGGCGCGCTGCGGCCGGCGCACCGCACTCATCCGATGGCAGGAGCCAGGTGCCAGGTGCTTTTCCTGGTCTCCCCATGGGGTGCAGGGCCCAAGCACCTGGGCCATCCTCCACTGCACTCCTGGGCCACAGCAGAGGGCTGGCCTGGAAGAGGGGCAACCGGGATAGAATCGGTGCCCCGACCGGGACTAGAACCCGGTGTGCCGGCGCCGCAAGGCGGAGGATTAGCCTGTTGAGCCACGGCACCGGCCATCACCAGGTCTTTTTTTCCCTTTGTTTCTGTTTTAAATCTTTTGTTTCTATACAAATACTGCATGTTAAAATTTCAGATTCTGGCCCTCAACTCTCAGATACTTTCATTCAGTAGCAATAATGTTACAGACTCCCTCCCACTTGTTATCAAAGGGCCAGCTGGGTCTAAGCAAACAAATACTGACTTTAGAAAAAACGGTTCCCAAGGGGAGAGGGAGCGGGAAAGGGGAGGGTGGGGGGGAGGGAGGGAAGTTGTGTGTGGGGGGAGCCATTGTGGTCCATGAGCTGTTCCTTGGAAATTTATATTCTTTAAATAAAAGCTTTATAAAAAAAAAAAAAAAAAAAAAAAAAAAAAAAAAAAAAAAAACGGTTCCCCACCTGCCATAAAAGCCTACTCACATACCTAAGAAAGACAGCCGTATGCCTCCTGAAACCCTGTTTAAGTTATAATTTACTCATTCCTGTATCATAAATCTATCCCACCTTTCCAGTTCTGACTTGTTAAACCCTGAGGGTCTGAAATAACCATCTGCACCCCAAAATTGCCCCCAAAATGCCTCAAAACTACCTCAACAGTGCCTTGCTAAATTTAGGGTATAAAAATAGGTAAATACAAAGGATCTGGGCTTGACTCTCAAGACACGAATCTAGGGAAGCCCACATGTGTAAACACACTGTGTGCCTTCTCTCTGAAAGCCTCCGGTACCATTTGGTTTCTTTGGTCTTTTGTGCACAACCATAAGGGGATCCCAATAATCTGCTGTTAAATTAGAGCTCCCGGCCAGTGCCGTGGATCAATAGGCTAATCCTCCACCTGTGGCACCGGCACCCCGGGTTCTAGACCCGGTAGGGGTGCCGGATACTGTCCCAGTTGCTCCTCTTCCAGTCCAGCTCTCTATTGTGGCCTGGGAAAGCAGTGGAGGATGGCCCAAGTGCTTGCACCCGCATGAGAGACCAGGAGGAAGCACCTGGCTCCTGGCTTCGGATCAGCGCAGTATGCCAGCCATAGCGGCCATTTGGGGGGTGAACCAATGGAAGGAACACCTTTCTCTCTATCTATCACTATCTATAACTCTCTCTCTCTCTCTCACGGTCACACACTGCCTGGCCCAAAAAAAAAAAAAAAATAGAGCTCCAAGAAATCCTTTCTTTTTAAGATATATTAATTTATTGGAAGCTCAGAGTTACAGAAAGACAGATGGAGGGAGGGAGAGAGAGAAAGTTTACCCTCTGCTAGATCGCTCCCTAGTGCCTGTAAGTATACTGGTAGGTGACTTCTCGAGAAATTTGCCTAGCCAGGGTAGTAAGTTCATCTCCTCTAGTCAGCAGGGCATTATCCTTCAAAGAAAGTTGAGTAGCTGCTTCATTAACAGTGAACTCATAAAGTGTGAGATGCCTCCCATTGTTACAGGAAAACAGTGGCAGAGAAATTATTGTTTCCTCGTTCTTTGTCTCACATGGAAGAAGAATTTCCAAGTGGACGGCAGAGACAGTTAAAAAGATTTATTAGAGTCAAAGACCTCCAGCCAGAGTGGCATGGAGAGGGGCTTCCAAGAGGAAAAAAAAAAGGGGGTGGGGGGGAGGCCCTGCCATTTGGGTTTCTAAACAAAGAAAGGAGAAAAAAAAAAACTTGCTCGGCATCTGATCGGTATGCAGGTACCAGGTGGGGACAAAACCCATCAAAAGACCTGATTTAAAGTTCTCCATCCTATATGACCTGCTCGTATATAAAACAAAAGCAAGGAATAGGATAGGGATAGGTAACTTGTTTTCACAATAAGTTCTGAGATCAGGAAGAGCCCCCTTGCTATTCTCATGGATGGCCTGTTTGTTCTTGCTAAAAAATAAAATTTGGGGGGACAGGAGGCAGATTTTTTTACACCCCAAATTCCACTGGGACCACCGTGACCACCTATTAACCCATCTGACTCCTCATACCATCCTGAGTCCAATCTGCCAAATAGCACACTGTACTTTTTAATTTCCTCTTCTTTGTGTGCAGTTTCATCATCCATTTCAGAAAGGTGACCAATCCTGTTGGCCAACTTCTTGTTGGTTTTCAGCAGCTCTTTCACTTCATTCAAGTCACTTTTTAGCTGTATGGTGCCATTTGTGCCACACACTCAGGGTCTCACTGCTTTCCTTTGCGGAGGCCAGGGAGCCAGCTGGGGACAGACAGTGCTCACTTTCTGTAGCATGGTGGGCTTGGTAGAGTCTGGACTCAACAACACTCTGCAGTGCTAAGCTCCTGATATCTGATGTCCCCTGTCCAAAGCTCTTCACACAGGGAGTGTCGGCACATTTGAGGATTGTTAAATGAGGTTCTCATGCATTGCTGTTCCTTGCAGGATAGTCCCAGCCATGCTCTCCCTGAAAACTTATAGATTGATATGCCACTGACAGAAAGGGAAGTCAGTGGCTGATTGACAGGGTCACAGTTTGTAACCCTGTCTCTCAAAGCCTCCTGTACCCTTCTAAGCTGAATGGGCTTGGTAGCCATGGCCAGGAGTGCCATAATTCCAAAAATTCCTCCACAGAGCTTCTGGACAGCTTTTACCTTAGCAAACATTCGACTTGTTTCATAAAAAGCATCAAAATAAAGAAGATTGGTTTTCTGTAACGCTGTATACAGCTGTAACTGTCTCCAGGGTCCTGGAGACTGCTGCAGCCAGTACTGCGGGTAGGTTTAACTCAGCCAGGGGCCGCAGCAGCGGTGTTGGCACACCGGCTCCCTAGGATGCCTCAGCCCCAACTCCATAGTGACATCCTCCAGGCTCTCCCTCCTCAGGGGGCTGTGGGGCCAAAGACTCCCGGTTTCCAGCCAGGTGGGGTAGGGAAGGCGGTAGGTGCCTACTGCCCCTCCACACCCTCTCTCCAGGTGTGCTCAGGCCCTCTGTACCTGCTCTGCCTCCATTTCCCCACTCTGTAGCCCTCCCTGTGCTTACTTCAGGCCACCCTCTTGAGTTCCCGCCACCTCCCCCTCCCCCACCTCCAGTGCACTGTCACATTGGAAGATTCTGCTGCTGCTGCTGCTGCACTCCCCAGCACCAGATACCGCTCAGGCGGCCAAGTGATGCATATCCAGGCGTGGGCGGCGGCGCTGGGACAGGGCTTTGGCCTCTTCCCGCCTTCCTCCCTCCGTGGTACCCCCAGTTTTCTCTGTTCACAAATGCAGGCAATGAATGCCAGTTGACACACATGATGTTAACTGTTGCGTCCCACACAGCTGATTAAGCACTTGGGTCTCAAGAACAATTCTTGCTGTTTGTTCCACATTTTCTCTTGTTTGTTTCATTCATGGCCTTGTTCTAGTCCACACAATGTGAAAAGTTGGACTGACAGGTGAATATTTTTTTTTCTTTACGTCTTTTTAAAAATTGTTCGGTACTGGTCACTTTATATGGTCACTTTAAAATGTAGAGAATGAGTAACAGAGAAACAAGAACTTGGATCAAAAGCAAAGCCCGTATTCTAATGTGGGACGCAGACAGCCCAAGAGGCGTCATGACTACTGCAGCAAATGACGATTCTGGTACGGACATTTTACAAACAAATGAACAAAAGAAAAGTTTGAGTAACAGCTTTGAAGAAATCCTTTGTATCACCCCGCCATTTCACCTGTTGGTGAAGAAAGTGACTCCAAGCTTCTGTCAACCCTAGAGATCAGGATGCAGATGTATTAGCTTCTGGAAAAGACTGGTAGAGAGTTGTCACCCTAATAGCATGGAGCTTCAAATGTAGAGGAAATGGGCACCTGCTAATCAGCATAACAGCCTAAACAATTCCACTTCCTCACTGATGCACATGTTCCTACAGAGAAGGCTGAAAACCCAGATGCAAGAACTTGATTGTACCTGTTTCCCACAGAAAGCAACAACAACAACAAAAAACCAAGAGGCCCTATTAAACCAAAGGGATAGAAAGTACAATGGGATTGCACACAGAGCTGCTTTTTTAAATAGGTAAAACTAACATTAAATATGTTTTTTGTCAGTGTAGCATTGCTAAGTTGAAAACTCAAGGCAAAATGCTGGATTGAAAACAACTCTTGCCTCCAGAAATTCACTTTGCTGGCTGGCTGGTATTTGTGGCATGGTGTGTTAACCTACCACCTGTAACACCAGCATTCCTTTGGGCACCAGTTCAAGTCCTGGGTACTCCATCGCTGATCCAGCTCCTGGCTAAGACATCTGGGAACAGTGGGAGATGGCCCAACAGCTTGGATTTCTGTCCCCCACAAGGGAGACCTGGATGAAGCACCTTGTTACTGGTTTCAGCCTTGCACAGCCCTGGCTCTGGCCGCCATTTGGGGAGTGAGCCACTGGCAGGGAGATCTCTCTATGGGTCTCCTTCACTCTCTCTCTATAACTCCGCGTTTCAAATAAATAAATGAATAAATAAACAAACAAATAAATAAATCTTTAAAAATCTTTAAAAATAAAATCAGAATCAGTTTGCTGCCTGGAACACAGTTGTTTATATTAAGAAGGCAGAGGAGAGCTTTACTTCTATGAAAAGCTATCTACAGTCTGGGAAGAAGTAGCCATTCCTACAAAGCTAAAACAAGTTTCTAAGGGAGAAAAGGAAGCAGCTGATTTGGAAGAGATAACCCTTCTCTCCTCACAAGCTGGCTTTTGTGCCCACCAATGCGAATGAAGGATTTAAACTGGTTTATTTCTAAAGGGATTGCAATGGAGATACTTTGAGTGGTCCAGGTACACTAGTTGAACACAGGTTGCAGTCGATTTGGCAGGTACAGGCAGTAAAACGGGCAAGTAGCCCTGGTAGCTGAACTTGAAAAGGTCCTAGGAAAAATGCAGCAAAGTAGTTTCCCAGAGATGTGAGCAACCTTTAGTCAGCAAAGGGCTGCTTGGGACCATTTTGAATTTTAAGCCCATTTTGCCACCCAGGTTCAGATACTAAGGGTTCTGAAACTCTATGAACATAGTGCCCAAAAGTCAACTGCCATTAAGGTATGTCTTGCTTAAGTGAACTATCTTGAAATTTTCCCTAAGCCTTTGCATCTAAAGAGAAGTAGTGAAAGGAGAGTATTGACAATTAGCTACCTACAGAAGCCACACCTGCAGACCCAAATGTGATGCAAATTAAAATAAATAAACATGTTTCCCCTAAGGACATGGGATGGAGCCATATGGAAGAAGGACTGGGGGAAGGACATGGAAAAGGTGGGAGCCAGGAAAACAGACTATGGTCAGTGTTTGCAACACTGCTTTCAGTAAAAAAATCTGTCCTGCTATGAGTTTGATCAAGTAATCACACAAGTGAATTAAACTCACAAGAGAACAGAACCGGAATCCACAGCTTCTGAGTTGCCAACTGAATTTTGTAAGAAGGGCACGTGGAAGATGGGGAGCTGATTTAGCAGAAATCCAAAAGAAGTATGTGTAGAATGCTAAAATTGGGCAAAATGCAGAAAGATTTCAGTGTTAGGAACCCCAAAGATGAGAGAAGAACTGTCTGTAAAGATGCCCATAAGAAAGCTGGAACACCTAGATCTCTTTTCTTGCCCATACATTTGGAGAAACACTCTTTCCACACTTGTCTGGAGACCAGAGATCCTAACTTGCGAATGTGTGCACAAGACAGTCTTTGGACTTGGAGATGCAGGCCGAAGTGTGGATGGGAAAAAGGACCGCAAAAATGGAGCTCAAGTTGTCACTGAAAGCTCAGTCCCTGTTTCCAGAAACAAACCAAAACAATGAGCGTAAGGTTTTGGGGGTGAAGAAAAGCAAACATTTAAGCTGTCGACATGTGAGAGAGTAGCAGACATTACTGGCTCTAGGACTACCACGTTACTTAGTGAGGATCTTTTGGGGGCTTATTATGGGATACAAGAAAAGTGGTGCTCCTATGACAAAACCACAAAAGAGCTGCAGGTCTCTGGTGTCAAGTCACCAAGGGTAGCTTCCTTTTAGTTCACAGGTTGTTTTTGCAATACGTAGGTAGTGAGATCAGACCAGGTCCTCCTGCTCTGCTAAAGAAATTGAGGTAGGAACTAGGCAATCTGTGCCTCAGGATATGAGTGAGCTGGAAGCCCACAGGGTAGCTCTGAAGCATCAGCTGCCTGGGTGTTACATTTAAGCAGTAAAACTTGTTTCCTTATGTAGTTGTATGCCTCCTTAGCAAGTCTTTTGAAGCAGGAGGTTGAGTCACACTCTTCCTCACAGAAAGCAATAAGTTGTCAAAGAAAACTGCAAACATACAGAGATATGCCAGGCTTACAGCTGAGGTCACAACCAGGCAGTTAACCAGCAGTTTCACCCAACACTAATGAATACAAGTATCACAAGGAGAGTTCTGTATGACTAGGAAGGTATCGCTGAACTTAACCTGCAAATGTAAGGAGACCAAGAAAAGAGAGGGCAATAAAAAGGGAAAAAAATAAGAAAGCAGCTTATAAGCAAGCAAGCAAACAAGCAAAACAAAACAAAAAAACACAAAACAAAAAACACCACATGTCTTCACACAAGAAATTAACACTTCTTGGGGCCTGCCTGCATTGTGACCTAGCTGGTAAAACTACCACCTGTGATGCCAGCAACCCATATGGGTCCCAGCTGCTCTGCTTTTGATCCAGCACCCTGTTACTGTACCTGGGAAAGCAGAGAAGAATGATCCATTCCCATGTGGGAATGACCTATACCCATGTGGGAGTCCCATGGGAAGCTCCTGTGTCTTGGCTTTGGCCTGGCCCAGCCCTGAATGTTGTTGCCATTTAGGGAGTGAACCAGTGGATGGAAGATCCCTCTCCCCATGCCCCACCCCATCGGCAACCCTGTTTCTGTAACTCGGCCTTTCATGTTAATAAACAGATGTGTTTTATTTTTAATTAACATTTCTTTACATGTAGGCATCTTTAACAATATTTCAGGAGATTTAAATACATGTCACACAGATTGCAGGTACAACATGTATTCAGTATCTATTAAGATACTTATCCAAGACTGGTGATCAGGGAGTAGTTAGCAAGTAAAAGATTAGTAAACACATCATTTAAAAGAGATAAAATTATAAAGAATATATAAAGAAAAGTAGGAACATCATTACCGTTATATGTAGAAGATAAAAAAAAAAGAGAGAGAATGTGAGCAAAGAAAATGAACAGAAAGAAGTAACCCAGAGAGCAGTGCCCACCCATTCACACATTTTCATAGTACTTATTTTCCTGTTGCTAGGTAGGAAGTTAGAAATTAGCCTATGTGTCCATGAGGGGCCTAATGAAAATCAAGGAATTTCAAGGGCCTACAAAAACTAAAGGAATGCAGCAGCCTCTCCCAGCCTGGGAAGCATACTAGAAAGCAGCCCAATATTTTATCCTACCCTGCCCATAGCCTGACACCTTTTTGGGTGGTCCCAGCCTTCCCTCCAAGGAAAGCTCCCCAGGAGAATCCTCTCTTCCCAGCCCCAAATGGGTTACCTACCCTGATTACATTGGGTAATAAAGCCTTCACAGGTTTGTCCAAAGGAAGGCACACTTGGGAGAATCTCCTCTGCCTGGGAGCAGGAGGACCGTCAAGTCTGATAATTCTGAACAGTAAAAACTTTGAAGGAATTTTACTTAGTTCACACTGAGCAAACCCATTGTCCGGGAGGAAGGAGAAAAAGGAAAGAGAAACAGAAAGAATAATTGGCCTTGATTCCTTTAAAAGTCCCAGTCTGAAAATAAACTGCACCCTGCTCAGCGCTCAGCTCTCAGCTCTTTCATGAGCCACCCAGCTGACGTGTCGGTGTATTCTCTCCATTAAACCATATAACCCCGCTTTTCCCAGTTAGATTCTGTCTGGAGACGTGCCCATCCATTCTGATGGATGCCCTACCCCAATCAACTTTGCTACCTTGCTTATTGCTGCTCTCTGTCTCCTGTCTGAACTCTTCCTTGTGTGAGGGCAAGAATCTATCCTACTCAACTCCACTAACACTATCACCCCATGGGTTTAATGGGAAAAAATGTTTTGTATCATCCAGCCATTCCAGGAAGAGGCAATTTTTGATAGTTTTAGCTAGATGTTTTCTGATTATGGGTAAGTTTGAGAATTCCTATGGGCTCTAGTGCTCTTTCTCTGTAGACCATTTTGAATGCTTTTTCGCCTGTTGCATTTCTGGAGTGTATTTACCCGGTTTGAATAAGAGTATTCTATATCACATCTTCTAAATTCTTCAAGGACTTCACCATAACCTCCTTCTCCCTGCACCTACCTCAAAAATAATAGTAAAAGAAACACTATCAGGGAACACAACCAAATCACAAAAGGGATTCACAAACATCTCACCTCATATCAGAAAAAATTTAAGCAGAGACTACAAGTCAAGACATGGTTTCCATCTATCATGTCTTGTTGTGTGTTGTAATAGGAAGGAAACCAGAAAACAAAGACACCAAATTACATGGTGACAACATGCACACCTTAAAAGAATTCACACTTACACTGTGTCCTGGGAAAGCTGTAAAATAACCACAAAGCCCAAATGCCTCAAATGGGAAAGTATGTAACACTTATTTAAAGCAAACCAGCAACTCATGAAGGCTGAACTCAGATGCAGTACATTTTCTTCAGTTTTAACTGGATTCTCTCTTTATTTACATTAAAATAAAATAAAAGTAGTCTCTACCTCAAGGTGGTAGAGTTTTGAGATAGCACTGATCTCGCAGTCAGAAATATGTGTTCATATAATACTTACATACCATTGCATCATCTAGCATAAAAAAAGACTACAAGTCAATCCCTTCCTCTTCCCAACATCAATTGCTTGGGTGTAAAATAAACATAGTGATTATCCCCCAGAAGTGATATTAGGATGTTAAAAGCAAAAATTGCGCCGGTGCCGCGGCTCAATAGGCTAATCCTCCGCCTGCAGCGCCGGCACACCAGGTTCTAGTCCCGGTCGGGGCAACGGATTCTGTCCGGGTTGCCCCTCTTCCAGGCCAGCTCTCTGCTGTGGCCCGGGAGTGCAGTGGAGGATGGCTCAAGTGCTTGGGCCCTGCACCCCATGGGAGACCAGGAGAAGCACCTGGCTCCTGACTTTGGATCAGCGCGGTGCGCCGGCCGCAGTGCGCCGGCCGTGGTGGCCATTGGAGGGTAAACCAACGGCAAAGGAAGACCTTTCTCTCTGTCTCTCTCTCTCTCACTGTCCACTCTGCCTGTCAAAAAAAAAAAAAAAGCAAAAATTGCAAAGTACACAATATATAACTCTGTCATATGGTAGTTCGTCATATCCTATTTTCTTTTTCCTTTTCTATCTACTAAATTGTACTTAGCAAACCCAGATTGGAAGGTTGCTTAGAAGCCAGACACTATTATATTTATGAAGATGGTAGCAGTGACTTAGCAGAGGACCACAGCAAAGCTTTTGGCATCCTTTTCCGTTAGTAAGAAGGATTATGATCATATCACATTGTGACACTATGAAAAGTTCCTGGCTATTGCTGTTATGGTTTTGCCACTGGCAGTGTGGATTATACATGAGCATCTGAAGGATCCCCGGTAAAGGACAGCTGCTTGTAGGGGTTGATGTGCATTCCTGCATTTCCAAGGTGAGAATTTCAAAGACATGATTTTCCATCTGCTTTCCTCATTTCTATTCAACAATATTATAGTAGAACAACATTGTATCAGGGTGTTCTTTTGCTACAATCCTTGGAAGTCCTATTGATCTTCATGACTCATTCATTACCACAATCCATCTTTAGAGAAGCCCTGTGTGGCCCCCAAAGTTAAATTCCCATTCTACAAGTCATCATGCTTCTCCTTCAAACAACTTATCACTGATATAGTAGGCGATAAATAATATTTTTTTTTCTATCCACTCACATACCACTAGTTTAAGCGTTCTCTTTCCTTCACTGCCAGACCTTATGCTTGTTATTCATTTGGCTCCAGGGACAGACACTGAGCTTTCGCTAACAACTTGACCTTCAATTTCAAAAAGTCCTGGGGCAGTGTGTTATAGACCCTCTTCTGGTGGCTATGAAAGAAGCCAGCTTGAAGGAATGCTACAGACACCCTCCTGCTTGCCATCAAAGGTGCCAGCTGGGTCTAAGCAAACCCATTCTGACTTCAGAAGCTGATTCTGCACCTGCCATAGCTGTATACCTAAGACAAGATAGTTGTGCGCCTCCCGAAAATGCCTTTCAGTTATGATCTTCTGGGTCCTTTATTATAAAACGATCCTACCCTTGCAGTTGAGATTTGAGATTTGTTAGTCCCTAGGGCCTAAGTTAACAGTGTGCACCCCAAAATTGCACTGAAACTGCATGGTTACTGCCTTGCTAAATTTAGAGTATAAAAGTAGGGAAACACAGAAGATGAGGCTTGACTTTTTTTTTTTTTTTTTTTTTGGACAGGCAGAGTGGACAGTGAGAGAGAGAGAGGTCTTCCTTTGCCGTTGGTTCACCCTCCAATGGCCACTATGGATCCGAAGCCAGGAGCCAGGTGCTTCTCCTGATCTCCCATGCAGGTGCAGGGCCCAAACACGTGGGCCATCCTCCACTGCACTCCTGGGCCACAGCCGAGAGCTGGCCTGGAAGAGGGGCAACCGAGACAGAATCCTGCGCCCCAGCCAGAACTAGAACCCAGGGTGCCGGCGCCACAGGCAGAGGATTAGCCTATTGAGCCACGGCACTGGCCGAGGCTTGATTCTTGAGACACAAATCTAGTCAAGCCTGCAAGTGTAAATAAACTGTGTGCCTTTCCTCCTGCAGCCTCAAGTGCCATTTGCTTTCTTTGGTCATTGTCCACAGCAAGTGTTGTGGCAAAGCAGGTAAATCTGACACCTGGGATGCCAGCTCTCTTTTGTGTCCCAGCTACTCCACTTCTGATCCAACTGACTGCTAATTTTCTGGGACAAGCAGTAGAAGATGCCCCATGTGTTTGAGCCCCTGCCACTGATGAGCAGCCGCTGGATGAAGCTGCTTCAGCCTGGCCCAGTGTTGGCCATTGCAGCCCTCAGGTGAGTGAAAAGAGCATAAGGAAGAGTTCTCTCTCTCCCCCCACCCCTCTCTCTCTCTCTGAGTAACACTACATTTCAGATTAAAACTCTAAGAAGCAAAGAAATAGAGGGAGGAGGAAGGGAGGGAAAGAGAGAGAGAGAAAGAAAGAATGAAAGAAAAAAGGAAGCAAGGAAAGAAAGAAATAGTACTTACTCTTATCTTCATTTCAACCTATATTTCCAAAGCTGTCCTGTTCTTGCTGACTGGAAACTACAATGTGCAGAATGTTTAGTCACATCTGCTGAAGCATCCTGCAGTGAAGATTAGTTTGATTCAGAAGTCAATCAATTTATTTTGATATGCAAAATAGAAAAATAAAAATAAATTGTCCATGAGCACACACTTAAAAATATTACAGAGCTACAGATAGCAAGGACATACAGTTTCACATTGATGTATTTTATTAGTACTTTCCAATCACTAAGCACAAGTGAAATCCAGAAAGTTAAAACACTTCTAGAGATACTGTATTCCCTATCAGAGTGCCCAGCCTGAGTCCCAACCATCCTGCTTCTGATCCAGTTTCCTATACTCTAGGAAACACTAGTTCAAGTACTTGGATCCCTACCACACATGTATGAGACCCATATGAAGTTCTGACTTCACCCTGGCCCAGCCACAGCTATTACAGGCATTTGGAGAGTAACCCAGTGGATGCAATAGCTCTGTCTCATGATCTCTCTGTGTAGAGGTGTGTGTGTGTGTGTGTGTACGCACGAGCACGTATGTGTATGTGTGCACATACATACTCTTCAAATAAAATAGCTTAATGATTATTCCTCAAAAGTGATCTAGAATGTTCAAAGGAAATTGCATAGGAAAAACCTATTACATAATTTTATCATGTTTAGTTTAAACAAAAAATGAGATCCCAAATAAGTTGATGAATGAAAGAGAGACAAACATAGAACAAAATGCTTGGCTCTAATCAAGTGTCTGCTTGTCATATAAGAATCGAAGCCATTTCCCCAAAGTCAGCCTAGGCACAGGGAGCTGAAACCATACCTTCTAGTCCATATTATCACAACACTGTGCCATCTCATTGTCTTTACTAATGTGGCTTTGCTTTTCTAGGAATGTCTTGCTCAGGTAAATGGTTAGATTACTTATTAAAAGAACTTCCGAAGAGGCTCATCGGCTTTTCAAGGGAATGCATCAGCAGATGAGATTTGCTCCCTCAGATTTGTGAATCCTTTGCCTCACAAAGCTCACCTTGCTGCCTTCCCCAATTATGAGCTGCTGTGTGATGATCCCTACCTAATCCTAATAAGGCCATTTTGGTCTTGTGGCCTCCATGACCCTCTGCATTGGAAAATCCATCCTCAGTCAAATTTCCAAGTCTTCCCACAACTTCCCCATTCTCACACAGCATAAAAGGTTATCAAACAGTGTACCTCATACCCCGTGAGGAGGAATACAGATTTTTTTTTTTTTTCTGATGTACAGGTGTGTGTTGGTGACATTCAGAAGTATAGTTTGGGGAGCCAACTTTTATCACACAAATATCACAAAAGGACTGAAACAATTAACAAGTGAGGACTCATATTGTGGTTACATTTGGGCAGCCTAGAACCAATTGAACCACTCTTCCCACAAAAGACCTATTTTACAGGGGCCAGTGCCATGTCTCACTTGGTTAATCCTCTGCCTGCAGCGCCAGCATCCCATAATGGGCGCCAGGTTCAGTCCCGGTTGCCCCTCTTCCAGGCCAGCTCTCTGCTGTGGCCCAGGAGTGCAGTGGAGGATGGCCCAAGTGCTTGGGCCCTGCACCCCATGGGAGACCAGGAGAAGCACCTGGTTCCTGGCTTCAGATCAGCACAGCGCGCCAGCTGTAGCAGCCATTTGGGGAGTGGACCAATGGAAGGAGGACCTTTCTCTCTGTCTCTCTCTCACTGCATAACTCTGTCAAATAAATAGTAAACAAATAAAAAGACATATTTTACAAAGTTTATTTTAGACAAGGCTTTTGAAAACACCTTTCCCCATATTATCTAAGGGAACAACAGTATTCAGACTGTGACACCCAAAAACATGGCACGTTGTTATTTCAGAAAACAACAGACGCATGAAGGTCTCTCTGACCTTCTCCCTGATTTCTGCTCCAACAGAGGCATTAGCAAATTCCTTCTTCTTCCTCTCAAGCAGGGGACAATATCTGTCTCCAAGGTGTTCTCCTGGTGGCCAGAGGAAAGAGTTCAAAGAGACAGAAAGAGAAAGAAGAATTTGATCATGCAGGCATAGATAAACTTCCCCCAGTCTAAGAGCATTAGATCATACTCCTTTCAAACAGTCATACTGCACCATAACTCTCCACTTCATCAAACCCAAGGATGAAAATACGCAGATTTTCCTGTTTCTTTGGGTCTTTCTTTCTGAAGGATACCCTGCCAGGTTAAATTTTCATATCAAAAATTTGGAAGCTTTTCTCTTGGTAGTCTCTCTAAGCCATGAGGCATCAGTCACGAACCTTATTGTTACAGGGAAATTGGTGGAGATGGGTTCATGCTGGCATCCTGGAGTCGATAAAAATTTATGAGACCAGTTGCTGCCATGAGAAGAGAAGCTGTGATGTTCTATTTGAGCAGGAAACAGAAAACCTGCCAGTAAAGGGAGGGGCTGGTGAAAATGAGACCGAGCTGCTGAAGTCTCACAGCCTAGGGGTATTTGTGTCTTTAACATACTGTCTCCAAAGAGCAAATGTAGTGGTTATGCATTAGCTATTGTGAAAGCAGGGAGGATTTTAATGAAAATTTATCTCACTTTGCTTTGTCAGAACCTAAATCTTCTTGTCCTTTGGCAAAGACTGTCACAACCAAACTTTCACTCTGTTTTGTTCAGGGTATACATGTTGGCAAGAGACTACAGTTTGTATGTGCTGACGAAGAGCTATGGGATAGAGTTTGTTTGGCCTGCTGCTAATCCCAGGCTCCCTCCTTGTGGTGGTTGAGGGAGAGCTAGTTTTCTCCTCTAGTAAGGAAAAAATTTCTCCTAGTATTAAGATTTGCAAAATAGCAAAAGGCTCATCTCATCCATGTGAACAATATGAGGTCACATTTACACTGGGACGTGTACATAAATGGCTGTAGACTCCTTACATGCTTATTGCACTATAAAACATTTAAATGAAGCATGAAACCAAATTACTCGAGTGCAAGTATAATTTAAATGTTCTATCACCTTCTCAAGTTTTTCATCTGTACCTTCTTTGTTACTAAAGCTAGAAAAAAGGTTAAGAAACCCTATTCTCTTAAATGGTTATAATATAATATCTTCTGCCTACTTTAGGTCACAGAAAAATAAGATAAATGTAGGTGATATAAAAAAAATGAAAAAGTGTTACTGGAAATGAGAAGTGAGCTATAGCCTAAGTTATAATTGGCATTAAATTAATTACTTTTTAGGGATTCATAATTTATCACTGAAAACTTAAGTAGCAAACATCACAGAAGAGATCAAAGAGTTACCATTTTGTTAAAGACTCATTCATTCCTTCTTTTGAAAGGAAGAGTGATATAGAGAGAAGAGACAATCGCTTCTCGGCCTTTTGGCTACGATCAAGTGTAGAGAGAAGACAGAGGTATTTTCCATCTGCTGCTTTACTCCCCAGTAGCCACACAGCCTGGAGCCTGGAACGCCAACCTGGTATACCACATGAGTGGCAGAGGTGCAAGTATTTTTTCAAGTGCTTTCCAGGTGCATTGGAAGGGAACTGGATTGGGGTTCTTGTTGTGGCACAGCAAGTTAAGCCACCGCCTGCAAAAATAGGCATGCCACATGGGGGCCAGCTTAAGTCCTGGCTGCCCCACTTCTGATCCAGTGCCTGCTAATGGGGTGGGGACCAGTAGAGGGATGGGCCCTGTGCTTGGGTCCTTGGACCCATGTCAGAGAGCTGGGAGAGTCCCCTGGCTTCAGACTTCAACTTGGCCAGCCCTGGCCATTGCAGTCATTTGAGGAGTGAACCAGAGGACGAAAGTCAGTCAGACTCTCTCTCTCTCTCTCTCTCTCTCTTTCTCCTCTCCTTCCCTTTTCCTTTGAGTGACAGATTCCTAGTACTTAAGCCACCACCTGCTGCCTCCCAGAATACACCAGCACAAATCTGCATCTGAAATAAAGTACCCAGGACCCAAAGCAGTGCTCCCATATTAGTTCTCATATTGGCACTCCAATATGAGATGTGGGCACCCTAAACAGTGATGTTAACCCAGTGCATCACAATGTGCATCCCAAACAACAACATATTTTTAAGTTCATAAGATAATAGAAAGCTTTTATCATTCAGACAAGATCAAAACAAGAGATGCATGTGATAATCTGGCTTTAACATTATTCAGTTCAAGGTTAAAGAATAAATAGACTCATAGAATGGCAGAAGTCCTAAACAGCACTCTGGCCTCAGAATCAGCCCTTAAGGCATGCAGATCCGGCTGAAAAGCCCATGAGGGTATTTCAGGCATGGAAAGCCAAGACACTCTGGAAAAAAAAAAATGACCTTAATGAAAGATCTCCATGAGATCCTCTGAAGGGAGGAGAGAACTTCCACTCTGACTATGACCTTGTCTAAATATGATCAGAGTCAGTGAACTCAAAAGGCTTCCATAGCCTTGGCAACTCATGACAAGAGCCTAGGGTGATTACTGATGCCATGAACAAGAGTGTCAATTTGTTAAGCGAACAACAGGAGTCACTGTGCACTTACTCCTCATGTAGGATCTCTGTCCTTAATGTGCTGTACATTGTGATTTAATGCTGTAACTAGTACTCCAACAGTATTTTTCACTTTGTGTTTCTATGTGGGTGCAAACTGTTGAAATCTTTACTTAATATATGCTAAACTGATCTTCTGTATATAAAGAGAATTGAAAACGAATCTTGATGTGAATGGAAGGGGAGAGGGAGCGGGAAAGGGGAGGGTTGTGGGTGGGACGGAAGTTATGGGAGGAGAAGCCATTGTAATCCATAAGCTGTACTTTGGAAATTTATATTCATTAAATAAAAGTTTAAAAAAAGGTTAAAGAATAAAAAGAACAATTGCAATTTTAAGTCCAAAACTGGACAAACGTTTGTAAAATGTACAACAGCTAAAGAAGAGTACCTCCATGTTTCTCGTATAGTAAGCTCTACAGGGTTAAAAAAAAATTCAGCAAAAGCTATGCACAATATATTCCCAAGCTGACAAGGCACAAAACATTTTAAAAATGAAAACTGGATATGATCTTAATGCAGCAAAGTGAGAAAAATTGAGAACATAACAGAACCCCTTTGTGAGATTATCTTTCAAAACTCCTCCTTAAAATCATTTTGGACCAAACAGGTGTTGGCTCACTAGAGGAGTATTGTTGACAGGAACAGAAGAGAGAGAGATCCTGGCAGAGATCAGACGGTCGGTCCAAACGTTCAAAGGCAGCCTTCATTTTCAAGACTGGAAAGAGTGACAGTGTGGGCCAATAATATCTGAGCTGATTAGAGGGATGGGAGTAACACACACCGTACATCAGAAGTTAAATGGGAGGAGTGAGGTCACTTCTTAGTTTCAAGACAGAATACGTGTATGTAATCAGCCTTCAGATTACATAACTCAGACCCCCTTATTGGAGCTATGTGTTTGGGAAAATGCTTCATGTTAGAACAGATTTATTGCAAACAAGTAGAATCTTATTTCACAAGCAGTTTCCCATATTTTAAAAGATAAAAAAAAAAAAAAAAGAAAAAGAAATCTTCAACACGTGCTAGACATGAAGAACAAGCAGCATTACCTGAAAGCTGTACACTAAATACACTACAATGTGTTTATATAATTCTTTTCTTCAGAGAATTTTCATCCCCACCACACTGATTAATTAGGTGAATTCCTAGGAATGAGATGCCTAAGAAATGGATCATATTTAAGTGCATCAGATTCTTTGTGGTCCTTTTGATTAAAGTCTTAGAACCATAGAACTCAGCAATTAAGTAATTGAGCATGTGCATAGATCTAATACATTTGTTGAAAGAATTCAGCCTGATTTTCAAAAAGCCATTTGACTACAATGTCATAAATGTGTTTTATATTTGGGTATGTACTTGGAAAAATTCTTTGAATTCAGAATTACTTTAATAGAATTTTAATTTATTTGATTGTGTCCTTCACAAGAGGTTTTAATTTTGCCATTTTACACATTTATCTTTCTTGCTTGTGTCTACTATCCCATACCACCAAAAATAACTTTATTTTTAACTTGTTTTTTTTTTTAATTATTTGTTTGAAACGCCGATTGATTGACTTAGGGAGTAACTGTCCATCCACTGATTTACTCCCTAAATGGCTTCACTGGTCCAGTTCATTACTGAAGCCAGGATCCTGGAGCTCCATCCGGGGCTCCCACATGCGTGGTAAGGGTCCAAGAACTTGGGCCATCCTCCACTGCTTTTGAAGGGAACATTAGCAGGGAGCTGAATTGGAAGCAGAGGAGCCAGGACTTTGAACCAGCACTCACAAGTCGCAGGCAGCAACTTAACTCACTATGCCACAGCAGCCCTTACCATGTGGTTTGAAAAATGGCAGTGGGAATCAACATAAAGGGACGTAGACTAATCATGTTTGTGGCCTAAATTTTACACAGAGTTTATGACTATGTACTCATAAATGTTTGTATTTTGATGGCAGTGTTTTGGGAGAAAGGGATTATATTCACATAGCTTTCTTCTTGGTTTACATTTCTTTCTTAATTTGTACTTATTCCTAAATTTGTCAAACACTGAACCATATTTTGGGAAGAGAAAAGATGTATGTTATTAATATAAAATATCATAGATTTTATTGCATGTACACTGATTAACTTTGGTTGCTTTCAACTGTACAAATTAAAGCCGGGGCTACCAGGAGTTTGTAACCAATGAGAACAAACCGTGTGATTGATCTAAAAGGTAATCCATGTCACTGGAATAATCTAAATTATTATTCTTCAGTTCCCAATTACTTTTACTTTAATTTAAAAAAGAAACTAACTCTGTGTGAAGTTACATTGTAAAAAATGTTTAACAACTATTGAGACACAGCCATATTCAAGGCATAAGAAAGCTTGAGATTCTGTGTCACAACCATGCTTTAAATCTTTCATTTACTGAAGTGGGGGGATGGGAGTGGTACCTGTTTAACAAAGGGTACAAAGACTCAATTTGGCAAGAACACTAAATGTTCTTGGGAGAAACCTGGGCATTGGTAGTGAATGAAGGAACAAGGACATAAGTAAGCCTCAGCTATTCTAGCTGCTTGACCAAAAGAAGATAAAATCAAAATGTACCCTTACTCCTGCATCCTTTGAAATCCAGAATTTACCCCTCTTACCTACATTCTTTCAAAGACACCTATTTAGGGGGCCTTGCTGTGGCATTGTGGGTAAAGCCGCTATCTGCAGTGCTGGCATTCCATGTGTCCTGCCCCACTTCCCAACCAGCTCTCTGCTATGTCTGCGAAGTGGAAGATGGCCCAAGTCCTTGGGCCCCTACACCAGTGTGGGAGACCCAGAAGAAGCTCCAGGTTCCCGTCTTCAGCTCACACATTTCTCTCTCTCTCTCTCTCTCTCTCTCTCTCTCTCTCTCTCTCTCTCTCTCTCTCTCTCTCTTTCTCTCTCTCTCTCTCTCTCCCTCCCTCCCCCCTCCTTTCTCTGCTGCTTTATAACTCTGCCTTTCGAGTATATAAATAAATTTTTAAGAGAGAAAGAGAGAGAAACCTATTCAGATTCTTACCCTGTGTTGTTCCCCATCTCATCTGCATTTTTCGAAAGCCTGGTGCCAAACTTATATAGAGAAACTCACTTTTGTGTCTCACCCCTCACCTCCCCTGGGTACCCCTAGCCCGCCTAAGATATAAAAAGTCCTCCTGCTGAGATCTGGGCCCTCTGCCATGTGTTCAGTCTGTGTGCACACGGGCAGTTGGTCACCTACCTCTGCAAGTTTATTTATTTTCTTAGAATAAATTCCGTTTGGCTGTGAATTCCTGACTTGTCTCATCTCTCATCTGCACCCTTTCCCTTGCAGTGAATCTCATGAATTGTGAGATTTAAATGAGTCAAAATATCAAAACTATTGGTTCTTTATTGATAACATATTGTACAGGCAAATTAAATCTCACTTCTCTCCCCATTTCAAATTTTTACAATTAAGGATTGTTACTTTAAAAAAGGATAAAACTTTTTTTTTAAAAAAATGGATGGGCCCCTACTTTTCCTCTTAAATATTGGAGCTAACTCCACCCACTTCATTAGTGAAAAGATTAAAGGATTATTTTGTGCATCTAATGTACTGTATGTACTGTCCTAGGAAATACAGATTGAAAAGCAATGAACCCTTCCCTTTACATTTACATTTTCTTTACTCTTGCTCCAAGCCAGTATCCCCTTTTCCTTCTCATAATGATAAACATACCTGTCACATTCTTTTGGCTTTTTTTTTTTTTAGAAATGTGGCGTTTTTTAATGAATATTTATTTGAAAAGAAGAGTTATAGAGAGACAGAGGCAGAGAGGGAGAGGACTTCCATCTGCTGGTTCAGTCCCCAAATGGCTGCAATGGCCGCAGCTGGGCCGATCCAAAGCCAGAAGCCCTGCAGGAGCTTCTTCCAGGTCTCCCACATAGGTGCAGGGGCCCAAGGACTTGGGTCACCCTTCACTGCTTTCCCAGGCTATGGCAGAGAGCTGGCCTGGAAGTGGAATAGCTGGGACTTGAACTGGTATCCATGTGGGATGCCGGAGCTGCAGACCAGGGCTTTAACCTTTAATCTGCTTTTGTATGTCAGTTTATTTTCTAACTCAAATCCCCAATGGATTCTCAATGAGGCACTTATTTTATATAGGATCAAATAATGGCATTTTCTGTTTGTTTTTGTGCTAGTACTAAAATTTATTAGACCAATAGGATACAAATTAGATTGTTATGCCTTTGTTCCAACTGAATGCAGATAATCGTTACTCCCAGAGTTGCTAGCACTGACTCATCATTACCTTCATTGGATAAACGATATTTGGTTATATGGATGATTTAAAATTTGTAGTTTTTTAACCCATTTGGTATCATTCTTACTCATTGTTGTGGTTTTTTTTTTTTTGTATTTATAATAAAAGTGTGTGTTCTATGCATTCTGAAGTCGTTATTCCCACATTAAAAAAAAAAGTGCCTTTAAGTCCTAAACAGTCTGTGAGGGGTGAGGGGCTGCTTCATTTTGATGAAGATATGTAAGACACAGTTCCCAATCTGATTTAAAAAATTTTGGGGGGGTAGGGGTAGGTATTCCCTTAATTCATTTGAGAAACCTTCATCTTTTGACCTTGAAGTTTGATGAACTAAAATGTAAAGGATAATAATTTAATGTCCCTAATATTTAGCTATGGATGGATATTTAATTTACATTTGCAAAATATTATTTCCCAAAGCACTAGTTATGTCACGGTGAAAAAGAGAATGAATTCAACAGCATACCACTTTTCAAGTAAGCGAAAACATAAAAAGTAATTCCTCTGTAATGTATGTTAAGTCTTACCTGAACTGTTTTACTTTCACAGTCATGTCTCTTTTTTTAATGGAATGCTTTAAAAAATAACAGTATTAGGTGCCCTACATGTATGTATTTACATATATTAATATTCCCAAGCTAAAGTTTTTGTGTGGATAACCAGGCATGGAATCCGCAATGATTTGCCAGTATTTATGAATAATCAGATATAACAATAATGCTTTTTATAAATTCAGTATTCAATGTGTGTGTGCGTGTGTGCGTGTGTGCGTGTGTGCGTGTGTGTGTGTGTGTGTTTATGCTGAACAGAATTATGTTACAGATATATATTTTTTTTTTGCTTTTATTTAAAGAATATAAATTTCCAAAGTATAGCTTATGGATTTCAATGTCTCCCCCCCTCACAACTTCCCTCCCTCCCGCTACCCTCCCCTCTCCCGCTCCCTCTCCCCTTCTGTTCACATCAAGATTCATTTTCAATTCTCTTTATACACAGAAGATCAGTTTAGAACATATTATGTAAAGATTTCAACAGTTTGCCCTCACATTGAGACACAAACTGAAATTATTGTTGGAGTACTAGTTATGGTATTAATTCACGATGTACAGTACATTAAAGAAAGAGATCCTACATGATTTTTTTTTAAAGAATTGATTAATTATCTATGCAATTTCCAATTTAACACCAAGATTTTTTTAATCATTTGCAATTATCTTTATACACAGAAGATATATTTTAAAGAGAAGCTGTGATTTTCAAAGGCAACTTTCATCTACACTGGCAAAGATAAACAATTTGTATCTCTCTGCTGTGCCAGCATGCTTTGAAGCAAATGGATAACAAAAGATAAAGGTCACTTGATCTCCAAGGCGGTTAGAATAACAGAGTGTCACTGAAACACATTTTACTTGAGAATGGACAGGTTGATAGGGTGCTGGTAGATGGCTTGGGGTGGGACTAACAGGCGTAAGGTTGTGGGAGGAGAAATCAATTTTTCATTTCACAAGTCAAGCCGAAGAACTAGTCTCTATGAGAAGCAAGCTTTAAATAGTTAAGTAAGTTCCTGAACTCTTACACGCTTTCAAATTGTATGCCCTTATGTTCCGAGCACTGTGCAGCGAGGCTTACACACCAGCCAAACAGCAACCGAATAGCTTTGCCTTGGTTAGCACAAACCACCAGTGTAATACAGGAGGAACACGTAAAGTGAGCGGCCAGGAACGGGTCAAGCGACCCATGAACGCATTCATGGTGTGGTCCCAACATCAGAGACGCCAGGTGGCTCTGCAGAATCCCAAAATGCGAAACTCAGACATCAGCAAGCAGCTGGGACACCAGTGGAAAATGCTTTCAGAAGCTGAAAAATGGCCATTCTTCCAGGAGGCGCAAAGACTGCAGGCCATGCACAAAGAGAAATACCCGGACTACAAGTACAGACCTCGTCGGAAGGTTAAAATCCTGCAGAAGAGCGACAGTTTGCTGCTTGTACAACCTTCTCCCATGCTGTGCAGCGAGGTGCATATGGACGAGGGGTTAGGTGCTTGCAAGGGAATGAAGGACCAGCTAACCTGCTCGCAGCCAGTGAACACAGGCAGCTCGCTTCCGCAACAGCAATGCCACAGCAACTGGACAAACTGGCAAGAAAACCGGGTAACACTGGCTGCACAGACCTGTGAGAACATTCCCCTTTACCATTAATTACAGCCGTGACTGTCTGGTGTTTTAATATACACACGCTTAATATTGAAGGCCTCAGTTCTAATTTCACATTCGTGTGTAAGGACGTTTAAGGTATGAACATTCATAAATAAGAACATTCATAAATAACTCGACCAATGGGTATGATTGTGTAATACATTACAACTTGATCAAGAAGGCATACTGATCTTTATTTTAAATCCTGTAGCTCACCCGGTGATGTGAAACACACAAAAATATGCTACAGAATAACAGATTAAAAACTAAATTGAATGTAAAGCAATTCTTTGTAGACTAGGTTGGTGATTAGTGTTTCAGCTACTTTGTGCATCTCCCTGTAAACTATCCATTTCAAAAGATTAGGTATGCAATAGGTATGAAAACATTCTAGGTGGTTTTTTCTTGTTTTGCACCTTGCTGTGGAAAAACCGGTTTTGCCTTCTTTTCAGTTCAGGTGTTGTCTTGTTTGCCTTGAACCTACTCTATCTTTACCTTAAGAAGTAAACTCCCTAACTCATATGCCTTTCCTTGCATGAGAGTCATTTCCCCGTCCTCCTTCAACAGTGGGGATTTCCTTTTGTTTCCATGAGTGATTTTCTTTTAAAGTTTGTGGACAGTAAAATAGAGAGAGAAAATTTAAGAATATAAACTACTTAGATTTTGGGGACAGAAGTAGGAGGAGCTGGGGGCTGGCCACATAGTGCGGTTAACTTGATGAGTTTTCAATAATGTTCTAAAAATCAGAGATGTCTTAAAATTAGTGCTTAAGATGAAGTAGAAACTGGCAGTTTACATTGGAAGTCATCGCGTTTCAAAATAAAAGCAAACTGTTGAAACACTTGGCATTCATCAAATCCAGTGTTCAATACATACATCTCAAACCTTAAAAAGCAGTGACTGAAAAATGAAGTATGAAACAGTGTAGGTTAGAACAAGATACTGGGTTTTTGATGCCAAGTTCAAGGTTCGAAAAAAGAACATATTCCTATCACAGACTAATTTGTTCCACATTAAATATTATTTAACCTGAGCTTTATAACTACTAAAATGTACAAATTGCCCATTCCCTATTAAACAATCATGTAAACTACTTAGTAATACTTTAAGTTGCTCTTTCTTCTCAGCCAAAGGAACACCTATCTTGGCTTTTACCATAAGTAATTTTGCTTTTCTAAAACTTCTGACCAAGGTTGGACAGAGGAAGATTTCTGAACCCTCTGCTAGGCTTTTATTTCTATGTTTTTATAATTGAATTTTCCAGAAAAACTTGCTAAGCCAACAGATACCATCAATTCTCCAAAATCCCAATTTCTAATGACCCTGGATATCTGGTCATGTTCCTCATTCTGCACTATCTGCTATTTAATATTGGATCATTTTTGCAAGAATCTCCACAGGCTAGTTTAACTAGAATCCTCATTGTACCTCCCCCCTCCCATGTTTCTTCTCAGGGATGATCCTTTAATCTACTGACTCTTATATCCCTGCCCCCACAGAGGCCCTTGGAAATACATTTCCAGTTGTTCCAGCTATATTCATTTGAACCCAAGCTCATGCTCCCTCTGCAAGACCCCACTGCCTTGGCCCCTACACCTCAGGTTTTGGTCTTGGATAAAGTCTTCTCTTATGCTCTCAAAAGTGTCACGGAGTGATCAAAACATCAGGGAAATAAACATATACAATATAACGTAAGGTTCTTTCGCACATCATAATTCTGGTGATATTCGGATTGTCTCCAAAAATTGTGTTGATGTGTACATATACATTTTGGAATGACTAAGTCAGGTTAACAAATGTTTCATCTTCCATGCTTCTGTACTTCTCTGATGAGATCATTTTAGAAAGTGTGATTTTAGCAATTTTTAAGTACAGATTACTTTGTTAGTAACTATATTCTCTGTGCTGAACAACAGATCTGAATTTACGGCCCCAACTTCTCTGAAGATTTGTATTCTTTGACTCAACAAACACCCCAGCAATACACAACTCCTCTTACTCCTGGTAACTGCAATTTTACTCACAAAAAAATGCAGCACACTTCAGAAATTTGAGCTTTATACTTGCCGAGTTTCCATAGTAATCTATTGGGTACTTTTGAAATTTCAGAGCGTGTGTTGCTGAAGAGAGCATTTTGCTGTTGTTGTTAAATACTTGGTGAATTTGTTTGTATTGCAGCTTTACAAATGATTGGGCCCTTTGCAGTTTTAGAAACTAAAAGCTGAACTCTCCTTCCTACATTCTTATACTTGCCCAGCTTGCCCAGTGTGAGAATATTCATATGAAATCAATATAAATGGAGTACGTGCATATTATTTGTCACAAATATTGGCAAGTGGTATCCTTGTACTCTCTGAGTTTAAGTGAAAAACTAGAGTAAATGTAGTGAATGTGCTTTTGGCTTCCATATCTTAAAATAAATACATTTTAAAAATATTTGGAGGTGAAGCTAGCATCGTGGTATAGCATGTAGATAAAGCTGCTGCATGCAATGCTGGCATCCCATGTGGGTATCGATTCATGTACTGAATACCCCACTTCGATTCCAGCTCCATGCTAATGGTCTGGAAAAAGCAATGGAAGATGGCTCAAGGTCTGGGCTCCTGCCACCCCTATGAGAAACCTGGAACAAACTCCAGCCCTAGCCATTGCAGCCATCCTGGGAGTAAACCAGTGGATAGAGGATGTCTCTCTCTTTCTCCCCCTCTTCCTGTCTCTTTTTCTCTCTAACTCTGAATTTCAAAATAAATAAATGAGTCTTCAAAAAATATTTAGAGGAATGGAGAGAGCACAAAAACATGGGCTCTGTGAAAAAACTCCCGAGATTTGATTCTGTTGCTTACTAGGCCTGACTTTGAACTACTTTATATGTCAGGGTGCCCTTTCAATTACGACTTCTACAAAGACCTATCTCTCTGGAATGTTTTAGATATAAAAATGATAAAAATGCATGAACATTAAATAAAAAATGAAAAATATAAAAGCATTTGTAACAGAGGTCAGACTTGTGAAAAGTTGACTAAATATTAGTTATCACCCTGAAAGAAACTGCTCCAACTAGAAGATATTTTACTGGAACTAACATGGATTTTTTAAAGTAAATACAGATTCATTGATCATCAAAACGGGCAGTATACGTCCTACTGACTTGAAATCTCACTTTATCATATATTAATTTTCCATACATGTGAAGATCTACTTGAAACCACAATAAAAGTATCTTCCTTTCTCTTTTCATATTTTAGCTGACAAAAGCCAACTACTAACTTTGTGAATTGCCCATGACTAGTCTCCTGAGTTGCCCCTAACCAGTCTTGTGAATAATATTGTTTGCATAAGTCTTTCAAAAGCCTATATTGAGAAGGGATGACTAGAATGGTAGACCTGACACCCAACTAAGAAGAAACCTTCCACTTGACTCACCTCACTGATGATAAGCTTCAAGAGTCTTCCTCCTGACTGATGTCCTGGGTTTCCCAGTGGGTCATCAGAAAATATGATGATGAAAAATCTGCCTAATCACCCATTGATTGTACTCACTGTTTGTTGTAGCCTCCCCTCCAGCTTCCCCCTTTCCCTTTAAAATGCCACTTGTTTCATGATGTTCCTAAATCTGTACATATGAAATACATGAAATTTTTATACCACAATAAAAATTAAAAAATAAAATAAAATCCTACTTGCTGCTGGCTTGTTGGGTAGAAACAGCACATTTTGACTCAAGAGACCACTCTTACCCAAGATTGCCAGCTTCTTGAAATAAACTCTTTCCTCTAACCAACACTTGTCTCTGGTGAATTTGGTAGCACACTTGTGATGTTTGTTTAAATCAACATTAAATCAATGGAATTTAAGGACATTTTGTTTCTCACATTGGGTTATGCTAAACCACTTTAAGAGTAATCTACATGAGATCTTGTGCACAGATCATTACTGAACGAGCTTTGACACATTCATTTTCCTGAGTCCACTACCATCTTTATGTGGGAATGAGATATTTCCATCATCTCCTCAGACCTAAAAATTCCCTTTGACCATTTACAGTAAGTGTCCCCCACTAGTGATGGCATAATCTCTATCATGAAACATCAGTTTTTACATAGCCATATAGTACTTATTTTTCCTTCGCTGGTCTAAGTGTGACTCTGTCACTATTTATGTAAACCCTTGTGTGTGTGGTTGTTTTTTTTTTTTAGTTAAAAATTTATTTTATTTCTTTTTTTTTTTTTTTTTTTTTTTGACAGGCAGAGTGGACAGTGAGAGAGAGAGACAGAGAGAAAGGTCTTCCTTTTGCCGTTGGTTCACCCTCCAATGTCCACCGCACTCATCCGATGGCAGGAGCCAGGAGCCAGGTGCTTTATCCTGGTCTCCCATGGGGTGCAGGGCCCAAGCACTTGGGCCATCCTCCACTGCACTCCCGGGCCACAGCAGAGGGCTGGCCTGGAAGAGGGGCAACCGGGACAGAATCCGGCACCCCGACCGGGACTAGAACCCGGTGTGCCGGCGCCGCAAGGAGGAGGATTAGCCTGTTGAGCCACGGCGCCGGCCCTATTTTATTTCTTTGAAAGACAGAGTTAACAGAGAGAGGTAGAGACACAGAGAGAGTGTTAGGAAACTGGCACAGTTTTATCTATGGCGCAATCTACATCCTGACACCATCCTACGCCCAAGCTCTCCCTCCCACCCCGTGCCCACCCCTTGGCAAAGTTTTAGAAGGACCTATTCCTGAACATGTGGCTCTCTTGGCTCCTCTCGTCTGCTCTCTTCTCCCCCTCTTGTCTCTCTTCTCTCTCTTCTTTCCTCGCTAGCTCCTCTCCTCTCTGTTTCTCTCTTATACTCTCCTTCTGTCTCTTTTCCTTCTTCTACCCCTTCCCTCTGGTCTGCTGAGTTTTCCCCAATACACCCTTTCCCTTACTCCGCTGTTTGGTGTGTTTTGTGACGGCCTAACAGAAATACATGACAGAGAGGTCTTCCATGCGCTGATTCACTCCCCAGATGGCTACAACGGTCAGAGCTGTGCTGATCTGAAGCCAGGAGCCAGGAGCTTCTTCCTGGTCTCCCACATGGGTGTAGGGGCCCAAGGACTTGGGCCATCTTCTACTGCTTTCCCAGGCCATAGCAGAAAGCTGGATCTGAAGAGAGCAGCCAAGACTAGAACCTGCGCCCATATGGGATGCCGGCATTGTAGGCCAGGGCTTTAACCTGCTGTGCCACAGCCCCGGCCCCAAACCCTTATTTTTTTAAAATTTATTTTATTTTATTTTTTTCAGTTTAAGGATTTTATTAACAAGCCTGGCACAGATGCATTCACGTTCCTCTGAGGGTCATGTTTGCAGTTTGCATAGGTCAATACCCAGCAGTGAAATTCATGCATACTGGGTACTGTTATGCCAAACCTACCAGGAATTACCCAGTGTGACCAACCGTGAGCCATTTCATATTGCCACCAACAAGGTATCAGATTTCCATTGCTTTACATCTGCTCACCTAGATTTGGGGTTATTGGTCCCCTAAAGCTTAATCATAAATTGGGGATGCATACTCAAAGAACTAAATTAATTACAAACCTATGTTTTTCTTTTCTATCCAAAGAAGCATTCCCTCATAACTCTTCCTCTTCCAGCTTTCCATAGCTAGGTTTTGGGTTTGATTTTACTTGTTCTTTTGGAATATGTATAGATAAATATTGCTGACCCTGCCAGGCCAAAGCCTGGAGCCAGGAAGTCCCCTAAAATCTGATGTTTTCGAATGATCAGAAATCTTCTTGTATTCAAAAGCTATTTAATTAGGCTATTTCAAAACAGATGGATTAAAGATAGAGAGATTAACTAAAGAAGTAATTCTAAACTGCTATTTGACAGTGCTTAAATCTGTTCTTATATTTGCCCAGAATTTTTTTGTAAGACTGAAGAAAGATAAAATCTTGTCATAAAGAAAAGTGAATCTGACCCTTTCTTTGTGTTGCAGTATTAGCTTTAGAGAGAATGTAGATTCCTTTGGTGTCCCTTTGAGAGGCATGCAAGTCTTAAGATCTAGTTAAGCCTCTGGGTAGAATGACACCCCGGGAGGCCTCTGACTATGGACTTGGAGCAATGCTTATTGAAATGTAAACTTCAGCAAGCAGGGAGCCCCAAACTCTTATAGGTGGACAGTTGGCCAAGGCCCCTGGTTTCAAGATCTAACCACCTGCTTGTTAGAGGAGTCTAAAGATAATGAGGAAACTCCAATTCAACCTAACATTTGCCATGATTAAATATTCAGAAATATTCAGAACACTGGTTCAGTTCAAAAGCCGAAAGCAGACATTCTCTGCACTGGAATTCCTGTGGTGCGGTTGGTTAGCTTGTGGTACTTATAAGGCAGTACATGCAGAGGAATTCTGTTTGCTCGAATGCAGGGGGCAAAGTAAAAATAAAAACACTGGGCCTGACTTTAAATTCTCTTTGCATCAAACAAAAGTTCATTGCCACTACATACATCTGCCTTGTCTTCTTAAGGGCAAGATAAAATTCCTTTCATTGAAACAAACACAAACTGTCCAACAAAAACTAGCTGAAATGTTGTTTTTAAAAAAGATGTATGTATTTATTTAAACTTCAGAGTTGCACACACACACACACGCACACACACAGGCACACACAAAGACAGAGAGAGAAAGAGAGAGAGAGAGAGAGAGAGAGAATCTATCCAGTGGTTCACTCCCCAGGTGGCCTCAGTAAAGCCAGGATCCAGGAGCTCCATGTGGTTCTTCCACATGGGTGGCAGAGGTCCAAATACTTGGGCAATCTGCTGCTTTTCCCAGACCATTAGCAAGGAACTGGATTGGAAGTGCAGCAGCCATGAGAGGAATCAGCTCCCATATCAGATTCCAGCATCATATGCAGCAGCTTTACCCACTATGGCACAACACTGGCCTCTCACTGAAATGTTTTAACCCATGACATGTACTTGTTAGTTTTGTAGCAGAAAACAAAGTTATTCTTGCTCTGCTTGATAAATCAATGGGAAACTCTAAAGAGAATTCATAAAAATGATAAAGACCATATCTGATAAGTTGTCAAATAATTAGTTGCTAGTTGAATTATTTTGACTGGCTGTGTGATTACAAATCACACTGACATTATATTAGGTTGCTTTTTTTTTTTTTTTTTTTTACAGGCAGAGTGGACAGTGAGAGAGAGAGACAGAGAGAAAGGTCTTTCTTTGCCGTTGGTTCACCCTCAAATGGCTGCCGCGGACGGCGCGCTGCAGCCGGCGCACCGCGCTCATCCGATGGCAGGAGCCAGGTGCTAGGTGCTTTTTCCTGGTCTCCCATGGGGTGCAGGGCCCAAGCACTTGGGCCATCCTCCACTGCACTCCCGGGCCACAGCAGAAGGCTGGCCTGGAAAAGGGGCAACCGGGACAGAATCCGGTGCCCCGACCGGGACTAGAACCCGGTGTGCCGGCACCGCAAGGCGGAGGATTAGCCTGTTGAGCCACGGCGCCGGCCTTAGGTTGCTTTTTGTCATAAGGAAGTAACCACCTGTAAGCCCCTCTGGTCCACTCTCCTATCAATCCTCCAGTTCTCAAACTGGCGCCCATATGGGATGCCAGTGCTGCAGGCCATGGCTTAATCTGCTGTAACACTGTGCCAGCACCCATAACTGACCATTCTTAAACACACAGTAAAAGCAGCTTGCAACCTGAAGCCCCCCGCCCCGTCCCGTGACTTGAGGAAATACTAAACCTTACCTGTTCTGTTGTTCTGGACAGAAACAATGGAGACAATCTTCTCTCAGCTATGCCCAGAGTGTTGCTGACCTCATAGGAAATGTCATATGTAAGTCATACTAATAAACTCTCATTTTCTCATTTTTTAATTTAAAAAACCTATTGTTTTTTTTTTTTTATTTGAAGGGCAGATAAACAGAGAGACTGAGATTTCCTATTCAATGTTTCATTACCCCAAGTGCCTGCAATAGCCAGGGTGAGGCCAGGCTAAACCTGGAAGCTGGAATTCTGCACGGGTTTCCCATGTGAGTGCAGGGCCCCAACTACATGATCTACCACCTGCTATCCCCCAGGGTGTTCATTAGCAGAAAGCTGGAATTGAGAGCAGAGATGGGATAGAACTCAGGCCCTCTGATAGAGGAAGAGGGCCTCCCAAGTGATGTCTTAGCTGCTATGCCAAATGCTCACTGACTTTACCCTTTAAATCAAGTACAATAAGACTTCTACTCCTCTTCCACTTTCTTCTTTGTTTTGACTTAAAACCCTTTTATTTAAGGTATACAAACTTCATGCATTTCATATATGCAAATTTAGGATCGTAGTGATTCTTCCCACTCTTTCCTCCCTCCCACTCCTACACTCCCACATATCTTCCTCCTTCCTTTCCCATTCTCATTGTTGTTTGTTACAAAGACCAATTTCCAGTTAACCTCAAACTCATAAGATTAACCCTATACTAATTAAGAAATTCAACAAATAGTATGAGAAAACAAATTTCTTCAACAGTTGTGTCAGGGGCTGTTCAAAACCATTACATCTCAAAGTTTCAATTTCACTTCTGCAGATTACCTTTTAGATGCTCTGCTAGTTACCTCAGGTCAGGGAGAACATAAGGTATTTGTCTTTCGGGGACTAGCTTATTTCAGTAAGTATAGTGGTTTTCAGTAGCATCCATTTTGTTGCAAATGAAGGATTTCATTATTTTTATAGCTGAATAGAGAAAATACACAGTAATAACTCTAGAAATTGTTGATGAGTATCCGGGTTGATTGTGTATCTTAGCTGTTGTGAATTCGGCTGCAACGAACATGGGGCATGGATCACACTTTCCCACTCTGATTTCATTTCTTTGGATTAATTCCCAGGAGTGGAATGGCTGGAACATGTGTGTAGGTCTATATGCAGATTTCTGAGGTATCTCTATACAGTCTTCTCCAGTGGCTGTATTGGTTTACATTCCCACCAACAGTGGATTAGGGTACCTTTTTCTCTACATCCTCACTAGTATTTATTGGTTGCTAATATCTGTGTGAGAGCTGTTCTAAATGGAATGAGGTGAAAATCTGTGGTTTTGATTTACATTTCCCTGATGGTGAGTGATCCTGAGCGGTTTTTTTTTTTTAATGGGTCTGTTGGCAATTTGAATTTTCTCTCTTGAAAAATGCCTGTTCAACCCCTTCTATCATTTCTTAATGGGATTAATGGCTTCATTGTCACTGAATTTCTTGAGCTCTTTATAGATTCTGGTTTTTAATCCTTTACCAGCTGCACAGTGTACAAATATTTTCTCCCATTCTGTTGATTGCCTCTTACCTTTGCTGAATGTTTCTTTCTCAGTGCGGATGGAAGCTTCGCAGCGTGTTGTAATCCCATTTGTCAATTCTGGCTTCAGTTATCTGTGCTTCTGGGGCCTTTTCCAAGGAGTCTTTGCCTATGCCAATGTCTTGCAGATTTTCTCCAATGTTCTCTGATAATTTGATGGTGTCGGGATGTAGATTTAGGTCTTTGATCCATTTGAGTGGATTTTTGTGTAGGGTGTAAGGTAGGAATCTTGCTTCACAAATCTGCATGTGGAGATCCAGTTTTACCAGCACCATTTGTTGAAGAGACTGACTTTGTTCCAAGGATTGGAATAATTCCAAAGGAGCTAAAACCAATTTTCTATTCTGTTCCATTGGTCTCAACATCTGTTTTTGTGCCAGTACCAGGCTGTTTTGATTATAACTGTCTTGTAGTGTGTCTTGAAATCTGGTATTGCAATGCCTCTGGGTTTGTGTTTGTTGTATGAGATCACTTTAGCTATTCAGCATCTCCTGTGTTTCCAAATGAATTTCAGAATCATTTTTTCTGCATCTGAGAATGCCACTGGTGTTCTAATTGGATTCACATTGAATCTGTAAATTGCTTTGGTTAGTGTGGACATTTTGATGCTATTGATTCTTCCAACGCTGGAAAATGGAAGATTTTTAAAATGTTTTGTGTTGCCTTCTATTTCTTTCTTTAATGTTTTGTAATTTTCATTGTAGTAAACCCTCTTTCTTATAGAGAAGGGTCTCCTTCATTTTCTAGCCTCAGAGTTCCTCTTCAGTGTTTCATTTGGTGTGGTGCAAAGTGGGTGTTACATGCTCCGACCCAACAGCACTACACTCAGAGAATCCTTGTGCCTCACAGGAGATCAAAAATGAAGTGGGTCCAGGCAAGGAAATGTACATGGTAGTAATCCCAGTAATCCAAGGCTCAGTTGAAAGATTCTGAGTAAGAGGATACATGGGAATCCTGGTGAGTTCAGCAACTGCTTGGAAAACATGTTGACAAATATTTCCCAGGGCAGTTGTGGGAAACACAGGCATTGTTCTCTAGGTGGGTGGCTTTTGTGGTTGACTGAGCCTACTATCAAAATGAGTACCAAAAATGTGAAGAAATTGTGTCTAGAGCAAGCCCACAGTGCTCGACAAAGGTGGGGGTCGTACAGAGACATAGAGTAGGTTTTAATCCTTGGTTATTTAACTGTACCTTTAGAGGAAATCAAAAACAAAAATACTGCCATGGCCACTGGGGTGTGCCCTTTTCCTTATAATCCAAAGGATAGTGTACATAGTGACTGCAAGCACAGAGAGGGCTGAGGGAAATGGGACAGGTGCTGGCTTTCAAATTGTGATATAAGTTTGATATCTTCTAGCAATCCTTACCTATATAACACATGATATTCAGCAATAGGAAGAAAATTTAAAGGTATTGACTTAAAAGGTTGAACAGATACTGGGAAAATATTCTACCCACTCCTGAATCTAGTCTGTAATAGCTTGGGGAAGTAACTTCATCAGTGTGAAGAAAACAAGAAATCTCTTGATTCAGTCACTAGCTGCCTGTTGAAGTTAAGGTGTAGGTGTTGGAAATCCTGCTGCTATTTTCTCTTTGCAGCACTGGCCAAGAAAGTATTCCAACAACCCAAAAGACTACTACTTATGTAACAGCTGAAATGAATGCTGGGAACTTGCTCTATCTGAAATGGTATATGCGGCAGGTGAACATGCAAGAAGGCAAGATAAGGAAAAACTTTTATTAGAATGGAAAGGGAAGAAATTCCTGTGAATATAGCCAGGAGGAGAAAAGGAGTGCCTCTGCTTTCTTGTGCTAGGGGTTTCTATACGTAGAACACCCAGCATTTTGTCACAGAACAAAAAAAAAGTTCTATCTTGGGACCTGTCTGGGAGCTGTTTATCTTCACCGTACTCCCAAAGCTGGTCACTGACTGCTGCAGCCACATGGCCTTCTGAGTGGCCTTGACACCAGAGCCTGCTTCTTCTCTAACTAATCTTCAAAGTTCCTTATGCCTCTTTCGTTATCAAACTTGCCTTCTAGCTCAGGCCAATTTCCCAGCCAGGTTAAAAAGATTTTCACATTATCCAGAAGCTCCATCTTTCTATCTTTCCACAGTTCTCTTTCTGATTTCTTTCACTTTGAGAGAAATTCACATGGCTGAACTAATTGGCTAACTTGACTTGCCACATTAAACAAAAGCGCAGGATAAACATTACTGTCTGCGTTCTCTAGCTGCTGGCCTCTGGATTGATAGGACCAAGATTGCTAAATCCTCTAAAGTATAGATGAACAGCCCAATGTTGTGCTGTTAAATTCATGGGAGGCCAGACCTACAGAAAGTGCAACAAGATTATCCTGGTCAGTGTAGTGTCCTACTATGGGAGTTTAAAATTTCTTACTAAGTTCTTCCCTAGACATCAAGTCTGTTGCAATAAGGAAAAGAATCATAATCAACATATGGCAGGTAAAATGAGAAGTAAAAAAAAGTGATGCTACTCCGTAAGTCAGAAAATCTGATATTCTTTTGGAAGGTAAAGCTACAACACATGACACATAAGTGATGTGTTTTGGTTAAGAAGAGGGGGAAAAAGTGACTTTTTTCCTTAAAATAAAATGCTATTCCATTGATACTCCATGGATTCCATAAGAAGAAAGAGGAAAAATGAAAGAAAAATGGAGGAATTTAAGGTTTAGAAGAAGAAACTTCTATGGTAGTCTGGCTGAGATTAGAAAGAAACATCAAAGATTTTGTGATAGCATACTATGATTTTGTCTCTTGTCTTGAACAACGAGGTTTTAAAAACATTGAAAATAATATATTAAACTAGCAATTATTTATCTTTCCTCTCCCAAACTGTGATACACAGTATTCCAAAACTTAGCTGGGGGAATGCTATGGACACTATGCTTTCCATGCTTCCCTAATGCATGGAAAGACAGTCACTGACTCCAGGGCCATGAAAGAAAATTTATCTCTCTGACTTAATTCCCTGGCTTGTACCAGGGGCTAGGGACAGAGGTTTTTAAGGGTCAAGGTATGATTGAAAAATATGTGTCCACTATGAGAAACAGTGACTTGATCAGCCCTTGCCCTGACTGTTGATGAACAGCTTAATACTTTATCCCTCCTAGTATTTTGTTGTTGTTGTTCTACTTAATGCTATTGGTTGAATTCTGTAATTAATACACAGTTATTCTTAAGTGTTCAAACTTAACTGAAAAGTGATCCCTGTTAAATATAAGAGTGAGGATAAGCGAGGGAATAGATGTACAATTTGGGACATGCTCAAGTTGACTTGCCCCAAACGGTAGAGTTAGAAACATTCCAGGGGATTCCAGTTCAATCCCATCAAGGTGCCATGTACCAATGCCATCTCACTAGTCCAAGTGATCAATTTCTGTTCACAATTGATCACACTGATAGATCGAAGAGTCAAAGGGATCACATAAGCAAGACTAGTGTCTGCTAATAATAACTGATAGAATTAAAAAAAGAGAGAACGATCCAACATGGGAAGTGGGATACACAGCAGACTCATAGAGTGGCAGATGTCCTAAATAGCACTCTGGCATCAGAATCAGCCCTTTAGGCATTTGGATCTGGCTGAAGAGCCCATGAGAGCATTTTAGGCATGGAAAGCCAAGACGCTCTGGAAAAAAAAAAAATGACCTTAATGAAAGATCTCTGTGAGTGAGATCCCAGTAGAAAGAACGGGCCATCAGAGAAGGAGGTACCTTTCTCTGAAGGGAGGAGAGAACTTCCACTCTGACTATGACCTTGTCTAAATATGATCAGAGTCAGTGAACTCAAAAGGCTTCCATAGCCTTGGCAACTCATGAAAAGAGCCTAAGGTGATTACTGATGCCATGAACAAGAGTGTCAATTTGTTAAGCGAACAACAGGAGTCACTGTGCACTTACTCCTCATGTAGGATCTCTGTCCTTAATGTGCTGTACATTGTGATTTAATGCTATAACTAGTACTCCAACAGTATTTTTCTTTTTTTAAACTTTTACTTAGTAAATATAATTTTCCAAAGTACAGTTTATGGATTACAATGGCTTTCTCCCCCCCAATAAATTCCCTCCCACTTGCATCACTCCCATCTCCCGCTCCCTCTCCCATTCCATTCACATCAAGATTCATTTTCAATTCTCTTTATATATAGAAGATCAGTTTAGTGTATACTAAGTAAAGATTTCATTAGTTTGCATCCACACAGAACATAAAGTGTAAAATACTGTTTGAGTACTAGTTATAGCATTACTTCACATTGGACAACACATTAAGGACAGAGATCCTACATGAGATGTAAGTGCACAGTGACTCCTGTTGTTGACTTAACAATTGGACACTCGTGTTTATGATGTCAGAAATCTCCCTAGGCTCCAGTCATGAGTTGCCGAGGCTATGGAAGCCTTTTGAGTTTACCGACTTCGATCATATTCAGAAAGGGTCGTAGTCAGAGTGGAAGTTCTCTCCTCACTTCAGAGAAAGGTACCTCTTTCTTTGATGGCCCGTTCTTTCTACTGGGATCTCACTCGCAGAGATCTTTCATTTACGTCCTTTTTTTTTTTTTTCCAGAGTGTCTTAGCTTTCCATGCCTAAAATCTCTCATGGGCTCTTGAGCCAGATCTGAATGCCTTAAAGGCTGATTCTGAGGCCAGAGTGGTGTCTAACAGTATTTTTCATTTTTTTGTTTCTATGTGGGTGCAAACTGTTGAAACCTTTATGTAATATATACTAAACTGATCTTCTGTATATAAAGAGAATTGAAAATGAATCGATGTGAATGGAAGGGGAGAGGGAGCAGGAAAGGGAAGGGAATTTATGAGGGGGGAAAGCCATCATAATCCATAAGCCATACTTTGGAAATTTATATTCATTAAATAAAAGTTAAAAAAAGACATTTGACCACACACAAAAAAGAAAAATATATGTCCAGCTTTTATTCATTTTTCTGGGTAGTCAGCAGTGCCAGTGTCCTTCCTTGGATTGGTCAGTGCACCGTGTTCATTAGAGAGTTTTTATGATGACAAAGTAGTTGTCAGTCACTGTGGGAGCTACAAGCAAATGGTAGTTTCTTTTTTACACCAGGCCAGGAATTCCTGGGGAAGAAACCTTTCAAGATGTTGTCAATTAGAGAAACAAATGACTTCATGAATCTGTACCACTCCCTGTACCAATTTATGAATTGGTTTATGTAAGTGGTTGACCTGCAAACATAAAAGGAGGAGGAAATTTTAAGCTAAGGGGAGGGGGAGGAGGCTGGGAGATGTGGACCTCATGGTAGCTAGAAACTTTATTCAAGTACTCAGCGGTACTTGGTTTCAGCTGTCATTTGTGGTCATTGTGATGGGAGGTAAAACTGAACTTGATTTTAGCCAAAAAGCTGAGAAGTAATGGGAGGTAAAATGGATAAGAGGGCTTGAGACCATTGGTCAAATTCCTAAGTGTCATCGGAAAGCTACTTGAAATGTTATGGCAGTTATTAATTAATATCCAAGACCATCCCAAGCCCATTACAGTAAAGGAACTGCAGGGTTTTGGTGTCCTTTTTTTCAATTGCGAGCTAAAAGTGAGCAAGTTGACTCCTAAGCAGCAAAAGACTTTACAAAAGATTAAGCTTGTAGGTAAGAGATGTTCATGAATATAAGCCATGAATTGGACACTCCAGGTGTTTCTAAAAATTTATATGGAGTTCATGAAAGTGATGATAAAAACTGATACCCACTTTACAGAATATACTGACAATGATTGGACCTGAATCTGTGATATATCGTGGCACTTTCATTTGCCATATAACCTCCAACACTAGGGTTAACATAAAATCAGCCGTTTAAAACAAGGTACAAGCCTAAATATATAAACTCACTGGGCAGTTGGACTACTGTCCTTAAAGAAATATCAATCAGAGTTGTGCACCTGACTGCCATGCCTGCCCCTTAGGAGTACCCAAGGGCTCCTGCGCCAGCCTCAGACACCATCCATGTCCAAGCTATATATCCTGATGCTATGCTTTCAAAGTTGACTTACAGATAGCACTGTTGTTTCAAGTACAACAAAGAGGGACAGTGCTTGGTGCAACGGTTATGACGCCTCCAGGGACATTGCACCCTGTATCAGAGTGCCTGGGTTTGTAATCCAGCTCCAGTCATCAGCATAGCTTCCTGCTAAGTGCAGGAGCACCGGATGATCACTCAATAACCCATATTGTTGCTTGGCTTCTGGCAAAGGTCTTTCCAGCCCTGGCTGCTGTAGGCATTTGGGGAGTAAACCAGTAGAATGGAGAAAACTTTCTCTATCTGTCTCCTTGCCTTCTAAATAAAATAGAAACACCAAACACATGAAGGAACCACAAACACTAAGGCCCGGCAGGAGAAAAATGCAATTGGAGAGGGATAAGGTGAAGTGGCTATATTTAGGATAACAAACTAGAAGCCACATCCCCAACTCTATGTCATCTAAACAGGCCCCTCCCCAGGATGTATATCCCTTAGCTCGGGACCTGACATGGGAGGTGCCATGTAGACAATTTTTTTAATCTTATAAATGAGACCTGCACCTGGGAGGGTCCCCTCTTTTTCTTCTTTCATTTGACACCTGGACAAGAAGAGTCAATGAAGGTGCCCTCTCAGCATCTTCCCTCCCTGACCCCTCTTCTTCCTGGCGCACTCCACTCCTCCAAAATGTCCGCATGTGTATGTGTGTGTTTGCTTTCTCACTTTACCACTTTATACACTGTATATGAGCCTGTACATAGAATGCTTCTCTAAGTAGAAGGCAAAGACCTGAATTAAAATTAAACTTGACCTCCCTCACTTCATAACAAATCTGCCGAGGGACAGATCAGACATTTCTTGTCACAGTTTGAAGACACTCTCATCCTGATAATTTTTTACAGTTGATCTTATGAGATTTTGGACGTTTGGGAATCATTGATCTCTAAAAGAGATAAAGAAAATACACAAGGCACTAAAGTTGGCCTTCTAGTTTGCCATGCCCTCTGACCATCAGCTTTAAAAGTTAATGGAGGTATGCTTTTCATAGAAAAGCCTTCATTTAGGTGTTTGAAGACATTTCTGTTATTTTGGGGTCTCTTTCTGATAGTAACCAAAAAGTAGAATTTACTCAAGCATTGCTTTCAGATGTACTTGATATTTAAATAAATACTAAAAAAAAAAAAAAAAAGTTAATGGTGAGGGACTGGCGCTGTGGCCTAGCGGGTAAAGCCATCTCCTGCAGTGCTAGCATCCAATATGAGCACCAGTTTGAGGCCTGGCTGCTCCACTTCCAATCCCGTTATCTGCTATGGCCTGGGAAAGCAGAAGAAGGCCCCTACACCCACATGGGAGACTCAGAAGAAGCTCCTGGATCCTGGCTTTGGATCAGCGCAGCTCTGGCCATTGCAGCCAATTGGTGAGTGAGCCAGCAGATGGAAGACTTCTCTCCTCTTTCTCTCTCTACGTCTCCTTCTCTCTCCCTGTGTATCAAATAAATAAATAAAAAGTTAGTAGTGGGCACCATCCCATTGGCCAACAAGTGCATATACCCCACCAGAACAAACCCTAGATTACTGATGTGCAATGTTAGGAAAATGGCGCAGCCTTATCTATGGCGCAATCTACACCCTGACACCATCCTAGGCTCTAGCCCCTGCCGCCATTGCTGGAAGCCAGGAGGCCACATGGCCCAGCCACCAGTGTCAAACTCTACCCTCTACCCAATGGTATTTGCTGCTGCTCCTACTTCCCTGCTCACCCCATGGCAAAGTTTTAAAAGGACCTGTTCTAGCCTCCTCTCTAGCCTCTCTAGCCTCCTCTCTCTTCTCTCTTTATTCTGCTCTCTCTCGCTCCCCTCTTTCCTCTCCCTCTCTCTTGGCTCCTCTCGTCTTCTCTCCTCACTCTCTTGCTTCTCTCTGAGCTCTCTGCTCTCCTCTCCTCCCTCCCCTCTCCTCTTCTTTCCTCTCCTCTCCTCCCCTCCTCTCCTGTCTCTTGCTTGCTTCTCTCTCTCTTGTCTCTTTTCTCTTGTCTGGATAGCTCTCTGTCTGGGCAGAGACCTCTAAATCATGCGCACATGGGCTCTGTTCTCTGCTGTTTAGCCTCCCATCAGCTGTGGAGACGTCCCGTCGCTGGCTTGGCCCCATGGAGGACTGACCTCTAATCCGTCTACTGAAGTCCATGACAGGGGACGCCTTGCCTGAATTCCAGTAGACGCCGGACTGCCGGGGAGACCATGGGATCTGGCTAATCCTGAGGGTAGGACTCAACATGCCCCCTGGCCTGCCTCCTAAAGAACTTGAAGCAACTGGGACTGGCCCGGGGCCTGCCGTGTAAATGCCTAATCTTCTACTCTACACAGGCATGGCCTAATTATGTACTTGACAATGGATCTAAGTGGCCTCCTGGGGAAACTTTGATCCCAAGGTCCTCACTGACCTTGAGAATTTCTGCCGCAGGGAGAGAAAATGGCCAGAGGTCCCATATGTCCAGGCTTTCCAGGACCTCCGCTCCCGTCCTACTCCTTTCTCTCCTACTTTCCTCTCTGCCTGCTCCACGGCCCATGTCTTGCTGGCCAAGATCGGGCCCCTACCTCCTAAGAATGCCTCTTCTGTTTTACTGCCGAACTCTCCACCCTCCACCTTTTCAAACCCTCCTGAGTTCCTGGGACCCCACAGCTAACCAGGAACCTCTTGCCCCCATATGCGCATTCTTCCACCCTGCTGCCATGTCCTCCACCTCCCTCTGGATCCCCACCACCATTGCTAAAAGCCAGGTAGTCATGTGGCCCAATCACTGGTGTCAAGCTCCACCCCCATCCTAATGGGATGCTCCTGCTTCCCTGGCTCCCCTCTGGCAAAGTTTTCAAAGGACCTGTTCCTGAACACATAGCTCTCTAGCCTCCTCCTCTGGTCTCCTTTCTCTTCTCTCTTCTCTCCTGCTCACTCACTCTCCTTTTGTCTCTCTCTTCTCTCCTCACTAGCTCCTCTCCTCTCTTGTCTCTCTCTTACACTCTCCTTCTCTCTCTTTTTTCCCTTCCTCACCCCACCCCTCCAGTCTGCAGCATTTTAGATCAAATGCCTAAGCCCCATGTGGCCAACTGAATATGACATCATGGGCCTAAGGTGTTCTTAGGAAAAATGAAACTGTAACTAGACACTGAGTTTGAAGGAATTTCTCTTTGAATCTAGGAAGATCACTACTTTTGAAAATATTGCTTTGTAACTTGCTGAACTTACTTTGCAATTTATTTTAACAGGTTTCAGGGTGATCAGTGCTCAGTGAAACAGCAATGGGTATTAGTACTTGTTTTAAATGAATGCAATTTTAATTTTAATTGAATTCAGATATTGATATTTAATATCAGCATCTTAAGTCATTTAGGTGTAGCTGCTAATTTAAATTGGGTAAAGGCAAATGAGATAAATGTGTCTAACTGTAAACTTTTGTATACTCAGCATGTGATACTCTATAAAAAAACTATTTGGGTTAGTTTATAAACTGTCTATGAAAATAGTTCAATATTGCTTAGAGTAACTCAGGCTGAAATTTGATGTGTTACCTTATTTAAAAATGTCTTAATTTGGAGATTTTTAACAGGTTATTTCAAAACATAAAGCAAGGAAATTGGCATATGGAAAACATCACAAGTATAGAAATGTGAATTTGGTAAGGAAGGTTAAAAGGAAAGAGTTATTTTGAATAACGAAAGGACAGGTTTGTAAGATTGACTTCGTCCTGATGGCTAGTTTACTCTAGGCTAGAATGCAAATGATGGAATGTTTCAAGTAACTTGAAGAGGGTGTGTGGAAGACACAGAAGGTTATGAAAGAAATCTTGGATCTTAATGAGAAAGCCACAGAAGCCTAAAGAGTTAAATGTTCTGTAAAATTCTAAAAAATGCTATGTGAAGTAAGCAAGTGCCTCTTGTAGAGTTTATAATAAGTTTATAATTTTAAACATGGCAACTTAAAGTAATTTGTCATCTACAGTTTTATATATCAAATTTGCTGCTCATAAAACTAAAGTGTTGTTGGTTCTGTGCTTAGTTGTCCTCCTATAGGTTCTGATGGACTTTTCCCAGCCACATCTATTGTATTCAGTATTTTGGGATGGCTCTGTAAACAGATGAAGCCAACAATGTATTACAGGTACCATCTGAGAAAAAAGTATGGTTAGCTGAGGTTACTAAGAGCAGAAAGTAATTCAAATCAATTGGTAAATTAAAAAACAGTTAAAGAGTTTAAAAAGCTAGCACTGAATCTGCTATTCTATTATGTTATATGTGTATACATACTGTATGCCCACATGGGAAATTTTATTAAGAAATCTTTTTTTTCTCTTTGACATATATTTTCCATATTTTTAAACTATAATTTAGTGAATATAAATTTCCAAAGTACAGTTTATGGATTACAATGGCTTCCCCCCTCCCATAACTTCCTTCCCACCTGCATCACTCCCATCTCCATGCACCCTCTCCCCTACCATTCACATCAAAATTCATTTTCAATTCTCTTTACATACAGAAGATCGATTTGGTATATATTAAGTAAAGATTTCATCAGTTTGCACCCACACAGAAACACAAAGTGTAAAATACTGTTTGAGTACTAGTTATAGCATTAATTCACATTGAACAACACATTAAGGACAGAGATCCTACATGAGATGTAAGTACACAGTGCCTCCTGTTGTTGACTTAACAATTGGACACTCTTGTTTATGGCGTCAGAAATCTCCCTAGGCTCTAGTCATGAGATGCCAAGGCTATGGAAGCCTCTTGAATTCGCTGACTTCAACCTTATTTAGACAAGGCCATAGTCAGAGTGGAAGTTCTCTCCTCTCTTCAGAGAAACGTATCTCCTTCTTTGATGGCCCGCTGTTTCTACTGGGATCTCACTCACAGAGATCTTTCATTTACGTCCTCTTTTTTTTTTCCAGATTGTCTTGACTTTCCATGCCTAAAATACTCTCATGGGCTCTTCAGCCAGATCTGAATGCCTTAAGGGCTGATTCTGAGGCCAGAGTGCTGTTTAGGACATCTGCCATTCTATGAGTCTGCTGTGTATCCCACTTCCCATGATGGATCATTCTCTCCAATTTTTATTCTATTCGTATTAGCAGACACTAGTCTTGTTTATGTGATCCCTTTGATTCTTAGACCTATCAGTATGATCAACTGTGAGCAGAAATGGATCACTTGGACTAGTGAGATGGCATTGGTACATACCACCTTGATTGGATTGTATTGGAATCCTCTGGCACATTTCTAACTCCCTCATTTGGGGTAAATCTGATTGAGTATGTCCCAAATTGTACATCTCCTCCCTCTCTTATTCCCACTCTTATATTTAACAGGCACCCATTTTCAGTTAACTATCAAGACGTAAGAATAATTGTGTGTTAATTACAGAGTTCAACCAATAGTATTAACTAGAACAAAAAAAAATACTAAGAGGGATAACGTATTAAGTTGTTCATCAACAGTCAGGGCAAGGGCTGATCAAGTCACTCTTTCTCATAGTGTCCCTTTCACTTTAGCAGGTTTCCTTTTTGGTGCTCAGTCAGTTGTCACAGATAGGGAGAACATATGATAACTGTCCCTTTGGGACTGGCTTATATCACTCCGGATGATGTGTTCAGATTCCTTCATTTTGTTGCAAATGATCGGTTTCATTGTTTTTGACTGCTGTATAGTATTCTATAGAGTACATGTCCCATAGTTTCTTTATCCAGTCTACTGTTGATGGGCATTTGGGTTGGTTCCATGTCTTAGCTATTTGGAATTGAGGGGCAGTAAGCATTCAGGGAAAGACCACTCTTTTGTTTGCCAATTTAATTTCCTTTGGGTAAATTCCAAGGAGTGGGATGTCTGGGTTGTATGGTATGGTTATATGCAGGTTTCTGAGGAATCTCCAGACTGATTTCCGTAGTGGCTTTACCAGTTTGTGTTCCCACCAAGAGTGGGTTAGTGTCCCTTTTCCACCACATCCTCGCCAGCATCTATTGTTGGTAGAGTTCTGAATGTGAAGCATTCTAACCGGGGTGAGGTGAAACCTCATTGTGGTTTTGATTTGCATTTCCCTGATTTCTAGTGATCTTGAACATTTCTTCATGTGTCTGTTGGCCATTTGGATTTCGTCTTTTGAAAAATGTCTGTTGAGGTCCTTGGCCCATCTCTTCAGTGGCTTGTTTGTTTTGCTGTTGTGGAGTTTCTTGATCTCTTTGTAGACTCTGGTTATTAACCCTTTACCTGTTGCATAGTTTGCAAATATTTTTCCCATTCTGTCAGTTGCCTCTTCACTTTCCTGAATGTGTCTTTGCAATACAGAAACTTCTCAATTTGATGCAATCCCAAATGTTAATTTTGGCTTTGACTGCCTGTGCTTCCGGGGTCCTTTCCAAGAAATCTTTGCTGGTGCCAATGATATTTTTCAGGGTTTCTCCAATGTTCTCTAATGATTTGATGGTGTTGGGTCATAGATTTAGGTCTTTAATCCATGTTGAGTGGATTTTTGTGTATGGTGTAAGGTGTAAGTTAGGTGTCTTGCTTCATGCTTCTGCACGTGGAAATCCAGTTTTCCCAGCAATAGTTCTTGAATTGACCATGCTTACTCCAGCAATTGGTATTGGATCCTCGATCAAATATAAGTTGTCTGTAGATGTTTGGATTGATTTCTGGTGTTTCTATATTGTTCCATTGGTCTATCCATCTGTTTCTGTACCAGTACGATGCTGTTTGGTTACAGCTGCCCTGTAGTATGTCCTGAAATCTGGTATTGTGATGCCTCCAGCTTTGTTTTTGTTGTCCAAGATTCCTTTAGCTATTTGAGGTATCCTGTGTCTCCATATTAACTTCAGCATCATTTTTTCCAGATGTGAGGAAAATGTCTTTGGTATCTTGATTGGTATCACATTGAATCTATAAATTGCTTTTTGGAGAATGGACATTTTGATGATGTTGACTCTTCCAATCCATGAGCTTGGAAGATATTTCCATTTTTTGGTATCATCTTCTATTTCTTTCTTTAAGGTTTTGTAATTCTCATCGTAGAGATCTTTGATGTCCATGGTTAAGTTACTTGATTGTTTTGTAGTTATTGTGAATGGGATTGATCTTAGAAGTTCTTCCTCAGCTGTGGCATTAAATGCATATACAAAGGCTGTTGTTCTTTGTCCTTGATGTTATATCCTGTTTCCCAAACTCTTCTATGAGTTCTGATAGTCTCTTAGTAGAGCTCTTTGGATCCCCTAAATAAGGAATCATATTATTGCAAAGAGGGATAGTTTGAGTTCTTCCTTCACAATTTGTATCCCTTTAATTTCTTTTTCTTGCCTAATCACACTGGCTAAAACTTCCAGAACTATGTTGAATAGCAGTGGTGAGAGTGGGCACCCCTGTCTGGTACCAGATCTCAGTGGAAATGCTTCCAACTTTTCCCCATTCAATAGGATGCTGGCCGTGGGTTTTTCATAAATTGCTTTGATTGTATTAAGAAATATTCCTTCTATACCCAGTTTGCTTTGAGTTTTCATCTTAAAATGGTGTTGTATTTCATCAAATGCTTTCTCTGCATCTATTGAGATAGACATATGGGTTTTCTTCTGTAGTCTGTTAATGTGGTGTATCACATTGATTGTTTTGTGAACACGGAACCATCCCTGTATCCCAGGGATGAATCCCACTTGGTCTGGGTGGATGATCTTTCTGATGTGTTGTTGCCTTCTATTGGCCAGAATTTTATTGAGTAGTTTTGCATTTATGTTCATCAGGGAGATTAGTTTGTAATTTTCTTCAATGCTGCATCTTTTTCTGGCTTAGGAATGAAGGTGATGCTGGCTTCATAGAAAGAATTCGGGAGGATTCCCTGTTTTTCGATTGTTCTGAATAGTTTGAGAAGAATTGGGGTTAGTTCTTCTTTAAATGTTTGGTAGAATTCAGCAGTGAATCCATCTGGTCCTGGGCTTTGTTGGGAGGGCCTTTTTCCTGTTTCAATTTCTGTCTCAGTTATGGGTCTGTTTAGGTTTTCTATATCTTCCTGGTTCAATATAGTTGGTTGCATGTGTCCAGGAATCTATCCATTTCTGATGGATTTCCCTGTTTGCTGACATACTACTCTTTGTAGTATTTTCTGATGATTCTATTTATTTCTGTAGTGTCTGTTGTTACATTTCCTTTTTTATCACTGATTTTATTGATGTGGGTCTTTTCTTTTTTTTAGTTAGTTGGCCCAATGGGGTGTCAACTTTGTTTACTTTTTCAAAAAACCAGCTCCTTGTTTGGCTGATTTTTTGTAATTTTTTTTTGGATTCATTCCTGTCGATTTCTTCTCTGAATTTAATTATTTCTCTTCTCCTACTAGATTTGGGTCTGGTTTGCTGCAGTTTTTCTAGATCCTTGAGATGCGCTGAAAGCTCTATTTGGTCCTTTCCTATTTCTTGATGTAAGCACCTATTGCTATAAACTTTCCTCTCAACACTGCTTTTGCCATAGCCCATAAGTTTTGCTATGTTGTGTTGTTATCCTCATTTACCTCCAGAAAGTTTTTTATTTCTCTTTTGATTTCTTTCATGACCCAGTGTTCATTCAGGAGCATGTTGTTCAATCTCCATGTGTTTACATACTCTCTAGGGATTCCTGAATTGCTATTTTCCACTTTCATTCTACTGTGCTCTGAGAAGCTGCATGGTATCTCATTCTTTTGAATTTGCTGAGACTTGCTTTCTGGCCTAGTATGTGGTCAGTCCTAGAAGAGGTTCCATGTACTGCTGAGAAGAATGCAAATTCTTTATGAGTAGGATGAAAAGTTCTGTAGGTATCTGTTAGGTGCTTTTGGGCTATAGTGTTGATTAAATCTTCTGTATCCTTGTTGAACTTCAGTCTGGTTGATCAGTCTATTTCTGAGAATGGAGTATTGAAGTCCCCCAGTACTATTGTATTGGAGTCTAAGTCTCCCTTTAAGTCCCTTAACAAGTCTTTTAAATAAACGAGTGACCAGTAATCAGGTGCATATACATTTATAATAGTTACGTCTTCCTGTTGAATTGAACACTTAATCATTATATAGTGCCCCTCTCTGTCTCTCTTAACAGTTTTTGTGTTAAAGTTTATTTTGTCTGGTATTAAGATGGCTACACCTGCTTTTGTTTGGTTTCTGTTGGCATGGTATATCTTTTCCAACCTTTCACTTTCAGTCTGCATGCATCTTTGTTGGAAAGATGTGTTTCTTGTAGGCAGCAAATAGATGGGTTTTGTTTCTTAATCCATTCGGCAAGTCTGTGCCTTTTAACTGGAGAGTTGAGTCCAGTAATGGTCAACGTGACTATTGATAAGTAGTAACTTTGCCTTGCCCTTTTCCCAAAGATATTTTCTAATGTATGCTTTGAGCTTCCAATGATCTTTTGCTGTGAGGTTTCCTTCCTTTACCTTCTTTCATATTGATGACCGTGTTTCTGTGTTTCTGTGTGTAGCACATCCTTAAGCATTTTTTGCAGGGCTGGATGAGTGGTGACAAATTCTTTCAATTTCTGTTTGCTATGAAAGACCTTTATTTCACCTTCATTCACAAATGAGAGCCTTGCAGGATATAATATTCTGGGCTGGAAGTTTTTCTCTGTGAGTACCTGGGCTATTCTCGGCATTCCCTCCTAGTGTGTAACGTTTCTGATGAGAAGTCAGCTGTGAGTCTAATTGGAGATCCTCTGAGAGTAATCTGTTGTTTCTCTCTTGCACATTTTAGAATCTTTTCTTTATGTTTCACTGTGGTGAGTTTAATTACAACGTGTCATGGTGAGGATCTCTTTTGGTCTTATTTATTAGGGGTTCTGTGAGCTTCCTGCACTAGGATGTCTCTGTCCTTCTCCAAACCCGGGAAATTTTCTGCTAGTATCTCACTAAAAAGGCCTTCTAATCCTTTCTGCCTCTCCATGCCTTCAGGAACGCCTAGAACCCGAATGTTAGGTTTTCTAATAGTATCCTGTAGATTCCCAACAATATTTTTTAGATTTCTAATTTCCTCTTTTTTTCTTTGGTTTGACTGTATACTTTCCTGTGCTCTGTCTTCCACGTCCAACATTCTCTCTTCTGCTTAACCCATTGTGTTTTTAAGGCTCTCTAATGTGTTTGTCACTTGATCTAATGAATTCATTTCATTATGGTTTCTTGTCACTATCACAGCTTCTTGTTCTACTAGTTGTTTCATTTCATTTTGTTTCCTCCTTAAAATTTCATTTTCGTGAGAAAGATTTTACTGTATTATCCAGTAAAGATTTCTGTAGTTCAAGAATTTGTTTTTGAGAACTTGTTAATGTTCTTATCAGTTTTTTGAGATCCGCTTCTTGCATTCTTCTATCTCATCATCTTCATAATCTTGAATTGGGGTAGCTTTTTCATTGGGGGGGATTAGTGTCTTCATTGCTTTGTTACCTCGGTTTCTACTTTTGTTTGGTATTTCTCCACACTCTCTCACCGGGTTGTCAAGGTAATGGAGTTTGTGTACACTGTGAGTTCCCCAGCTCCCCCTCAGATTTACACAGCCTCAGTTTGTTAGTTCTGCCTACATTAGTGGCTGGCGGGCACCGTTTTACTGCTCTTTGTCTTGCTCAGCTTTGTAAGGTGAGTGAAGAGAGAGGCTAGTAACCATGCTGGTTCCCTTATTTATTCGTTTTTTTTTTCTCTCTCTCTCCTTTAGTCAGCCTGGTGCACTTTCCCCAGTGGGGTCTGCCTCTTCCCCCCAATGTCTCGGGTTACTGAGGGATTTTTGCCTCATCTCCCATTCCAGTGCTGACATGTAGATTCTGTGGCTGCGTTCCCTTTCGTGTCTCCATCCCCTCCCAGGTCTCCATTCCCATGACACAGTAAACTTGCTCTCCTCTGTGTCACATCTACTAGATCCAGAAGAGTTTCCTCTGCAGTTTTTTTTCTAAGTCTTTACCTGGGGCTACAGTAACTCCACTTTTATTAAACTATCTTTTCCAAGACTGTTGGTGCGCGCCTTCACTATTCCGCCATCTTGGCTCTGCCCCCAACAGACATTTTTCAAAAGACAAAATCCAAATGGCCAACAGGTATATGAAAAAATGTTCAAGATCACTAGAAATCAGGGAAATGCAAATCAAAGCCACAATGAGGTTTCACCTCACCCCGGTTAGAATGCCTCACATTCAGAAATCTACCAACAACAGATGCTGGAGAGGATGTGCGGAAAAGGGACACTAACCCACTGTTGGTGGGAATGCAAACTGGTTAAGCCAATATGGAAGTCAGTCTGGAAATTCCTCAGAAACCTGAACATAACCTTACCATTCAACCCAGCCATCCCACTCCTTGGAATTTACACAAAGCAAATTAAATTCGCAAACAAAAAAATTGGCTGCATATTTATGTTTGTTGCAGCTCAATTCACAATAGCTAAGACCTGGAGTCAACCTAAATTCCCATCAACAGTAGACTGGATGAAGAAACTATGGGACATGTACTCTATAGAATATTATACAGCAGTCAAAAACAATGAAATCCGGGCATTTGCAACAAGATGGAGGAATTTGGAAAACATTATGCTGAGTGAATTAAGCCAGTCTCAAGGGGACAAATATCATATGTTCTGCCTGATTGGTGACAACTAACCGAGCACCAAATGGGAAACCTGTTCAAGTGAAATGGACACTATGAGAAATGGTGACTTGATCAGCCCTTGCCCTGACTGTTTATGAACCACTTAATATTTTATCCCTCCTAGTATTTTTTGTTGTTCTACTTAATACTATTGGTTGAATTCTGTAATTAATACACAGTTATTCTTAAGTGCTCAAACTTAACTGAAAAGTGATCCTTGTTAAATATAAGAGTGAGGATAAGAGAGGGAATAGATGTACATTTGGGACATGGTCAAGTTGACTTGCCCCAAATGGTAGAGTTAGAAACATTCCAGGGGATTCCAATTCAATTTTATCAAGGTGTCATGTATCAATGCCATCTCACTAGTCCAAGTGATCAATTTCTGTTCACAATTGATCACACTGATAGATCTAAGAATCAAAGGAAACACATAAACAACACTAATGTCTGAAAATACTAACTGATAGAATAAAAAAGAGAGAGAACGATCCAACATGGGAATCAGGATACACAGCAGACTCATAGAATGGCGATGTCCTAAACAGCACTCTGGCCTCAGAATCAGCCCTTAAGGCATGCAGATCTGGCTGAAAAGCCCATGAGAGTATTTCAGGCTTGGAGAGCCAGGACAGTCTTTGAAAAAAATGACCTAAATGAAGGATCTCTGTGTGTGAGATTCCAGTGGAAGGAACGGGTCATCACAGAAGGAGGTATCTTTCTCCAAAGGGAGGAGAGAACTTCAACTTTCACTATGACCTTGTCTAAATATGATCATAGTCGGTGAACTCAAAAGGCTTCCATAGCCTTGGCAACTCTTGACTGGAGCCTAAGGTGATTACTGATGCCATAAACAAGAGTGTCAAATTGTTAAGTCAACAACAGGAGTCACTGTGTACTTACTCCTCATGAAGGATCTGTCCTTAATTTGCTGTACATTGGAATTAATGCTGTAACTAGTACTCCAACAGTATTTTTCACTTTGTGTTTCTATGTGGGTGCAAATTGTTGAAATCTTTGCTCAATAAATACTAAACTGATCTTCTGTATATAAAGAGAATTGAAAATGAATCTTGATGTGAATAGAAGGGGAGAGGGAGTGGGAAAGGGGAGGGTTGCAGGTGGGAGGGAAGTTATGGGGGAGGGGAAACCATTGTATTCCATACGCTGTACTTTGGAAATTTATGTTCATTAAACAAATGTTGAAAAAAATTACCTCATATGGAACCGGTTCAAGTCCTGGCTGCTCTACTTCTGATCCAGCTCTCTGCTTTAGCCTGGGAAAGCAGGAGAAGATGCCCCAAGTCCTTTGGCCTCTGCACCCATGTGAGACCTGAAGGAAACTCCTGTCTCCTGGCTTCAGATGTGCAGCTCCGGAGGTTGCAGCCATTTGGGGTGTGAGCCAATGGATGGAATACCTCTCTCTCTCTCTCTCTCTCTCTCTCTCTCTTCCTGCCTCTGCCTCTCTGAAACTCTTCCCTTCAAATAAATAACACAAATCTTCAAAATCTGCCATTTTCACAGAGAAGGGTCGAGGGGTCATAATAGGGACAGGGGACACAGTGTTTGAGGGCACACAGATTCAGACTTAATTTTGCAAGTGTTCCCTAAGAATGTCCCCTTCCCTCAGTGTAGAAATCTAAGTCCACACAGAAATCAGACATGACCCAGAAGGTATCCATTTATTTCATGGTTTCAGGTGGATGTGAAAGGCAGCTTCTCTTTTGCAATAAGCCAGTAGTTTTTTTTTTTTTCCATAGCTTCTGTCCCTCTATCCTGCTTATCTTCTCCCTGATATCCACATCTGCACCCTCAAATTTGCTGAAAGCACTCAGCCCATCTTTGTGGCACCAAGAACTTATGGCTCTCCCTTTCATGCTTTTTCTCTAGGCTTTTAGAAGAGAAAGATCACAGGACACCTCTCGTGGTACATTTTCAGTTCTGTGCATATGAGGGCAGGAAATGACAGACAGAGACCCAGGCACTATTAACATTTTGTTCTTTTTCACTAACACTAAATTCTTTACCCTGAACACTGAAGTTAGACCTGAGGAAAATGTCATCTGTGGAGCCATCCAGGGTGATGAGGCACGGAAAATGGTATCCTCAATTTCAGTTAGCCACATCCTGCACTTAATCATCTGCTACCTTACAAAGGCTTTCTGGCCTCTGAGGTACATGGAAGAAGTTTTGCAGCTGCCTGGACATCCTAGGGAGTTGCATCATTGACCTAACCTCAGTCCTTCAATGACTAAGTCCCGGGCTGTTTGTGGGAATGAGGGGCTTCCATGAGCCACTTTCAAAGGCTTTCAGTCTCTTCACAGCCCAAGGCTCACTGAAGGAGTGGGGGGCTCAAGCAATATCCTGCTTGTGAACTGGGGTGAAGCAGCTAGATTTGTGATGATTATCCTAGCATAATGTTATTCTCTGGTTCCATCACTCACTGAGCACCAGGGTTGCCAGGACTATTCAGTTGTACCCTTGTACCTTGCTTCTGGGAACTAAGTTGGTGAGATGAAACATGTTTGCATTTTGGCATTTTGCCTAAGATGACAGTGGATGCCAACAGGGGCTGGTCTGGCATTCAGGGGGTTCAGCTTCTGCTTGCGATGTCTACATCCACTTGGTTTGAATCCTAGCTATTCTTCTGATCTAGCTTCCTGTTAATGTATTCTGGAAATAGCAGGTGATGGTACAAGTGCCTGGGCCTTGACCACTCATAGAAGAGAAATGGTGTTAATTCCTCATTCCTGGCTTTGATCTGGCCCAGCCCTAGCTGTTGTTAGAATTTGGGAAGAGGTAGGAAGATATATAACATAACATAACATAACATAACATAACATAACATAACATAACATAACATAACATAACATAACATAACATAACATAGCAATGTATTATATCTATATCCATAATGTATTTATCTATATATATATATCCATCCATTCATCGTTTATCTATATCTATATATCATCTATCTCCCTATGTCACTCTGCTTTTCAAGATGAAAATGCAGAAAAATAAGCATTTAAACTGGATGCTGGAGTGGCATTTCAGCAGAGTTTTAAACTAATGTTTGTAAGGTTGGAATTCTCTACTTGAGTGGGAGTTTGAGTCCCAGCTGCTCTGCTTCTAATTCAGCTTCCTGCTAATGAGCATGGGAAGGTATTGTCTGATGGCCCAAGAATGACAACCCCTACTACCCTTGTGGGAGAAGTAGAACAAGTCCCCAGATCATGGCTTTAGCTTGCCCCAGTCCTAGCTATTACAGCCATCTCAGGAGTGAAAGGAGGATGGAAAAATTCTATGTATGTCTGTCCCTTTTTCTCTAACTGTTCTAAAAATTTAAATGTAAGTTTCAAAAAAAGAGAGAGAGAAAGAAAGAAAAACAACTCTGTTTCTATCATTTAACTATTACCTTCTTTGGAACCATAATCCAAAAAGCAGCATAGGAGCATGCATTTGGCATAGCAGTTGAGACACAAATTAAGAATCTTGTAATCCATACAGGAATGCTTATATTCAAGACTTGATTCCAGTTTTCTACTAATGCAAACTCTGAGAGGCAGCATTTGAGTGATGGCTCAAATACTTGGGCCTTTCTCAGCTGCATAGGAGACTGAAATTCAATTCTTGGCTCAGAGTTTTGTCCTGGCGCATTCTCAAACTAATTGCAGCCTTGCGGGGAGTGAGCCAGATGATCAGAGTGCTCCTTATGTCTCTCTCTCTCTCCCTCCCCCCCCACTCTTATTTTCTCTATGACTTCTGTCTCTCAAATGCATAAATGCATTTAAACAACTTTAATAGCATAAAGAGGGCCCAAAGGCATCAAAGATGAGTCACCGAAACTTCTCTTCTCCATGTCTGGGTACCTGGCCCAGGACCAAGGAAATACTGACAGAGAAAATATGAGGGATTAGAAGGCTAATAGGCATCAGGTCAGGTCCATCTAGGAATGAAAAAAGTAGCAGAGCCCTTTTAAGAGTAGACAAGATGCTTGTCTCCTGCCAGAGGCTGCCTGGGCCAATATCTCTTTTTTTATAGAAATCATGCTAGATAAGGTTACCAGTTCCCACTCCTCTGATGGGTTTTGTCCTCGTCTCTGTTATCCTTGGTTGTTATCCTATCTCTGATGTGTTATCATTATTACTTATTATAATTATATTATTTAGTTACAGATGTGTTATATTAGTTATTTTATTAATTATAATTAGTCATTATTATTGGTTGTCAGCTGTTGTTCTGCTCTCCCCTGATTAGCTAAATCTAGACAGTTTGTGTCTACAAGAGCCAGCACTGGCTAGTTTCCCAGGCAGTTCCTCCCTTGGAGCCCTGCTGTCTGTTTGACAGGAGGCTTCTTAGTCAAATAAAACTTGCTTTGCTCACTCTATCTGCATGAAAATTCTTTTATGTGGGATAAGAGCTGAGATTGCCTTCAACACTCTGTAACCACATGGTGTTGTGACTGACATTCAACCTGATTCCAATCAGCATTGAATAACCTCACCAGATACGTGAGCAGGATAAATGTTTCTACACCTCTTTTTCAGAAAGTGTCACTCTCCTACATGCCAAAGCTGGGTGGGTTCCTGTCAGCCATTTAAGAGTACTTACCACTACCACTCTTAAGACTTGAGGCTGGAAAAATTCTCCGGAAATGAGACTCTGTTCTAACCTCACTCTACTTCATGCAAATCAGCTCTCCCCAAGGAGACAACAAGGTACTGGCAGAAGGCCCTGAAACAAGTGAAGGATTCTGGCTGGGGCTACCTGCCAGTTCCTCTGAAAGGTCTCTTAGCTGGACCCAGATACTGATAGCCCATGAGCCAGTCAACCTGTGAGCCATCCCTTTCTCTCTTGTATGGATAGGTTCTTTGCAAGGGACAGTCTTGAAATGACTGGCAGATCCTGGCCTGTGAAACAACCCAAGGCTTCCTAGAAAATCTCTTGGTTGGACTGTAGAAACCAACAGCACTGAAGGATGTTGGACTGCGAAGGGCACTTCCAGTAGGGAATGGCACTCTTGAGACTGAATATAGATTAGAGTGAGGCCATGCATTCCTTTCTCCAATGCTCCAGTGACTTCTTACTGTACTTCAGACTTAGGTGCTCATTACCTGCTCTTTTGGAGTCTCCTTAAGCTATAACGCTAGAGGCTATACCCTCCCTTCTTATTATATTGGCTTTGGGAATATTGGTCCTTCCTAATTCAGTTTCCTTTCTTAGGGATCAGCCCATCACCTCAAACTGGGAAAAGTTCTTGGAGTAATTGTGAAATTTAGGCCAGGGCAATGCCCTGGTGATTTTCCAAAGGCTCCTTGACTGGAAAGCTAGATCTGACAGCCCAGCAGATTTTGGGCTGAAAATGGCTGACTCTCCTTCATTCCACTGAGATCAATCTGTCAGTGTGATGGGGCACAGTTTGAAGTGAGGCCAGAGGCTACTTATCCCAGTGCCACAATGACTACTTACTTTACCTCAGATTCATGTGAGATCTCTGTCTCTTTTTCTGCTAGCCATATTACACTGTAGCCTCTAGATACTCTTTTTGTCCCGCCAACTCCCCTCACTTCTTACAAACTCAAATTCCTGTTCCCAATATCCTGTATTTGCCCAAACACTTGGGAAGTTTTGGGTCAGAATTTAGGTATCCCTTTTGCAGACATAGATGTGGTTTTCTATCCAAATACCTCAATACATGTAGATTTCCTCATGAACTGGATTTGTGGAGACAGGTCCTCTGAGATGTTCTGTGGTGTCTTCATCATTCCATCTCAGGTCTCAGGTTTCCTCCTCTTTGGGGTCCACTATATAGGAAGATCATGTCCTTCTTATACAGTGCAATCCTCAGAGGTAGCTCAGTGGAGCTAATTTTTTATTCCCCCACCATGCTCCTTTATCTCTCCACCTGCCTGGACACCAACTCAAGTGGTTGCCAGGACTGGTGCCCTCCCTCCAAACTCTAGCTGAAAACACCTTATTTAAGGCTCTTGTCATGAAGGCTCACTGTCAAAATAATAGTATGTCCAGGTTAAGAGGCATAGTAGAACTGTTTCTCATTTGGTAAGGGGCAAAGTGATGGAGTGTATCTGAATAGGCAAAGCCCAAGTTCTAGCAGCCACCAATAAATGTGACTGAACACTCCCTGCATGTGCTGTTCTGACAAATACATATGCCAGGTTTGGGTATGAAAAACGGAGTGAGCGTGGAGTGAGTGCTGCTTCTGCTTGCACCTTCCTCCTCTTCTGGTGGCATTCAGGACATTTCTTGATGCCACAGGCAGTGAGAGATGGAAAACAAAGCATCTACCGAAGACACTCTCTTAGGGTTTACCCTCTGACACTGGGACTCATTTGATCCTCAGAGTGTAAGGAATAAATGCTTGATCTTTTCTGTGCTGTACCCTGTCCCAGTTACAAGATAGATGAGGGAGAAATCTGGCCTTTGAGGGAAGTATATCATCTTCTAACTAGATCTCTTCTATCATAAAGCAGGGCAAGGTTTAGGGATTTCTTATATCCAGGCTTCCTTTGAATAGTGAGATGATCCAGAACACCATAAAGCCTGTCAGACTGAGTCAACTATTCTACAGAGACCACAATGGCCTCTCTGTAATCTGCCTACTCCACATCTGTACTCCAAATCTCTATATCTCCACCAGAACCTAATGCCAGTTTCTACTGCCTTTTCAGCTAGTGCCTGGAGGCCAAGGGCCTTTTGGAGCCTTTTACTTAGCAAGACCTTATGCAGATTAAGGAGGATATGGGGTTCTTCACAGATGATCAAGATTGTTACATAGGTCCCTTCCAGAACCTAGCATTGGAGTCTGAGTTAACCTGGAAAGATGTGATGCTGTTCCTCAGTCCAACTCTAATGAGGTTGAAGTAGGCATTGTGGTGTGCCATGGGTAAATTCACTGCCTGGCTTGCCAGCATCCCATATGGGTGCCGGTGCATGTCCTGGCTGCTCTGCTTTCCATCCAGATCCCTGCTAATTATCTGAGAAGAACAGCCCAAGTATTTGAGTCCCTGACACCATGTGGGAGGCCTGGATGAAACTGGCTTCAGACTGCCAGTGTTGGCCACTGAGGGAGAAAACCAGCAGGTAGATGATCCCTCTTTCTGTGTCTCTTCCTTTCTTTCTATAACTCTGGCTTTCAGCATAAATTAATTAATTTAAAAAACACTCTAATGTGGTTATAAGCATTTAGAGCCATATAGTCAGCTGAGGAATTCAGGGATAGATTGTGCGTGGTCAAATTTACAATCCAAAATTTTATTATCCTAATGCCAAAATTGCAACCCCTGATTAAGTGATGTGTATTCCCTCTGGTCAACAGGCTGTTCTGCAGGATGACTGTTAGTAGGGCCCTAGTGACTCTTTGGATGATTGGAGAAGGAGGCATTTTATCAGCTGTGCTACAGAAAATTTAAAGAAATCTAGGTCAATGCCCCTAATTTCCTCAACACTATACCTGATATATCAATGGCCACACAAAAATACACCCACCTTCTTATAATATTTGAGGGAGACTTTAAAGACCTATACCTACTAGGTACTGTCTAGTAGGACAGTACCTAAAGACTATAGGTCTTTAAAGTAGGACAGTACCTAGGACTGTTGATTTTAAACCCATGTGCCCCAAACATTACGGAAAAAAACTCAAGTGTGGCAGTGAGACCCAAAAGCACCTTGGACAATTCTCTGAAAAAAATGGCCACCATGATTTGTAACAGAGATCAGGAGGGCACTCAACATCAGGAGCAAACAGATAAGAGGAAGGGTGCATTTGGGGGTGATGTCTCAGCTCCAGCAAGTACCCCCTGGGTACATCCCAAGTGCTTTTGATGCACAGAAAGTGGACACTTCACCAAGGATTATCAAAAAGCCCCTCCCCCTCAGGGCCATGGCCTATTTACAGAGGTGATAATTGGAAATTTAACTGCCCCAGAAGCCAAGAGCTTCAGGGACAGGCATTTCCAGTAGACTTCCCATATGATTGAAGGGTTCATGAGACTGAAGAGCTCCAGCGTTTCCCTTGCAGGGTCCAGATCAGTACCCAGGGGCCCCAGGTGGTTCTCATAGTGAAGGGAACCAGATTTCCTATTGTGTGGGCCAGCCGCACCAGTCAAATGGAACCTAAGGGAGGGAGAGGGACTGAAAAGAGGGACAAGAGATCGCAGAGAATGGAGCCAAGACAACAAGGCTCGTGTGTTCCAGTGTCTCAGAGGTATTTATACATAACCAGCACAAAGAAGCACAAAAGATAACAACATGTGTAAGCAACTTTTCGGGCCCTCCAGTGGCACCGATAATTTTAACAGAGAGTTCTTGATTATCATCCTCCTTCAGGATGGGAGTATGTGACTTTCTTATCCCAGGAATCCACAAGCCAGGATTGGCCTTTACTTGTCCAAAGGCTGCCTACCTCCTAAAAGTTTCATTTTGGACACCAAAGCGATATTTTTTGTTCTTAATCCTAGCTTTGGACCCCTCTCCTTGCATATAGTGCCTCTGAAGTTATTTCAGGAACCCCTACCTCGGTTAGAAATTTCACCAAACCTTTGAACTGTGTCTGGAATGAGCTAATATTTACTCACTCCTTTATGATTATCTCAGATAGTACAGCACCTTTAATAATCAGAAAGCTCCTGGGTCAGAGGAAGACCACATTATTATAGGATGAGACAACTTTAGGCTTCCCTCTCAACTGAGAGAGTTACCAATCTCAAATTTTGGAATGTCCAGAGAAAAACTGGTTGTGCTATAACTGCCCAGCTTGTGCAGGTAGATCTTAAAGACCAATCTTTTTTTCTTCATTAAAGAAATTATCCATTAAAGCCCATGACTCAGAAGGACTAAGAGCCATAGAGTACAAAATCTCCAGGTGCAGGTACTTATAAAGCCTTACACTAGTCCCTCTAACACTATAGTTCTAGGGGTTCAAAAACCAATGGAGACCAGTACAGAATTTCTGCCTCATTAATGAAGCAGTGGTGCTCATCCATTGTGTGGTTTCTGATCATTATGTAATCCCAGAAAGGATGGCCCAGCTCACTGTTTCATGATTAAAGGATGCCTTCACTTGCATTCTCCCTTCACCCTGATTCCAAAGTTCTATTTGCCTTTGAGGACTCTTCAGCCAATCCTCAAAACTGAATTGGACATTGTCATCCCAGGGTTTCAGGAACAGTCCATACTTATTTTTGTAGGTCTTGTCCAAAAATCTGAAACAGTTTAATTAACCCTCGAGAACTGTTCTACAACATGTAGATGGCATCCTCCTATACACTCAAACCAAGGAAGACTCCAAGAGCACACCATGTCCCTCTTCAAGTTTTAGCCAAAAGAGATTATGAAGTCTCAAAAAGCAAAGTCTCAAGATGCCTGGACTTGACTGTTTCTGAAGGAAAGTAGGTTCTGGGAGAAGATAGATTTAAACCTCTAGCCAAATGCTCCCATCCTAAGACTCTCAAGCAGCTTATAAGCTTCCTGGGTCTTACAGGGTTTTCTCATCTCTAGATCCCTGGATATGGGGAGATGGCTTACCCCTTGTATCAACTGATAAAGGACATCCAGGTAGCCAGTACCTATACTCTGGTATGGAGCTCAGAACCCCAATAAAGTCTTCACTGAGCTTAAGTAGGTCCTACCTAAGACCCCTGCCCCATACCTCTTCATGGGTATGATCTTTACTCTCTAAGAAACAGAAATAAAATGGATTGTGTTAGGAGTAGTACCTCAAATGAAAGAACCAAGTTAACAATCTATAGGGTGTCTTAGCAAGGAAATTGACTTTGTGGCCAAGGGATAGACAGCTTGCCTCTGGGTAGTGGCTGCAATAACTCTCCTGATCCCTGAAGTCACCAAACTTACTTTGGGGCCAGATTTAGTTGTATAAATAATGCAAAATGTGACCATATTGCTGGCCTCCAAAAGGAAGCCTTTGGTTGAGATAACCACCTCTTAAAATATCAAGCATTCTTAGTGGAGAGCCCTGCAGCTCAAATCAAGATATGCTCATCTCTTAACACTGCCACCTTCTTCCCAAAGGTGATGAAAAGTCTCAGGCGTAACTATGAAGAGGTAGTCCTGCAGACATTTGCAACCAGAGAAGACCTTAGGGAGACCCCTTGAAAAATCCAGAATGTGAGCTTCTTTATGGAATGTGGATATCACCAGACTTGCTAGGCAATGGTTACTTTCACAGAAGCTATTGAGAGTGCCTATGGCCCCCAGTGTAAGTGCTCAGCTGACTGAAATGATAGACTTAAATGGAACCCTTGAACAAAGCAAGGACCAGAGAGTCAAGGTATACACTGTCTCAGTGTGTTTACCTGGGCCTCCATGCTCATGCAGCTATTTGAAAGGAGAAGCATTTCCTCCTTGGTGGTGGGACTCCTATTACGTCCTCCTGTAGAGTTATGTGTTCCATACATGCCAGATGATCATTTCCCCTGGAGTATGATGATTCTTGTCACTGTACACTTCGACTGAGGCATTGGTCGTGGTTATTTCCAATATACCAACACCTGGACTAGCTGCATGGGCACATAAGGAAATTAATCATTTGGCTTGTGTATTGGAAAAGATGGCTAATGCCACTGCTGCTTTCCCTATCATATCTCAGTGAGGAGCCGAGCCAAATTTGGGAAGGAGTCTTACAAAGCCATGCAGCCATCACTTACATATTACTGAAAAAACAAAATGGATGTAGGCAATTGACAGAATTGTGTTGTTTTAATGTAACTGATAACTCAAACCTAATTCAAAGGGAAATTGACAAATTACATGAAGAAATGAATTAAATACCTGTTGACGGAAACTTCTTTGAAAACTAGAGAAATTAAGTTAAAAATCGGAAGTGGCCACCTTGGCTATTGTTCTTCCTAAGGCTAACATGTGCAATCCTTTTTATACTCTCCATAGGACTATTCAGCCTAAACTGCCTGGCATGCTTTGTGTAACACACAGTTAAACAATTAGAAGCCATCAAACTCCTCATAGTACTCCAGACAATGCCCCCAGGAAATCTGCATTGTATTAGGGAGCCTTAGATTGACCTCCCAGAGGAATGCTCTTCTGCTGACCTCTGATGGTGCCCCCTTCCAGGAAGCAGCTAGAGTGGTTGTCACTCCAATATCCCTAATTAACAGCAGCTAGGTCCAGTTATTCAGGGGTGGGGGATGAGGAGTTAAAAAAGGTGCAGAGTCCCTTTAGGACTGGAACACTGTGCAGGTCTCCTCCCAGAAGCTGCCTGTAGCAACATTAAGTTTTCCACCACAGGAAGGCTAAACAAGGTTACCAATTCTCACAACTCTGATGTATTTTCTCCTTGTGTCGGATTGGTTGTTGTCCCAGCCTCTGATTGACCAGTATCCCAATCCCCAGATTGACTGTCAGCCACTATTCTGTTTGGTCCCTGATTGGCTAAGTCTAGATAACCACCTTGTGTACAAAAGACCCAGCACTGGCAAGCTTCATAGGTTCCTTTGGAACCCCCCTACTAACTGCTGTGGCAGAAGGCTTCTTACATAAATAAAACTTGCTTTGCTTTTCTTTAAACTTGTTTTGCTTACTATGCCTACATAGAAATTCTTCTGCATGAAAAGAGAACCCAAGATCACCTTCATCATCTTGTAACAAAATTAGTGAGGCAATCCAAGTCTGCAGAGATCAGATGCCCGCAAGCCCTTATAAGGAAAAGGGGAGCTGAACAGAAAGGAGACAGGACACAAACTTAGCTCCAAAACAATTTTATTCAATAAGAATAATAAATAAATTCAAAGAGGTGGCTCTCTTATACATGCGTATGATTTTACCCCTAGATTTTTTTTTTTTACCATAAGCATTGTACATAAGCAAAGCCTACCTTCTCAAACCAAGCAAAAGGAGAGCAAAAAGTTTTACTAATAACTTCAAAATTTGTAGACAGGTTCAATAAGGTGCTCATCATGTTTGACCTTACTTAGAAGTGGGACGTGGTTCTCTTCATGGGCATTGTCTTATATCACAGGAAAAAATGATCTCAGAACAACCCTGTGACTATAGATTTCTAGTTCATGCCACCAAAGATTAGGGATGTGACTGAACATCTCTGTGGATGACATTATAAAGCCTTCTTCTGTAATCTATCTTGAACGGAATCCAGAAGGAAGAGAAGCAAGTGAGGTATGTAGCAGAAGCAATGTAAGGATAGGTGGCAGGCCAATTAACAAAAACTTTACACGGTGATTTGCCATCAGGGAGACACAGCAAGGCTAGCCCACCACAATTGTATTGTTTTTTCATGTGGAAAACCAGGATAGTGGGCCAGTAGTCTCAAGTCCTGACAGGAGTCAGTCTGAAAGACTCAGTTTACTACTGCAAACCCTGTGGCCTCTTCCTAAGCAGAAAAGGACCTTCACTCTGCCCAGCTACTAAAGTAATCACTGCCATCAGGGGAACAGCCTAAGGTCAGTAACATTATAGGCAGAGCTGTATTTCCTTTTAAAGATGCCACCTCTGGGGCCGGCACAGTGGCACACTAGGTTAATCCTCCGCCTGCGGCACTGGAATCCCATATGGGCATCAGTTCTAGTCCCGGCTGTTCCTCTTCTAGTCCAGCTCTCCGCTGTGGCCTGGGAAAGCAGTGGAGGATGGCCCAAGTACTTGGGCCTCTGCACCTGCATGGGAGACCAGGAAGAAGCATCTGGCTCCTGGCTTAAGATCAGCGCAGCTCCAGCCTTTGTGGCCACCTGGGGAGTGAACCAATGGAAGGAAGACCTTTCTCTCTGTTTCTCTCTCTCACTCTCCATAACTCTACCTATCAAATACATAAATAAATAAATATAAAAATTAATGTTAAAGACAGAGATCCTACATACTTTTTTATTTTAAAGAATTGATTAATTATCTATGCCTTTTCCAATTTAACACCTAGAGTTTTTAATCATTTGCAATTATCTTTATACACAGAAGATTGATTTAATATTATAGTACGTGAAGATTTCAATAGTGTTAATTGGCTTCTGTTGTAAAACATGTGAAATTAGCACACTTGCCTTTGTTTGACCTCTTCTGCTTACTGTTGTGGTTATTGTTATATAATTTTTACTTGATCAAAGTTGGAAACATTACATTTTGTTTTTGAATTTTCATTAATTTTTCTGCCTCTTGTTTGTAAGCAAATTCTAACCACAGAAAACTCCAGGACATCACATACAATGTTATGGCTATTGTACTATTTACTCAAGTAGAACAATTAGACACACAGAAATCTGTGCTATTAATTATTTTTATTATAGTAATATACAAAGTATTTCTTTAATAGAACCAGTTAATTTTAAAACTTCCAAATAAATGAAACTTTTCACAAAAAAAAAAAAATTAATGATGCCACCTCTAACCTCCTGTTGTGTTGAGGCCAGCTATCCACCCAGGGCAGCTAGGTAATAGAAATCAATAGGGTGTCTTCCCTAAGGTGGCTCACATTTTCCCTATGAAGTCTCTTCCACTACCCAACGTGAAAAGATTGATAGGTCCAGATTGGTCTGGACATCACAGATACCTGGCCAGGACTTAATGCCCAGTGATTATTATTAGGCCCCTCCTGTCAATTTCTATTTGCCTCTCTGGGAAAACTTCCCCCTGGTGTGCATAGTACTTTTCTTAGCTCCTCTAATAATGACTCTATCCTTTCTCCTGGACCCTGTGTATCTAATCTGCTTGTTAGATCTGTTTCTCCCAGACTTGAAGTGGTGAAATTCTATTCGACCCAACACATGAAACCTCAAATGGAAGCAGTTTCTGTGAAATGGCACTGAGTCTCCCTGAAGACGCCACTTTTGCTGGAACCCTGTCTTGACAGTGGGCTCCTTCTTTCCCCTACTTAGCTTCAATAAGTCAGAGAAGTCCTTACCCTAACCCTTGACAGCAACCAAGGTTTCTATAAGCAGAAAGAGGAAACAAGGGAGCCCATGACTAAAAGCAGGCCAGACTAACACCATCTCACAGCTACTTTCCAGCATTTTCCACATTAAACAAAATGGGAGCATTCTTTGTCTGTGACAACCAGGAGTACATCTGTCTTCACACTAACTGGATGGTGTGCTGCTCTGTTAAACTTGTACTTTCCTATTTCCTTATTTGTCCTCATCATTTAGCCATCTTCTACATCATCGTCAATGTCTGTATTACCTCTTTTTATCATCATAATCATAGTGCTTCTGATATGGGATAAGAAAGGTAGCTAGATTAGGGCTACAAGTTGGAAGCCACACCTCCATTGCCTTATGTAATCCTATCCATGCATGTATCCCAGGATATACTCACCTGACCTGGGACCTGGAGGGGTAGTACCATATATCTCTGTCTCTGTCTGTGTGTGTGTGTGTGTGTGTGTGTGTGTGTTTTCCTCATTTTTCCAATAAACTGCATCACTTTGTTGTGGTACTGTCTGTGCTTAGAATACTTCTGTAAGTAAGGTGAAGAGCCAAGAATAGGAATTTCTGCCCAACCTACCCCACAACTAATTGGCAGAATCAGACAAGAGAAAACCCACTCCACAATGGCAATATGGTAAGTGGAATTCCATCAGTTTCTGTCAGCAACCCACAGTTTCCCAATCCTGGAAATCTCTTTTCCCCATAATCTCTTCTCTTAGTGTTCACAGCTTGGAAAGGTCAGCTAAAATGCAAAACTCGATGTCTTCAGTGTTTCTAATTTTGGTAGTTGTAGGGGCTAATACAGACTGTTAGCATTAATGGGATTTGGGCAGAGAAGCAGGAAAAAGATGTGGCAGTTTGTAAGTGTTTGCAAATTTATAAGTGTTTCCAGTTGTTTGTTTTTAGGGATAGTTTAAATTATTGGGGAGGCTGAAATTTAAGCCTTTAGTTTTATGGGACAACTTTATGGTTACTGACCATTCTTTTTGTCTTGGGTTCTTTCAACTTAAAATCATATATCCTAGGGTGATTTTATTTACTAATTGCAGGTATTATTTGGTGGGGCAAACCAGAGAAATGTGTTCTGTTGCCTAGCAATCGCAGCTAGTGGCAGGAAGGCAGGACTCAAAACATAGTGGAGTTTGACTTTCTGCTGCAGAGGGCAGGACTTCTGCCCCAGAATAGCAGCTCCCAGTGACAGCACCTGGTAGCAAGATGGCATCCTCTGTGGGGACTTCTACCCTTACTAGAAGATGAACAACAGACCCCCACCGCAAGATGGGGGCCCCAAGAGCTGCTTGCATGCTGCTTGTCTGGTTAACAGTGAGATATATTATATTATTTTCATTTTTCATTTTAGCTTTATGCTGGTCCTCTCTCAGGTTTCTCCCCTGGATCACTGAGAACACAACAACAGTGGGTCACCTAAGGTTATTATTTTATTTTTTTAACATTTATTTGAAAGAGTTACACAGAGAGAGGAGAGGCAGAGAGAGAATAAGAGAGAGAGAGGTCTTACATCTGGAGGTTCACTCCCCAGTTGTCCACAACTGCCAAAGCTGTGCTGATCCAAAGCCAGGAGCCAAGAGCTTCTTCTGGGTCTCACAGGTGGTTGCAGGGTCTCCAGGACTTGACCATCTTCTACTGCTTTCCTAGGCCATAGCAGAGGGCTGGATCAGAAGTGGAGCAGCTGGGCCTCGAACTGGATGCCAGCACTGCAGGCCAGGGCAGCAACCCACTGCACCACAGCATCAGCCCCTATTTTATTTTTTAATTCTAGCTTTATTCTGGTTCTCTGGGGCCTCCTAGGATTATGTATCATAGGTCTGGTAGTGTACTCTGGGGACTTTTAGGATTGTCTCCTAGGCCAAGGAGTTTTCTCAACAGTTATTTTAGCTTGTTATTTTGGCTTTACATTAGTTGTCAGAAATAGGGAGTCCCTAGTGTGCTGAGTAAGACAACGGAACCCATTTTGGGAACAAAAATAAAATCTCACAGAAATAAAGTAAGGCATGAGAATTATACCTAATGCAATGGATCCAAGTCACATGCTTAAACATCATTAGGTTTGGGGAGAGCCTTGTCCACTTTTGTTTCCTCAGGTCCTACCAAGAGACTGCTCAGCTGCATAGTTCTGCATGCACTCCTGTGGACTCACTTCTAAGGCAATAAAATTTGTCATGGAATCCCAAATCCCCACTAACTGGATGGTAAAAATAGCACTTTAAGTGTTTAGGCATAATACAGATAGGGTTTATTTTTTTTATTTTTTTTATATAACGCTTTTATTTAAAGAATATAAATTTCCAAAATACAGCTTATAGATGACAATGGCTTCCCCCCCCATAACTTCCCACCCACCCGCAACCCTCCCCTTTCCCACTCCATTTCCTCTTGCTTCACATAAAGATTCATTTTCAATTCTCTTTATATACAGAAGATCAGTTTAGTATATATTAAGTAAAGATTTCAACAGTTTCCATCATATAGCAACACAAAGTGAAAAATACTGTTGGAGTACTAGTTATAGTATTAATTCACAAATTATAGCACATTAAGGACAGAGATCCTACATGATATATTTTTTTAATTGCTTAATTTTCTATGCAATTTCCAATTTAACACCAAGATTTTTTTTTCATTTTTAATTATCTATATACAGAAGATTGATTCAGTATATACTAAGTAAAGATTTCATCAGTTTGCATGCACACAGAAACACAAAGTGTAAAAATACTGTTTCAGTACTAGTTATAGCATTACTTCACATTGGACAACACATTAAGGACAGATCCCACATGAGACGTAAGTACACAGTGACTCCTGATGTTGATTTAACAATTTGACACTCTTGTTTATGGCATCAGCAATCTCCCTAGGCTTTAGTCATGAGTTGCCGAGGCTATGGAAGCCTTTAGGGTTCGCCGACTTCAATCTTATTCCGACAGGGTCATAGTCAAAGTGGAGGTTCTCTCCTCCCTTCAGAGAAAGGTACCTCCTTCTTTGATGGCCCCATTCGTTCCACTGGGACCTCACTCACAGAGATCTTTCATTTAGGTCTTCTTTTTTTTCCAGAGTGTCTTGGCTTTCCATGCCTAGAATATTCTCATGGGCTCTTGAGCCAGATCTGAAAGCCTTAAGGGCTGATTCTGAGGCCAGAGTGCTATGTAGGACATCTGCCATTCTATGAGTCTGCTGTGTATCTTGCTTCCCATGTTGGATCATTCTCTCCCTGTTTTTGATTCTGTCAGTTAGTATTAGCAGACACTGGTCTTGTTTGTGTGATCCCTTTGACTCTTAGACCTATCAGTGTGAATAATTGTGAACTGAAATTGATCACTTGGACTAGTGAGATGGCCTTGGTACATGCCACCTTGATGGGATTGTATTGGAATTCCCTGGCACATTTCTAACTCCATCATTTGGGGCACGACTGATTGAGCATGTCCCAAATTGTACATCTCCTCCCTCTCTTATTCCTACTCTTACATTTCACAGGGATCACTTTTCAGTTAAAATTTAAACACCTAAGAATAATTGTTTGTTAATTACAGAGTTCAACCAATAGTACTAGAATAAAAAAATACTAAAATGGATAAAGTATTATATTGTACAACAACAGTCAGCACAAGAGCTGATCAAGTTACTGTTTCTCATAGTGTCCATTTCACTTCAATAGGTTTCCCCTTTGGTGCTCAATTAGTTGTCACCAATCAGGGAGAACGTATGATATTTGTCCCTTTGGGACTGGCTTAATTCACTCAGAATGATGTTTTCCAGATTCCTCCATCTTGTTGCAAATGACCGGATTTCATTGAGATTGCTCCAACAAGGCAAGCAGTCCATACAGAGACTCGTTCAATGGCAGTTGCTGTTAAGTAGCACCCAGTGGCCTCAGAATCAGTCCATAAGGAAATCTGATCTGGCTGAAAAGGCAACAAATGAGCATTTCAGGTGTGAAAAGCCAGGACACTAGTGTGAAGAGTGTCCCTGCACTGAAGGACCACTATGGCCCAAGCCCCAGTGGAAAGAAGTGGACATTGAAGAGAAATGTCTTCTTCTCTGAAGGAAGCAGACAACTGACACTTTGTGCACAACCTTGTCTAAAGACTGATGGGGTTTGTGGATTGAAGAGACTTCCACAGCCTAGACATCTCACCTCAAGAGCCTCATGTGATTACTGATGTCATACAGGAGTGTTGATTAGTACAATGACAACAAGAGTCATTGTGGGCCGGCGCCATGGCTCATTGGCTAATCCTCTGCCTGTGGTGCCAGTACCCCAGGTTCTAGTCCCAGTTGGGACACTATGTTCTAGTCCCAGTTGCTCCTCTTCCAGTCCAGCTCTCTGCTGTGGCTCGGGAGTGCAGTGGAGGATGGCCCAAGTGCTTGGGCCCTGCACCACATGGGAGACCAGGAGGAAGCACCTGGCTCCTGGCTTCGGATAGGCTCAGCGCTAGCCGTAGCAGCCATCTGGGGATGAACCAACGGGAGGAAGACCTTTCTCTCTCTCTCTCTCTCTCTGTCTCTCACTGTCCAACTCTGCCTGTCAAAAAAAAAAAAAGAGTCATTGTATACCAATGTCCCATGCAGTGCCTCTGTCCTAAATAAATTTTCTTTTTAGAGTTAATATTGTTCTCAAAGATTTACTTTCTTTCAGTGTCTTAAATAGAGATACTCTTGTCTCTCACTTGCTGACATACAAAGCAATTCCACATTCCGTGCAAACTATTTATTGTACAACATGTATTTCCCATGTATGTTTTTGAAGATCTCTTGCATGTGTGTTCTGAACATCTTCACACCAACACAAGCATATCTTTGCATTCCGTTTCCACAAACTTTTTGAAATATCCTGATATCTCCTGGCCTATACATGCTGCAGGTTCAATATGGGGACCTTCTTTTAGATAAATACATTTTTAAATAGTACATTGCAGTCCCTAAACTAGGGGGCCAGTTTCTCCCCTGGCCTTGAATCACATGGTGTCCCCAAGGCTGAGTATTCTGTCCATTCTGGGGCTTATCTATGTGCAGACAAAATCATGTGTTTTCTGCAGTAAGGTCCAACTTATGTCCAAGGGTAGCTCTCAGGTGAGATTGAACATGCAAGAAATCCCAGCATGCAAGAAATCTGTCCATTGTATCCATTAGGTGGAGATGCAGAGTTTCTGAGGTCATGGCCAAATTTAATATTTAGCCGATAGTCCAGCAGGAGGGTTTCCCTAACCACGGGTCTTAGTTAGAAAACCCTATACTAAAAGCAAGCCAAACTAATGCTATCCCACAGCTCCTTGCCAGCATATACAAACTACAGCACTTTTCCAGCATGCACACACTAAACAGAACAAGTTGGAAACTCCTTGTATCAAATACTTATCAACGATTACAAGATATAGGTTTTGGTGACAACATCTAGGTTTAGATCAAAATAAGGCAGAAAGGCCTCCATTAAGACTCTCCTAGGATTTCACAGTAGCTAAAGTATAACCACTATTTGTGTTCTTTGGAGATAAATGTTAAGGACCTACAAAGACTATGAGACTTCAGTGGCTTGCAGTCTCTATACAGCTGTTCCGATTGCACTGTTTGGAGCTTCCCTTTTCCTCGCTTAAATAAAACTTCACTTCTTCTAGTCTCACCATGGGTCTAGCTTCATAAGTTGTCATCAGCATCAAGACACGAACACAGGCTTATCATACCAGTCTTCCTGCAAAATTACTGGGGGCTCTCCCAGGATTTCTTCGCTAAGCAGTGAATAAGAGGCCAACAACAGCCTATTGCTCCTACTTGTTTTTCCTATCACTTCCATTTTCCTTTCTAGAATGATGCCATGGATGTATGTGGCAGGAGGTAAGCAGGTGGAAGACTGACTGTCCCTAAGACTACTCCTCAATATGGTTGAAATCTCCCCAGGCAAATTCCAGACACTGATATCTAGTAGGGTTACAAAGCACTGACTTCCCCTTTACTTTCATTTCTGACTGGGTGACGCTCTTTGGTAGAGAAGAGGTGAGATTCCTATGTTGCCTTCAACTACCCTCTTTGGAATTTTTCCCTAGAAGTGATTCACATGGACTTTGGAAGACCCTTTTTATGCTCCAGAGGCAAGTGGAGTAAAGTGTCAATCTCTTTTTTTAAGTATTATTTGACGGGTAGAATTATAGATGATGAGAGAGAGAGAGAGAGAGAGAGAGAGAGAGAGAGAGAGAGAGGTCTTCCTTCCATTGGTTCACTCCCCAAATGGCCACCATGGCCGGCGCTGTGCCGGTCCGAAGCCAGGAGCCAGGTGCCTTTTCCCAGTCTCCCACGTGGGTGCAGGCGCCCAAGCACTTGGGGCATCTTCCACTCCCCTCCAGGGCCACAGCAGAGAGCTGGACTGGAAGAGGAGCCACCAGGACTAGAACCCCATGCCCATATGGGATGCTGGTGCTACGAGCAGAGGATTAGCCAAGTGAGCCACAGCGCCGGCCCCAGTGTCAAATCTCTTTACTCTGACTCCTTGTTTTGGAATTCTGTCTCTTAAATGCCTTCTTGACTCTACTTCCCAGCATGCACACTAACATGAATTAAGTTCTTCTCCAGAGTCTGTCGTAGGGCCCTTGGGTCTATTTTTAGTGAGCCTCGAGGGTCCCTCTGTTATCAGTGTTTGACTATTGCTGAGCCTTTTAATACCAGGTAGAGAAGAGATTTTTTTTTTCAGATGACCATTGCCCATTTCGTTGTAATTTTGCCCCAGGGTTTCAGGAAAAATCCAGACCCAAGAACCTCAAATGTTATTGAAATATATGGGTTAATCCATATGATGAATCTAGAAAGGTTGAGATCCCTCCTGACCTGACCCCCTCATCCTTGAGGCTGGTTTAATCCATGGTACCTCAATCGGACACTTCCAGTACCAGCTTTTGGTCCAGGGTATAAAGTTACAGTTGCTTTCTAGGATCTCAGGACTGTCTCCCTCCAGTGCCTCTTTACTGGCTTTTTCAGGAACCTATTGCTAGTCATTACCCCTGACTCTGAGGCTTAGTATACCTTAGGGCCCTATGGGGCCCTTCCATCACAGAATTTCCTTCTCTTTGCATTTGGACTACAAAAAGAACCCTTTTCACACCCTGGTATTTCTTGAGTGGTTTTCAAGGATTCTGATGCTGGTCCTGTAAAGAAAGGTGTACAGGCTGGTGTCACGGCTCACTAGGCTAATCCACCACCTGTGGCACCGGCACTCCAGGTTCTAGTCCCGGTTGGGGTGTCGGATTCTGTCTTGGTTGCCCCTCTTCCAGGCCAGCTCTCTGCTATGGCCCGGGAGTGCAGTGGAGGATGGCCCAAGTGCTTGGGCCCTGCACCACATGGGAGACCAGGAGAAGCACTTGGCTCCTGGCTTCGGATCGGCTCAATGCGCCCGCCACAATGCGCTGGCCTTAGCAGCCACTTAGGGGGCTGAACAGAAAAAGGAAGAACTTTCTCTGTCTCTTTCTCTCTCACTGTCTAACTCTGCCTGTTAAAAAAAAAAAAGAAAAAGTGTGCAGAACAGAGTGGAGACAGGATATGAACCCACAACCGAAATGGATTTATTCTCAGAGGTGGCCAACTGCCACTCTGCTCACAGACTGAACATGTGGCAGAAGACAGAATCCTCAGTGGACTATGCCTTAAAAACCTTAGTGGATTAAAGGTCTGGAGTGGGGTTGGGGTGTCAATAGGCAGTATGAGCTTCTCCATACAGGTTTTTCAACATGTACATGGCTTGTCAAACCCAGAAAAAATGCAGAGTGTGGCATGAGGAACAATATAGGATGTGGACTGAACTAGTCTCTTGAAAGGAAGCAGGGATAGGGGTTAAATCTGAGTCTATCTACTTTTGAGCAAGGAACTAGAATGTCTGAGGCTTATGTCCTTACTCCATCAGGCCCCATGAAAACTCCTGAGGGATGTGGGAACTCACTGGGTGTGACATGTACAAGTACAACTCATCATCAAGATGATAAAGGGCCACATTGGCTCTGGGGACTATATTTGAGACATGCACTAGTTTTTGTGAGGTATCCCCTTCAGGAAACCTCAGGAGAGATTTCCATTATAGACTAGAGGAAACTTGGGGGAAATCCAAAGTCAGTTCTTCTAATGGGGTAAGTGAATAAGACTCCAAATACATTCCCATCTCACTGGAATTCAATTTTCTTGGCAGTGAGTGGTCAAGGCAACCCAGGCACTCAGGCAAAAGGATGTCTGAGTGTAGATCACACACTCCTACCTGACTACCTCTCCCTCACTGTGGGATCTGTGATACGATGTTACCACAGCCCAGAGCTTGAATAATATTCTCAGTATGGCACAATACTAAGCCACCAGGACACTGGGAATTCCTTTGACACCCAGATCTTGATCAAAAGATCAACACAAGGAGACACCAGAACTGAGACTTAAGATAACTACTTCTAGAATGATAAAAGTCCTGTCTTAACTCAGAATTCAGTCTCTGATCTTGGGACTTCCAGCTGAATCATGGGAATTCTCAAAAAATGAGACTTGGAGCCAGTGCTGTGGTGCAGTAGGTTAATCCTCCACCTGTGGCACTGGCATCCCATATGGGCACCAGTTCTAGTTCCGGCTGCTCTTCTTCCAATCCAGTTCTCTATTGTGGCCTGGGAAAGCAGTGGATATGGCCCAAGTCCTTGGGTTCCTGCACCTTCATGGGAGACCGGGAAGAATCACCTGGCTCCTGGCTTAAGATCAGTGCAGCTCTGGCTGCTGTGGCCAGTTGGAGAGTGAACCAGTGGACAGAAAACATTTCTCTCTGTCTCTTCCTTTCACTGTAACTCTATCTCTCAAATAAATAAGTAAAGAATCTTTTTTAAAAAATGAGACTCAAGGGGCTGGCGCTGTGGCGCAGCAGGTTAATGCCCTGGCCTGATGCACTAGCATCTCATATGGGCGCTGGCTCAAGTCCTGGATGCTCCACTTCCAACCTAGCTCTCTCTGCTATGGCAAAGGAAAGCAGTAGAAGATGGCCCAAATCCTTGGGCCCCTGCACCTGTGTAGGAGACCTGGAAAAAGATCCTAGTTCCTGGCTTCGGATCTGTGTGGCTCCAACTGTTGCAGCCAATTGGGGAGTGAACCATTGGATGGAAGAACCCTCTTTCTTTCTCTCTCACTCGCTCTGCTTCTCCTCTCTCTGTGTAACTCTGACTTTCCAATAAATAAATAAATCTTTTAAAAATATGAGACTCAAACATAGCAAGGAATTGGCATTTTTTATAACCTAAAATTTCATTATGAGGGTATGCAGGTCAATTTCTGTTGTACTACTGTAAAGGCCTAAAGGTTAAACCCAACTAGCCCCCCTCCTCAATTTTTCAACTTCAGTCCCTCCTAGCCTGTAGGGTTTCTGAGAAGTGTGCACTGTGAGTCTGATTGGAGCTCCTCTGAAAGTAATCTGGCATTTCATTCTTGCTCATTTTAGAAACTTTTTTTTTTATGTTTCACTGTGGTGAGTTTGATTACAACGTGTTGTGGTGAGGATCTCTTCTGGTCATGTCTATTTGGAGTTCTGTGTGATCCCTGTACTTGGACGTGTTTTTCTCCAAACCTCGGAAGTTCTCTGCTAGTACCTCACTAAAAAGGCCTTCTAATTTCTCTCTCTCCATGCCTTCAGGAAATCCTAGAACCCAAATGTTAGGATTTTTAATAGTACCCTATAGATTCCCAAGATTATTTTTTAGATTTCTAATTTCCTCTTCTTCTCTTTGGTTTGACTGTGTACATTCCTGTGCTCTGTCTTCTAAGTCTGGTATTCTGTCTTCTGCCTCACTGATTCTGTTTTTAAGGCTCTCAACTTCCTTTTTTATTTGTTCTCTTGAATTATTCTTTTCCTTTTGATTTCTCTTCAATATCTCAATTTCATGTTCTATTGAATTCTGCATTTCATTTTGATTCCTACTTAAGATTTCATTTTCATGAGAGAGATTTTCTTTCATGTCCTGTATGGATTTCCATAGTTTATGCATTTGCTTTTGATTACTTCTAAGTGATCTTATCATGTAATTTTTGAGTTCCATTTCTTGCATTTCTTCAATCTCATCACCTTCATAATCCTTAATTGAAGTGTCGTGTTCTTTTTTTTTTTTTTTTTTAGAAGACAAACTTCTGGAAATTTTTTTTTATTTTTATTTTTATTTTTATTTTTATTTTTATTTTTTTTAGCTTTTATTTAAAGAATATAAATTTCCAAAGTATAGCTTATGGATTCCAATGGCTCCCCCCCTCACAACTTCCCTCCCTCCCGCTACCCTCCCCTCTCCCGCTCCCTCTCCCCTTCTGTTCACATCAAGATTCATTTTCAATTCTCTTTATACACAGAAGATCAGTTTAGAACATATTATGTAAAGATTTCAACAGTTTGCCCTCACATTGAGACACAAACTGAAATTATTGTTGGAGTACTAGTTATAGTATTAATTCACAATGTACAGTACATTAAAGACAGAGATCCTACATGATTTTTTTTAAAGAATTGATTAATTATCTATGCAATTTCCAATTTAACACCAAGATTTTTTAATCATTTGCAATTATCTTTATACACAGAAGATCGATTTAATATTATAGTATGTAAAGATTTCATCCGTTTGCACCCACACAGAAACACAAAGTGAAAAAATACTGTTTCAGTACTAGTAATAGCATTATTTCACATTGGATAACACATTAAGGACAGATCCCTCATGAGACGTAAGTACACAGTGACTCCTGAAGTTGATTTAACAATTTGACACTCTTGTTTATGGCGTCAGTAATCTCCCTAGGCTCTAGTCATGAGTTGCCGAGGCTATGGAAGCGTTTAGGGTTTGCCGACTTCGATCTTAATCCGACAGGGTCATAGTCAAAGTGGAGGTTCTCTCCTCCCTTCAGAGAAAGGTACCTCCTTCTCTGATGGCCCCATTCTTTCCACTGGGATCTCACTCGCAGAGATCTTTCATTTAGGTCTTCATTTTTTTGTTTTTCACAGTGTCTTAGCTTTCCATGCCTAAAATATTCTCATGGGCTCTTGAGCCAGATCTGAATGCCTTAAGGGCTGATTCTGAGGCCAGAGTGCTATTTAGGACACCTGCCGTTCTATGAGTCTGCTGTGTATCTCGCTTCCCATGTTGGATCATTCTCTCCCTTTTTCATTCTATCAGTTAGTATTAGCAGACGCTAGTCTTGTTTGTGTGAACCATTTTACTCTTAGACCTATCAGTGTGATCAATTGTGAGCTAAAATTGATCACCTGGACTAATGAGATGGCCTTGGTACATGCCACCTTGATGGGAATGTATTGGAATCCCCTGGCACACTTCTAACTCTATCATTTGGGGCAGTTCCGATTGAGCATGTCCCAAATTGTACATCTCCTCCCTCTCTTATTCCTACTCTTATATTTCACAGGGATCACTTTTCATTTAAAATTTAAACACCTACGGCTAATTGTGTGTTAGTTGCCAGATTCAACCCATAGTACTAGAACGAATACAAACAACAAGGGGAGATACTAAAATGGATAAAGATTTAGATTGTACATCAACAGTTCAGACAGGAGCTGATCATGTCTTATTTTCTCATAGTGTTCATTTCGTTTCAACAGGTTTCCTCTTTGGTGCTCAGTTAATCATCACCAATCAGGGAAAACAAATGATATTTGTCTCTTTGGGACTGGCTTAATTCACTCAGCATGATGTTTTCCAGATCCCTCCATTTTGTTGCAAATGATCGGATTTCATTGTTTTTGACTGCTATATAGTATTCTGTAGAGTACATGTCCCATGATTTCCTAATCCAGTCTACTGTTGATGGACATTTGAGTTGGTTCCAGGTCTTAGCTATTGTGAACTGAGCTGCAATAAACATTAGTGTGCAGACGGCTTTTTGGTTTTCCAATTTAATTTCCTTTGGGTAAATTCCAAGGAGTGGGATGGCTGGGTTGTATGGTAGGGTTATATTCATGTTTCTGAGGAGTCTCCAGACTGACTTCCATAGTGGTTTAACCAGTTTGCATTCCCACCAACAGTGGGTGAGTGTCCCTTTTTCCCCACATCCTCTCAAGCATCTATTGTTGGTAGATTTCTGAATGTGAGCCATTCTGACTGGGGTGAGGTGAAACCTCATTGTGGTCTTGATTTGCATTTCCCTGATTGCCAGTGATCTTGAGCATTTTTTCATGTGTCTGTTGGCCATTTGGATTTCCTCTCTGGAAAAATGTCTATTGAGGTCCTTAGCCCATCTCTTAAGAGGGTTGTTTGATTTAATGTTGTGTCGTTTCTTGATTTCATTGTAGATTCTCGTTATCAGCCCTTTATCTGTTGCATAGTTTGCAAATATATTTTCCCATTCTGAAGGTTGCCTATTCACTTTCCTGACTGTTTCTTTTGCAGTACAGAAACTTCTCAGTTTGATGCGATCCCAATAGTTAATTTTGGCTTTGAGTGCCTGTGCTTTTGGGGTATTTTCCAAGAAGTCTTTGCCAGTACCTATGTCTTGCAGGGTTTCTCCTATGCTCTCCAGTAATTTGATGGTGTCGGGTCGTAGGTTTAAGTTTTTGATCCATGTTGAATGAATTTTTGTGTAAGGTGTAAGGTAGGGGTCTTGTTTCATGATTCTGCAGGTGGAAATCCAGTTTTCCCAGCACCATTTGTTAAATAGACTGTCTTTACTCCAGGGGTTAGTTTTGGGTCCTTGATCAAATATAAGTTGGCTGTAGATGTTTGGATTGATTTCAGGTGTTTCTATTCTGTTCCATTGGTCTATCCATCTGTTTCTGTACCAGTACCATGCTGTTTTGATTACAACTGCCCTGTAGTATGTCCTGAAATCTGGTATTGTGATGCCTCCAGCTTTGTTTTTGTTGTACAAGATTGCTTTAGCTATTCGAGGCCTCTTATTCCTCCATACGAATTTCAGCATCATTTTTTCCAGATCTGAGAAGAAAGCCTTTGGTATCTTGATTGGGATTGCATTGAATCTGTAAATTGCTTTTGGGAGAATGGACATTTTGATGATGTTGATTCTTCCAATCCATGAGCATGGAAGATTTTTCCATTTTTTGGTATCCTCTTCTATTTCTTTCTTTAAGGTTTTATAATTTTCATTGTAGAGATCTTTAACATCCTTGGTTAAGTTTATTCCAAGGTATTTGATTGTTTTTGTGGCTATTGTGAATGGGATTGATTTTAGCAGTTCTTCCTCAGCCGTGGCATTGTCTGTGTATACAAAGGCTGTTGATTTTTGTGCATTGATTTTATATCCTGCTACTTTGCCAAACTCTTCTATGAGTTCCAATAGTCTCTTAGTAGAGTTCTTTGGGTCCCCTAAATAAAGAATCATGTCGTCTGCAAAGAGGGATAGTTTGAGTTCTTCCTTCCCAATTTGTATCCCTTTGATTTCTTTTTCTTGCCTAATAGCTCTGGCTAAGACTTCCAGCACTATATTGAATAGCAGTGGCGAGAGTGGGCATCCCTGTTTGGTGCCAGATCTCAGTGGGATTGCTTGCAGCTTTTCCCCGTTCAATAGGATACTGGCCGTGGGTTTTTCATAAATTGCTTTGATTGTATTGAGGAATGTGCCTTCTATACCCAGTTTGCTTAGGGTTTTCATCATGAAAGGGAGTTGTATTTTATCAAATGCTTTCTCCGCGTCTATTGAAATAATCATGGTATTTCTTCTGCTGTCTGTTAATGTGGTGTATCACGTTGATTGTTTTGTGAACGTTGAACCATCCCTGCATACCAGGGATAAACCCCACTTGGTCTGGGTGGATGATCTTTCTGATGTGTTGTTGCATTCTATTGGCATGAATTTTATTGAGGATTTTTGCATCTATGTTCATCAGGGATATTGGTCTGTAATTCTCTTTCAATGCTGCATCTTTTCCCGGTTTAGGAATTAAGGTGATGCTGGCTTCATAGAAAGAATTTGGGAGGATTCCCTCTTTTTCGATTGTTCTGAATAGTTTGAGAAGGATTGGAGTTAGTTCTTCTTTAAATGTCTGGTAGAATTCAGCAGTGAATCCGTCTGGTCCTGGGCTTTTCTTTGTTGGGAGGGCATTTATTACTGTTTCAATTTCCGTCTCAGTTATGGGTCTGTTTAGGTTTTCTATGTCTTCCTGGTTCAGTTTAGGTAGGTTGTATGTGTCCAGGAATCTATCCATTTCTGATAGGTTTTCCTGTTTGCTGGCATACAAGTCCTTGTAGTAATTTCTGATGATTCTTTTGATTTCTGTGGTGTCTGTTGTTACGTTTCCTTTTTCGTCTTTGATATTATTAATTTGGGTCTTTTCTTCTTTTAGTTAGTTGGGCCAATGGGGTGTCAATTTTGTTTATTTTTTTGAAAAACCAGCTCCTCGATTGGCTGATTTTTTGTAATGTTTTTTTGGATTCAATCCTGTTAATTTCTTCTCTGATTTTGATTATTTCTCTTCTCCTACTAGCTTTGGGTCTGGTTTGCTGTTGATTTTCTAGATCCTTGAGATGAACTGAAAGCTCATCTATTTGGTGCCTTTCCAATTTCTTGATGTAGGCACCTATTGATATAAATTTTCCTCTTAACACTGCTTTTGCTGTATCCCATAAGTTTTGGTATGTTGTGCTGTTATCTTCATTTACTTCCAGGAAATTTTTAATTTCTCTTTTGATTTCTTCTATGACCCATTGTTGATTCAGGAGCATGTTGTTCATTCTCCATGTGTTTGCATATGCTCTAGAGATTCCTGAGTTGCTAATTTCCAACTTCACTCCCTCGTGGTCTGAGAAGTTGCATGGTATGATTCTTATTCTTTTGAATTTGCTGAGCCTTGCTTTATGGCCTAGTATGTGTCAATCCTGGAGAAGGTTCCATGTACTGCTGAAAAGAATGTAAATTCTTTTTCTGTGGGATAAAAAGTTCTGAAGATATCTGTTAGGTCCATTTGGGCTATATTGTCGTTTAAATCTACTGTCTCCTTGTTGATCCTCTGTCTTGGTGATCTGTCTATCTCTGAGAGTGGAGTGTTGAAATCTCCCAATACTATTGTATTGGGGTCTAAATCTCCCTTTAAGTCCCTTAACAGGTCTTTTAAATAGACCGGTGCCCGGTAATTAGGTGCATATACATTGATAATCGTTATATTTTCCTGTTGAATGGATCCCTTAATCATTATATAGTGCCCCTCTTTGTCTCTCTTAATAGTTTTTGTGGTAAAATTTATGTTATCTGATATTAAGATGGCTACGCTCGCTCTTTTTTCATTTCTGCTCGCATGGTATATCTTTTTCCAACCTTTCACTTTGAGACTGTATGGATCTTTGTTGGAAAGATGTGTTTCTTGTAGGCAGCAAATAGCTGGGTTTTGTTCCCTCATCCAGTCAGTAAATCTTTGCCTTATAATAGCACAGTTCAAACCATTCACGTTCAATGTGACTATTGATAAGTAGTATCTTTGCCCTACCATTTGCCAATGATTTTCTTATGTAAGCTTTGAGTTTCTTATGATCTTTTGCTGTGAGATTTCCTTTCTTTAGTTTCTTTCAAGTTGGTGACCATGTTTCTGTGTTTCTGCGTGTAGCACATCTTTAAGGATCTTTTGCAGGGCTGGACGAGTGGCGACAAATTCTTTCAGTTTCTGTTTGCAATGAAAGGTCTTTATCTCACCTTCATTCACAAATGAGAGCTTTGCAGGGTATAATATTCTGGGCTGGCAGTTTTTCTCTCTTAGTGCCTGGGCTATATCTCGCCATTCCCTCCTGGCTTTTAGGGTTTCAGATGAGAAATCTGCTGTGAGTCTGATTGGAGATCCTTTGAGGGTAATCTGACGTTTCTCTCTTGCGCATTTTAGGATCTTTTCTTTCTGCTTCACTGTGGTGAGTTTAATTACAATGTGTCGTGGTGAGGATCTCTTTTGGTCATGTTTGTTAGGGGTTCTATGAGCTTCCTGTACTATGATTTCTCTGTTCTTCTCCAAACCTGGGAAATTTTCTGCTAGTATCTCACCAAAAAGGCCTTCTAGTCCTTTCTCTCTCTCCATGCCTTCAGGAACTCCTAGAATCTGAATGTTAGGTTTTCTAATAGTATCCTGTAGATTCCCAACAATATTTTTTAGATTTCTAATTTCCTCTTCTTGTCTTTGGTTTGACTGTTTCCTTTCCTGTTCTCTGTCTTCTAAGTCCGATATCCTCTCTTCTGCTTCACCCATCCTGGTTTTAAGGCTCTCTAGTGTGCTTGTCATGTGATCAATTGAATTCTTCACTTCATTAAGATTTTTTGTCACCATCGTAGCTTCTTGTTCTACTAGTTGCTTCGTTTCATTCTGATTCTTCCTTAATAATTCATTTTCGCGGGAGAGGTTTTCTATCTTATCCATTAAAGATTTCTGTAGTTCAAGTATTTGTTTTTGTGAACTTCTTAATGTTCGTATCAATTTTTTGAGATCCGCTTCTTGCATCTCTTCTATCTCATCATCTTCATAATCTTGAATTGGGGTATCTTTTTCATTTGGGGTCATCATAGTGTCTTTCTTGCTCTTGTTAGGTTGGTGTCTGTTTTTGTTTGGCATTTCTCCACTCTGTCTCACCGGGTTGTTGATGTAACGGAGCTGTCTACAAGTTGGGATCCCTGGCTGCAGCACCCCCTCAGCTTTTTGCAGCTTCACTGCTTTAGAGGCGGGCGGGCTGCTCGCGGGCCCACTTCCGAGGCGACCGGGTTTGGGCGGGTGGGGCGCGCGTGGGCCCGCTTCCGAGGCGACCGGGTTCGGGCGGGGCGCGCGTGGGCCCGCTTCCGAGGCGACCGGGTTCGGACGGGCAGGGCGCGCGTGGGCCTGCTTCTGAGGCGACCTGGGACGGGCGGGCGGGGCGCGCGTGGGCCTGTTTCTGAGGCGACCTGGGACGGGCGGGCGGGGCGCGCGTGGGCCTGTTTCTGAGGCGACCGGATGCGGGCGGCGAAGGCCTGCTTCCGAGGCGACCGGATGTGGGCGGGCGCGCACGCGCCTGCTTTAATGGCGGGCTGGCACCGTTTCACCCCTCCTTGTCCCACTAGACTTTCCAAGGTGAGCGAAGGGGGAGGCTAGTGACAGTGTTGGTTCCCCCTATTTATTCGATTTTTTGTTTTTTTGTTTTTTTTTGATGCACTATTCCCGGAGGGGTCTGTCTCTTCCTGCCAATGTCTCGAGCTACCAAGGGATCTCCTGCTCACCTCCCCCTCCGGTGCTGGCGCACCGATTCCGCAGCTGCGTTCCCCTTTGCGTCTCCTTTCCCGCGGCACGGCGAGTCCGTTCTCCTCTGCGTCAGGTCCACTGGATCAGGGAGAGTTTCCCCCGCATTGTTTCTCGAAGTCTTCACCTGGGGCTACTGTAACTCCACTTTTGTTAAACTATTCTTTCCCGGACTGTTTGTGTGCACCCTCACTATTCCGCCATCTTCTATTTTTTTTCTTATTTAGAATATGAATTTCCAAGGTACAACTTGTGGATTGCAATGACTTCCCCACCCATACTTCCCCTCCCCCCTGCTACCCTTCCCCCTTACCCACTCCCTCTCCCCTTTCATTCCCATTCAGATTCATTTTCAATTCTCTTTGTATACAGGAGTTCAGTTTAGTATGTGTTAAGAAAAGATTTTAAACCATTTACCCTCACATAGCATCCTAGAGTGAAGTATACTCTTTGAGTACTAGTTGTAGCTTTAAATCACGTTGTACAGCACATTAGGGACAGAGATCCTACATGATATTATTTTTTTTAATTGACTGATTTTTATGTAACTTCCAATTTTTTTTTATCATTTCCAATTGTCTTTCCATACGGAAGATCGATTCAGTATATATTAAGCAAAGATTTTGTCAGTTTGCATCTGCGTAGAGACACAAAATGCAGAAATACTGTTTCAGTCCTAGTTATTGCATTACTTCACCTTGGACAACACATTAAGGACAGATCATACATGGGCCGTAAGTACACAGTGACTACTGTTGTTGATTTAACAATTTGCCACTCTTGTTTATGGCGTCAGCAATCTCCCTAGGCTGTAGTCATGAGTTGCTGAGGCTATGGAAGCCTTTAGTGTTCGCCAACTTGGATCTTGTTCTGACAGGGTCATAGTCAAAGTGGAGGTTCTCTCCTCCCTTCAGAGAAAGGCACCTCCTTCTCTGGTGGCCCTGTTCCTTCCGTTGGGATCTTACTCGCAGAGATCTTTCATTTATGTCTTCTTCTTTTTTTTTTTTTCCCCAGAGTGTCTTGGCTTTCCATGCCAAAAATACTCTCATGGGTTCTTGAGCCAGATCCTGATGCCTTAGGGCTGATTCTGAGGCCAGAGTGATTTATTAGGATATCTGCTATTCTATGAGTCTATCCTACTTCCCGTGTTGGATCAGTCTCTCCCTTTTTTAGTTCTATCTGTTAGTATTAGCAGTCACTAGTCTTGCTTGTGTGATCCCTTTGACTCCTAGACCTATCAGTGTGATCAATTGTGAACTGAAATTGATCACTTGGGCCAGTGAGATGGCTTGGTACAAGCCACCTTGCTGGGGTTGTATTAGGTTCCCCTGGCACATTTCTAACTCCATCGTTTGGGGCAAGTCCGATTGAGTTTGCCCAAATTGTACATATCCTCCCTTTCTTTTTCCCTCTCTCCTAAATTAACAGGGATTACTTTTCAGTTGAAATTTAAACATCTAGGAATAATAGTGTGTTAATTGCAGAGTTCAACCAATAGTACTAGATCAATAACAAATAACATCAAGAAATACTAAAATGGGAAAAGATTTACATTGTATATCAACCATCCAGACAAGATTTGATCCAGTCATAGTTTCTCATAGAGTTCATTTCACTTCAACAGGTTTCCCCTTTGGTGTTCAGTTAGTCATTGCCAATCAGGGAAAACAAATGATATTTGTCTCTTTGGGACTGGCTTAATTCACTCAGCATGATGTTTTCCAGATTCCCCCATCTTGTTGCAAATGACGGGATTTCATTGTTTTTGACTGCTGTATAGTATTCTGTAGAGTACATGTCCCATAATTTCTTTATCCAGTCTACTGTTGATGGGCATTTGGGTTGGTTCCAGGTCTTAGCTATTGTGAATTGAGCTGCAATAAACATTAATGTGCAGACAGCTTTTTGGTTTGTCAATTTGACTTCCTTTGGGTAAATTCCAAGGAGTGGGATGGCTGGGTTGAATGGTAGGGTTATATTCATGTTTCTGAGGAATCTCCAGACTGGAAGTGTCATGTTCTTTTGAGATAATGATGTTGCTTCCTTATTCTTGTCTCTTGGTTCTTTTTGTTTGTTGTGTGGCATTTGTGGAGATGCTCATTGGTTTCTTCTTTTTTCTGCTATTGCTGCTTTTTTTCATTGTATTATGACTCTGTCTGCTTCACATGAATCTCTAGAGGCTTGTGGTGGGTGAGGCCAGAGATCTCTGTTCAGTTTTCCAGGTTTAAGAGTGTGCCTAAGGAGGCCGGCACCGTGGCTCAACAGGCTAATCCTCCACCTTGCGGCACCAGCACACCCGGTTCTAGTCCTTGTCGGGGCACTGAATTCTGTCCCGGTTGCCCCTCTTCCAGGCCAGCCCTCTGCTGTGGCCCGGGAGTGCAGTGGAGGATGGCCCAGGTGCTTGGGCCCTGCACCCCATGGGGAGACCAGGAAAAGCACCTGGCTCCTGGCTCCTGCCATCGGACGAGCGTGGTGCGCCGGCTGCAGCGCGCCGTCAGCGGCGGCCATTGGAGGGTGAACCAACGGCAACGGAAGACCTTTTTTTTTTTTTTTTTGACAGGCAGAGTGGACAGTGAGAGAGAGAGAGACAGAGAGAAAGGTCTTCCTTTGCCGTTGGTTCACCCTCCAATGGCCGCCGCTGACGGCGCGCTGCGGCCGGCGCACCGCGCTTGTCCGATGGCAGGAGCCAGGAGCCAGGTGCTTTTCCTGGTCTCCCCATGGGGTGCAGGGCCCAAGCACCTGGGCCATCCTCCACTGCACTCCTGGGCCACAGCAGAGGGCTGGCCTGGAAGAGGGGCAACCGGGACAGAATCCGGCGCCCTGACCGGGACTAGAACCCGGTGTGCCGGCGCCGCAAGGAGGAGGATTAGCCTGTTGAGCCACGGCGCCGGCCGGAAGACCTTTCTCTCTGTCTCTCTCTCTCACTGTCCACTCTGCCTGTCAAAAAAAAAAAAAAAAGAGTGTGCCTAAGGTGACACACTCAGGTTTAGTGTGGTAAATTTCTCTCTCTCTCTCTTCCACTCCCTCTCTCTCTCTCTCTCTCTCTCTCTCTCGGCAATGAGTGCCTGAGTGCTAGCCCCAGTGGTATAATATTCATCTGCTCTGTCCCAAGGACCACAGAAAGGATCTGTGCAGTCCTCAGTCTAAGCTCAGATTCCCCTGCAGTGTCTCTCACTGGGTAGCCAGGGCCACCCAAGCTGGTGGTGTCTCCCACTGAGATATTCACATTTCAGCCATTATGTGAGTTCTCCCACAATTCCTGGGTTTTTGTTTTTGTTTTTGTTTTTTTGTTTTTTTTCACAGACCCATTTCATGCACTCTCCACATTCACTGCTTTTAGTCTCCTGTTATTACTCCCCACCAGAGTCAGGTTTTTCTCTCTGGCTGATTGCCAGGTGCAGCCCCATGCTGATGCAGCTGTTATGTATGTCCAAAATGGCACCTGCTCTATCAGCTTGTACACCTTTGTAAGGTGACCGGAGAGAGAGAATGGGGTCTGTACTGGCCCTTTTATATTTATATTTTCTCTCTCCTCTATTTAGGCTAGTGCGCTTTCCCCCATGGGGCTTCAAGCCTCGGTTCCTCTGGCTCTTCCTACTGTTTTTGCACCAGAGTCTTGGGCAACTGCAGTGTCATCTCACCTCACCTTCCTGTGCTGGTGTGGAGGCTCTTGGCTATTCAAGTCCCAAGCTGTGAGCGTTCACGCCCTCCACGTAGGTCCTTCATGTCCTGCTAATTATGGAAGTTTCCTCTGCCATTTCTTCCATAACTCTTCCCTGAGACTATTCAAGTATTCCATTCTTTGTTATGGCTGAGTGGTAGTCCATGGTGTATATATACCACATTTTCTTTTTAAGTCATCAGGTAATGGGCATTGGGTTGATTCCATCTCTTAGCTATTGTGAATTAAGCTGCAATAAAGTTAGGAGTACAGATAACCTTTCTATATGCTGATATCATCCTATTTTGGTAGAATCCCAGGAGTGGGATTAAAGGATTTGTCACACCTTTCCCTTCCTCTTTTTCTTCCTCTGCTACCTCTGCCCCCGCCACACACTTCCTCTGGTTTATTGAGATCCTTGGTGCCTAAACAGACCCTTCTCAACTCCTTGCAATGCAAATGGAAAAACAGAGAAGCCTCACAGGCAGCTATGAAACTGATAAGCAGTAATTCTTGGAGACTACAAAGAGCCCCCTACCCTTCCTCCAGCTGCCTCCCACACACCCTGCACCCTGTGGCAAATTCCCTACTAACCAGATAAAACCTGCATTCCAAATGCACCCAGAGAGCTGTCTTTTCACAAGAACAGATTGTCACCAACATTTTGCTTCTAATAAAGAAACCTGTCTCTGTTGAGGTCAGTCTCCAATTCCTTTTTTCATCTCTCCTTTCCGGGGGCATGAAAGGCCAGAACCCCGAGCTATTCCATACCTAACATTTGGTGGCCCACACAGGGAATGGGTCTTTGTGTGTCTTAACCTCCCCCTCCCTACTTTCTTTCTTTTTGTGGCAACTGGGGTGGGGACCATGAAGTGGCCATTGAGCATCCAGCTCTCCATGGTAACTGGCATATCCCCCAGTCACATAATGGCCCCAAATTCACCCCCACCCCCAGGTTCACAAGTCATTGGGGGTTTACAATATCCCTTAGAAATTTCGTATTCCCTTATAGGCTTCAATCATCTTTAAAACAAACCCTCATCAAATTTTCCATCAAACTCAATTTAGATTGGACAAAATCACTCTTAGCCCTCCTAAAGCTTAGAGCCCTACCACAGAAACCCCTACCACTCAGTCTCCTTGAAGTCATGTTTGGCAGAACCAATGCCATCCTGGGGCTCGAGATCTCGCCTCCCCCCTTGCCTCCAACTTGCCCTCTCCCTTCCTTTCAGGTCCCAGATCACCTCTATGGCAACATATTAACCAGGCCCCACACGCCCAGTCATGGCTCTGCTATTCAGACCATACCTATTTAATCTGTTGCAAAATTTCTTGCAAAACCACATCAAAGCTGCCTCTAGAAACAAAGCTAAGACCATGATGCTGCTCCACCACCTCTCTCATGGATGCCAGCCCCTTCCCTCAACACTTGAGGAGAATTCCAGGCTCTAGAGGCAAACCCCAGCACTTTCAATGCCCCTGCTCAGCAGCAAAGTAGCCAGACGGAATCAAAGTCCCTTTTCCTTTTTGCCTCTTGGGGCTGGAATAAAGAACTTATTGCACCTTTCCCTTCCTCCCTTTCTTCCTCCTCACCTCTCCACCCTCTTCCTCTGTTTTATCGAGATTCTTTATGCCTAACCAGACCCTTCTCAACCCCTTGCAATGCAAATGGAAAAACAGATAAGCTTCACAGGGCAGCTATGAACTTGATAAGGGAGAAATTCTTGGATACTTTCAAGAGCCCCCTACTCTTCCACCAGCTGCCTTCTTCACACATCCCACTCTGTGGCAAATTCTCTGCTAACCCAATAAAACCCGAGTTCCAAATATGCCCAGGGTGCAGTCTCTTCACAAGAACAGACTGTCACCAACGTCTTTGCTTCCAATAAAGCAAACAGTCTCCGTTGAGGTCAGTCTCCAACTCCTTTTTCCATCTCTCCTTTCTGGGGGTATGAAAGGTCAGAACCCCAACTGTTCCAGACCTAACAGGGATGGCTTCATCATATAGTAGAATTATTTTCAGCTTTCTGGGGAGTCTCCATACTGTCTTAGACAAAGGAAGAACTAGTTTTTATTCCTACTGACAGTGGATTAGCAAACCTTTTACCTCACAGCCCAGCCAGCATTTATTTGTCTTTGTCATTCTAACTGGAGTCTGGTTTAATTTGCATTTTGCTGATATCTAGTAATCCTGAACATTTCTGTGTTTGTGTGTCTGCTTGGCATGTGAATTGTATCCTTTGGAAAAGGCCAATTCATGTTCTTTGCTCATTTCTAACTGGATTGTTTGCTTTATTGTTGTGTTGAATTTCTTGAATTTTTATAGATTCTGTATATTAATTGCTTATCAGTTTGCAATTATTGTCTCTCATTTTTCAGTTGCCTCTGCACTTTGTTGAGTGTTTCCCTTGTAGTATAGAAGATTCTTAGCTTGATATACTCTACTTACCCTATTTTTCTTTTGACTGCTTGTGTTTCTAGGGTATTGTCCAAAAAGTCTTTACCTATACCAATGTCTTGCAGTTTTCCCAATGTTCTCCTCTAGTAATTTGATGGAATCAGGTAAGATTTGTGTCCTTCATCCATTTTGAAAATCCAGGACTGAGACATTTAATCTGAGTCCTGGGAAGCACTCAGTCAAGTCCCTTGATCATTGAAAGGCTGCAGAGGAAAACAGTCACTTGTAGCCCATGAAGAGAAGGAAATTACAATTGTGGCAGCCATTTGGGCACTGAGCTCAGTTTTCCTCAAAGTTTAGATAGAGTGATTACTCAAATGCTTTAGGGTCTCCAAATGAGGCCATCATGGATTAGGGTAGCCCTAAACCTAGTGGCAGTGTCCTTAAAAAAGACAAAGAGGAGACATAAAACAGACAAGATGTCATATGAAGATAAATGTGGAGACTAGTCACCCGGCCACAGGTGAAGGATTCCTGGAGCTACCAAGAGCTGAAAAATCCAAGAGCAGAAAGGATCTTCCCATCGACCCTCCCAAGGGAGTATATCCATGAACACAGCTTGACCTCATAGTTCTGCTCTCCTGAGCAGGAGAGGAAATTTATTTCTTTTGGTTTTTGTCACTCAAGTTGGAGCAATTATTTAAGGCATCCCTTGGAGACTGGTACATATACTGACTACTTCTCTTTAACCCTGGAGTATTGTAAATCCCTTGTGACCAAATGATACTCCGCATTCTATGACAAGCAAGAGCCCTTCAATTTCTACCCCTTACTGATGCCTCTATGGTTATTCATATGCAAGTAAATATCCTTATATGTTATCATCTGTGGCTTGTTAAATCACTCTGGAGCCTATATTGGCCATATTATTCTGACAGAGGCTCTTAAAATTGGCTCCTGTGCCCCTATTTCCTGCCTCCAACCATAATCTTTATATTGTAGCCCAGCAAGAAGTCCCAAATTCATAGGAGTTCCTGGCCTAACCTTGGAATCAGCTGTTACTCTGACCCTCAATTTAACATTTTCCCAGTGAAACTGAATGACTCCTCTGGTGGAGATTCAGCAGGGGAGTGTGTCTTCTGATTTCTTCCTTTTCTTCATAAGTTAACCAGAATTCAATTGTGGGGACTCTAACACGGTGACCTTGTTTAATCCCACTCACCTCCCAAACATCCCATGTCTACATACCACAGTTGGATTACATTTCAGTCATCTCAAGAGTTCCCAATGGGAATGAAATTTCAATTAATGAATTAGAGAATATGAAAAAGAGAAATGCCAGATTACTTTCAGAGAGTCTGAAATTAGACTCACAGCTGACTTCTCATCAGAATCCTTACAGGCTAAAAGACACTGGCAAGACATAATGCAAGTCTTGAGAGAAAAAGAAAAAAACATGTCAACTGTATCCTGCAAAGCTCTCATTTATGAGTGAAAGTGAAATAAAGACCTTGCAGAACAAATAGAAATTAAAAGAATTTGTCTCCACTTGTCCAGTCTTAAAAGATGCTTAAGTATGCACTATACACAGACACAGTGAGTCATCATTATGAAAGAAAGTAAAGAAAGAAAACCTTCCTGAAAGTGCAAAAGAAATAAAAGCAAACAATAGGAATATTTATAGGAAAATGACAGGGCCAAGGTGTTACTAATCAAGTCACCTTAATGTAAATGGCCTCAGCTCACCAGTTAAAAAGATACAGGGGCCGGTGCCACAGCTCACTAGGCTAATCCTCCACCTGAGGCACCGGCACACCGGTTCTAGTCCTGGTTGGGGCGCCGGTTTCCGTCCCGGTTGCCCCTCTTCCAGGCCAGCTCTCTGCTGTGGCCCAGGAGTGCAGTGGAGGTTGGCCCAAGTGCTTGGGCCCTGCACCCCATGGGAGACCAGGAGAAGCACCTGGCACCTGGCTTCGGATCAGTGTGGTGTGCTGGCTGCAGCACACTGGCCACGGCAGCCACTGGAGGGTGAACCAAAGGCAAAGGAAGACCTCTCTCTCTCTCTCTCTCTCTCTCTCTCTCTCTCTCTCTCTCTCTCTCTCTCTCCTCTCTCTCTCTCTCTCTCTCTCTCTCTCTCTCTCACTGTGCACTCTGCCTTTCAAAAATAAACAAATAAATTTTTAAAAAAGTTACAGCCTCGTGCTGTGGTACAGTGGGTTAACGCCCTGGCCTGAAGTACAGCATCCCACCTGGGTGCTGGTTCTAGTCCAGGCTGTTCTTCCAATCCTGCTTTCTGCTGTGGCTTGGAATAGCAACTCTGTGATGACATATGGTGCAGGATGTGATTTTACATGCTTATTTTTCCATCTCTTTTCTAGTGAGATGTTTGACCCATTTTTGCATTGAGCTCTTTCTTTTTGGTGATGAATTCCAAGAGTTATTTGTATATTTTGAATACAACCTTCATCCAAATGTGTTTTGCAAATGTCTTTTCCAAGTCTGTGGCTTGTGTTCTCATTTCTTCAACAATTTCTCTGGTATACTTGGAGTGGTTAATTTGAATGAAATGGAGCTTAGGTGTGGTATCTTGGGTGTCCTACCAAAAGGATCATTGCCAAACCCATTGGTGAGATCTATACGATTAGAAATAGAAGACACCGGCAGGGGAGTTCTAGATGAATCAGGAAGTTCATCTGGTCCTTGCTTCTATCCCTGGCTTTGAATCTGACCCCTGTCTTCACCTCAGCCAAGGACCCCTAGGGATGCCACTGCTTATATCTCACTCAGTCTTCCTCAAGACAAAATCTCCACCTCCTCAGGTCCCCCTATCTGTCACGTGGGTGAGAAGCCAATGAGAAGAAGCAATGGGGGATGCACAGGTGATTTTAAAAAAATGTTTTTCAGCCTGAATTGTTCAACATCCCATGAAAATGACACTACTTGCTTTTACACAATCACCATTCCTTGCAATGAATATCTTTCTCTCTTGTGATATTTTCTCCCCAAGAACTTTTCATGTACTCTCCTTGAATGAAATCCTGAGCTCCTTGTGTTCAATGAAGGCTATCCTTGCCAAAACTTGTTCTAGGTCAGGCAATGCTGACATTTAGGACTAAATGTGTCTCTGTAGTGGGACCATCCTGGGCACCATAGGGTGTTAAGCAACAATCCTGGGCTCCACCTACCAGATACTGGAAGTTTCCCTTCATCTAGCATGACACCCAAAAAATGTTTCCAGGGATTGCCAAGTGTTCCCAGTGGGTAGAATATCTAAGTTTGAAAGCCATTGTATGGATAGAAATATCAAAGATAGGTAACTACATAATTTATTGGTAGATTGATGAAAAATGATAAGTAGATAGTGGAGAGAGACGATTGGTATATCACATGATAAAGAGTTGAATGACAGGTAAATGGCAGATAGAGAGATGATTGATGGGTAATTGGTAGAAAGGGATGGAGGGATGAATAGATGGTAAAACAATTAGAAAACTTATTGATAAATTAACTAATGATAGATGGTTGACAAGTAGTAAAGAGACCCATGGTTTCTCTAATCTCATCCTCTTGATGTGTTCCATTGGTCAAATTTTTCCTTTGTTTTCTGGTGTATTTACTCTGTGGGGCTGTCATGACAAATGTATACCCACCCTAGCTGGCTTGTGCAGTAGAAATGTGTTCCTTCACAACTCTGGAGACCAAAAAATGAGATCAAGGAGTTCTCAGGTTGCAACTATCTGGAGACTCTGAGGGACTATTTCCACACTTCTCTCTAGCTTCTTGTGTGTGTGTGTGTTTTTTTTCTGGCAACCGCTAGAATTCTTTGGTTGATAGAAGCATCCACCCACTTCCATCTGCTATTATCCTTCCATGGCATTCTCTCCTGTACCCAAATTTCCTCTTCTGATAAGGAGACCAAACAAGTTGTATTAGGGATTAGCCCAACTCCAAATGACCTCATCCTAACTTATCAATCTGCAAAAATACAATTTCCAATTAAGTTTTTATCCTAAGGTATTGGGAGCTAGGTTTTGCATGCACAAGTTTTGAAGAAGACACAATTCAGCCACAGCAAGAGGAGTTTCTCCTATATTTGTGAGTTTCCGTAGTGGGTGAGGAAATCAAACACAGCTTCCTCTTCTGGGTTGGGTTGCACTGTCAGGCACTTCTCTGTCTTCTTAATCTACAGGCAAATGAAGGACTCACACATGTACAAAAAGAGAGATCACAATTTCTGTGGGTTCCAGACTCAGTTGCTCTTGTCTAGAATGCCTGGCATAATTATATTCACGCTTCTTCTGGCTATCATAGGACAAATGTTCCCAGAAATGTCGCTTAAAACTGGTGGGCCCAGAGCTGACACTGGACACCTCACCCTCAGGTGCACTAAGGGACAACATTAGTTGATCAGAAGGAAGGTCTTGGGAGTTCACTATCATGCTGGTGGGTTGGTAAGGGGAGTCTGAGGGAGATCCAGCCATGATGCATGCTTACATCTAAGATAGTTCTCCCAACTAGATGTTGAAGATGAAGGATCTGGAAATCTCTCTAAAGGTCTCTTGGAATATTCTCTTTCTTTGTCAACTGAAGTGACTGATATATTTCACAAAGGAGATTTATGTGTCCTAATCCTTAGTGTATATGCAAGGTAACTTATTTGGAAACAGTTTCTTTAAAGACTTAATTGACTGAATAATCTTTATATGAGGTCATCCAGGGTTTGGGTGGTCCTTAAGACCCATGATAGTGTCCTAAGAGAAAGGAGACATGGACACATGAAACAAATCAGAGACTGGAGTGATGTAGTCATGAGCAAAGGATGCCTGAAACCACCAGGCACTGGAAGAATCACCAAAGATCTCCTGGTTCCTGCCGTAGGAGAGAAACCTGAGACAATTGATGCCCTGATATGACAGCTGAGGAAACTGAGGGTCAAGAAAGGTGGACCCAGGCTCCACCCTTAGCTGGGAGCAACACTGTCCTCTGGCCCATATCATGCAGTTGCCCAGAGCGTTACTTGCCAGGGCTTCTTGCATTGGCTGTGAGCTCCATTCAGCTCAGCCTGTCATGCTGAGTCCCTGAATAACTACTGTGGGACATTAGCCACCCCGAGTGTGAGAAATGTATGGCTGGGTCCAGTTCCCCTTTAAAGATGCTCCAGAGCTCACATGTTTTGCCTCAACATAACCAACACACCATCATCTCTTTGCGTTCCTTCTCTCAGCTCATCTCTACCACAATGGCACTTGGTGTACCCTGGACTCACATAACAGCATGCCAGTAACAGGGTAATCCAAATCCCGGGAAACCAGCCTAGGAGACAAGGGCTGGCTCCTGCCTCCTGGGTCCTTCTCATTACCCAGCTATGTGGCAGCTCCCAGGACATAACTCAGGACCCATGAGAAGACCATGATCATCAACCAATTTCAGTTGCCAGGATACAACTGCTGCTGCTTTGTGTCTTGTCCTCATTTGACTTCTGCGAGTTCAGCAGCAATGAAGACCGAAAGGAATATTACTTCAATCTTCAGCTTCAGGGAGGGTTTTCTAGAACTGAGTGTTAAGGCATAAAAAGCTTTATTTGTAATATCTAAGATACAGAACAACCAAAGCGTGCAGGTATGGATATGTAAGTGCAATGTGTTCCATCCCTGCAGTGAAATAGTATACACCGACACACTACTGTGTGGGCATATTTGAAAACATGATGTTCAGTGAAAGATGTCAGACACAAAAGGTCCCTTACTGTGTGATTCCTTTGACATGAAATGTCCAGCACAGGCAAATCTACAAAGACAGGGCTAGTGACTGGCAGGGATTGGGGAAAAGAAGGTGACTTCCCATGGCAGTGGAATCCCATTTTTGGGAGGTCGAGAGTTCTCTGTAACCAGACAGAAGGGACAGTTACATGGTATGGCTAGTGTACTAAACGCTTTGAATTGTTCTTTATTTTTGTTTGAGATTTATTTATTCAGGGGGCATGCAGAAAAGCTGTCATGAAGAGCTAAACTGCCTCCTTGCTGTGATCATCAAGGCCCAAGAAAGAGCCCCAGATGTCACCAGGAATGTGACAGAAGAGCAGAAGCTCAGGTTGAAACAGTTCATGAAGAACCTGAATAAAACAGCCCCATTTCCGAAAAAAGCAGTGAATGATTGCCTCGACCTTCCCCAGAATTTGTCTGAGATGTAATGGGTCCAAGTGCTGAGGCCAGAAGTGGAGAGTTCTATGTGTACAGGTATCTATGCTAGAGAGAGTACCAATAACTTGACTACATGGCTGAGAAGCAAAGACTAGATGCAGTTTCAGGTGAGCGTGGAAGAGGATATTATTGCTGCCAAGGAGCAGATAACAAAGCATTGGAAAAAGCTCCAGAAGTTAAAAGAGTAAGAACTTTTTGGCAAAGAAGATGAAAATTTAGCAGAAAAAAATCTAAAAGAATGAGCTAGTCAGGCCCAGAAGCCGCAGTCTAGTTGTGTGAGGAAGCTTCTGGAACAAAAGATGAGAAAGAAGAAGATGAGCCACGCTTCATCATGGGATGATGACACTGTAGCTATCTTGGATGGCTTATTCCCGACTAGAGTTCAGAAAACCCAAGTGAGCAGGGTTAGGAGGCCTTCCTCTCAGCCTCTCTCCTGAAGACTCACTGGTTGGGGAGCACTGGAAGCACTGCTCTGCCCCCAGCCCTCATGGGCTTAGAGCCTCTGGGATGAGAACTATCTCTGGGATACTCAGGCAATACCTCACAGAGTTGATCTATATTCCTGTAGAAAGGAGAATGCACCTAACTTGTTGCTGGCACGTTTTTCACATGTGAACAGCAATGACATTGAGGCTGATATGCATGAAGGGAGCACTTATTTAGTAAAGAATGGAAAACCTTAAAAAATTAAATGCCAGCACTGAGACACAACTGCAAGAGATGAGCCAGGTTGAAGCCAGAAGGAGCCAGGAACTGCATGCATCCAGCTCTCCTATGTGGGTGGCAGGGACCCGAGGACTTTGACCAGTTTCCACTGCTTTCCTGGGTGTATTGGCAGGGAGATGGGTCAGGAGCATAAAAGGAGGATTCAACCCTGCACTTAAATGGGATCCTGGTTTAACTTGCTGTGCTACCTAATAGGTTTAAAAACTTGCGATTCTGGCTTTCATGTGCCCAGAAATGAGATTGACTTTAACAGAGACAGCTTGCTTTATTGAAGCAAAGAGGTGATGAAGGTTTCTGAAGAGACAGTGTATAGCATGCATGTAGGGCTAAGCTTTTATCTGGTCTGGTTGCTGCGGGAACTTGTCACCAGGGGATCTCCAGAAGCATTGGAGGCCTTTGGCATATCTAGTTTTGCCAGGCATTTTCTGGGTGGGCAGAGAGAGAGAGACTGAAAGTAGATTTCCCGTGAAGGGGACTAGGGAAGGGTGACATTCTTGTGAGCCTCATTGTCCTTTATCCCAGACCCTAAAGGCCAAAAAAGGAAGAAGAACATTGATTCTTTCTGGCTACTCTCTGCTGAGAAGAGCCAGGGGTTTTTCCTCTAGCACCTGCCTGGAATTCTCTTTGGGTTTTGAGAGAAGGTGGTGGACGAGCATCATGGTCTTAACCTGATCTTGAGAGATGGCTTTGATGTGATTCTGTAAGAAATTTTGGAACAAATTAAATAGGCGTGGTGTGAATAGCAGGGCTATAGGGATGACTGTGACAGGCCTGGTAAGAGGAGCTAACCATGCCCACTTCCCATGGGAGACAGCAGAAAAGCATCCTGCCCAAAAGAGATACAAGTGTTAAGAAAGTTTTCACCACAAGTGCAGCCAGTATGGGTTGGTGAAGATTAGAGCTAGGACTACATAGACACTAGCAAGAGGTGACAATGCGTTGCAAAATGGAGTACAAACAGAAAGTTAAAAGGGTATCTGCGTGGGCGCGAGGTTGCATAGATCACTCCAGAGTCAGCAATCTGTGATGAGATCAGAGGTAGACTGGCGGAGTCCAGTACTGATGACTCTCCTGTCTTTGGTTGAAGTTTGAGATATAAAGTGAGAGTGAAGCAGTCAGTCTGGTCTGGAGTGAAGCAGATGAACATCCTTCAGAGCTAGAGACTGATGACCAGTTGTCAGAGGTGATCAAATGAGACTTGGAGTGATGTCATCTAGAGATCTTCCTGGAGGACTGAAAGGAAGGTGTAGAGTTGGCTAAAGGTGTTCACATGCAGTACTGGAAGACACATCGTAAAGTAAATGTGAACCTTTTCAGGGAAGGCTCTCTTGATTCTGATTTTCTAGCTGGCCTGGGAGCAGAGCTGTCCTGAATAGGTCAGTATAGAATAAGCAGGATCTCTAAAAGGAAATTGTCAGTTTTGCATGTAATGTTACTCACCTTAGGCTGCCTTCCCTGATGGCAGTGGTTACTTTGAAAGCTGGGCAGAGAGAAGGGCTTTGTCAGCTTAGGATGGGCCAACAGGGTCTGCAGCACTCACCTGGAAGTCCTTCAATCCTAGGGGCAGTTCTGTTTCCAGTGGCCCAGCTCTTGGTAGCGCTGAAAGGCCTCTTTAGATGCTGGTTTTTGTTTGGACTGCCTACTGTCCAAATCCTGGGCTTTCCACATTGACTGGCCCTTGTTGGGTCTCCTTGATGGCAGATCACTGTGTAAAGCAGTTACTAATTGGCCTGCACTTAACCCTACATTGATCCTGCTGTCTAGATCACCCGTCTTCCTCTTGGTCTCTATTAAGTAGACCACAGAAGTGTTATGGGCTGTTAACCAAAATTTAACGTTTCAGGTTCTTGCCATTTACTTAGAGATGAATTCTAAGCCCTGGCTCAAACAAGACATGCAGCGTGGTGAGGTTTAGGATCTAGCTGGAAAGTGAGACGAATACACAGGAACATGAGGTCTTTATAAAGGGAGAGTAGGCCAGAAAGGGTAAAGAGAGATTTCCATATTAGTTGTTTCCAGGGATCAGACCAGAGTCTGCAAGTGAGAGCGCATGCAGGCGAGAGAGTGTAAGCGAGAGGGCAGAAAAGAGAAACATGGAACATGGGGCAGGCAGGAGAGGGGTGGGCATAATGCTCACCAGGGCTCTTATTCACTTGCAATAGGGGAGTGGTTACATAGTCTGACTGACAAGTGGGTGGCTACAGGGGAGAGTACATGGCGGGTAAGGGGTGTGGCTCGTGAGCCTAATCTTTTCTCCCTGCCCACTCCCATATAATTTCCTTCTCAGAGATTCATGATCCTTAATCTCATGGGGATGCTAAAGAGCATAGACTCATCATATCTTCTGTATCTACTCCTGTTGATCATGGATGCAGGCCCTGCCTATCCTGGGAGTGGAAATCTCTTCTAAAGAGTTCGTTTCACGAGCTCAGACACTGCCAATGGCTGTGTCCCCCACGTTATCATCATTACTCTCAGAAGCTGTTGAGTTCTGAAACACATAAATTTATCAATCTGTTTGAGTGAAGCTAAAAGAAAGCAAATAGCAACTGGAGTGCACGTTAAGATGGAAATAATACATTTCATAGACTCCCAGATAGTATGTGGGGATAGGCTCCTTATGCAGAATATAAAACCATTTAGCCTGAGCATAGGGATTTTTAAATAGAAAAATTTTATATAGAAAATTTAAATGTCAAAAATACAACTTTTCAATTATAGCGGTTCTTCCCCTATAACCATCCTCCCACTCACAAACCATCCCATCTACTACTCCCTCTGCCGTCCCATTCTTCATTAAGATTCATTTTAAATTTACTTTATATACAGGAGACCAACTCTATACTGCATAAAGATTTCAACAGTTTGCACCCACACAGACACATAGTATAAAGTGTTGTTTGAAGACTAGATTTACCATTAATTCTCACAGTGCAACACATTAAAGACAGAGGTTCTACATGGGGAGTAAGTGCACAGTGACTCCTGTTGTAGATTTTAACAATTGACACTCTTATTTATGGTGTGAGTGATCAGCCGATGCTCTTGTCATGAGCTGCCAAGGCAATAGAAGCCTTCTGAGTCCACAAACTCTGTCAGTATTTAGACAGTACCATAAACAGAGTGAAAGTTCTCTCCTCCCTTCAGGGAAAGGTACCTCCTTCTCTGATGGCCCCTTCTTTCTACTGATACTTTAGAGAAATCTTTCATTTAGGTCATTTTTGAGCATAGAGATTTTAATTCCTCTTTCAGTGAACATTCTGCTGCTCGAGTAAAGGTGGCAGATTCCATTAACCACTGTACACGTCCCTCCTTCTTCTACTAATATATATTCCAGAATGCCTGTCTATTGTGCCTAACTACCTTGGAAAAAGTGTCCACTGATCTAAGTACTTGCTGTAAAAGTTGTTCAGAAGTGTAGGCCATATTACCTAAAGCAAGGTCCACTTTTCAAAATCAGCTTTGTGAGGGAGGTACCTTTCTCTGAAGGGAGGAGAGAACTTCCACTTTGACTATGACCTTGTATAAATATAGCAGAGTCGGCAAAGTCAAGAGGCTTCCACAGCCCTGGCAGCTCATGACAAGAGCCTAGGGTGATTACTGATGTCATAAATAAGAGTGTCAATTGTTAAATCAACAACAGGAGTCACTGTGCACTTACTCCCCATGCACAAACTCTGTCCTTAATGGGTTCTATTATGCGAGTTAATGGTAAAACTAGTATTCAAATAGTACTTTATACTTTGTGTATCTGTGTGGGTGTAAAAGTTGAAATCTTAGTATATACTAAGTTGATCTTCTATATATAAACATAATTGAAAATGCATGTTAACAAAGAATGGGAGGGAAGAGGGAGTGGGAGGTGGGATGGTTGCAGGTGGGAGGAAGGTTATGGGGGGAAAATCACTATGATCCAAGAGTTGTACTTTTGAAATTTATATTAAATAAAAGTTTAAAAAATCAGCTTTGTGTGGCTCACCAGGATCTTCAAGTATTGTAATAGAACTCACTTAGGAGTTTTCCTGCCAATGACCACTCCCAGAAGAATCAAAAGAAGAAGTAGGTACAACATGTCTGCCTTAAAGTGCAACAGTCTTGGTGTGACAAAAGCAAGAGCCTTACTTATTTTTTGTTTTTGAAGAGGTATTTAAGATCTTTGACTGGCTCACAGGAGTAGGCAGATGTATCTTTTGAGTTCACCTGCTAAGACTCAAGAGGTAGAAATTTATTCTTTGACAAATGTACCAGCTTGAGATGACCTGTAATTTTACTGAGGTAGGTTTGCTCAGTAGCACTTGATAGCGACCCTTCCATTTCAGCAGTAGCTAGTCTGAAGGGGATCTTTCCTTCCAAGTATTTTTTATTTTCTTACAGTTTTTATTTAATGAATGCATTTTTCATAGGTAAAAGTTTAGGGATACAGTGGTTCTTTCCCTCACACCCATACTCAAACGCCACATCCCTCTCCCTATCCCATCTTATTCTTCATTATGGTATATTTTAGATTGGTTTTATATACAGAGGACCAACTCCATGTTAGGCACAGATTTCAACAGTGTGCACCCATAATCACACACAACATATAGAGTACAGTTTGAGAACAAGATTTGCAGTCAATTCTCATAGTAGAACTCATTAAAGACAGAGGTCCTACATGGGGAGTAAGTGCACAGTGACTTCTGCTGTTCCTTTAACAATTAACACTCTTATTTATGACATCATTGATCACTCGAGGCTCTTGCCTTGGGCTTCCAAGGCTATGGAAGCCTTTTGTGACCATGGAATTCATCAGTATTTGGACACAGCCATAAGTAAAGTGGAAGTTCTCTCCCCTCTTCAGAGAAAAGTACATCCTTCTTTGATGGCCCTTTCTTTCCTATGAGGGCTCACAGAGATCCTTCATGTAGGTTATTTTTTGCCACAGAGTCTTGGCATTCCACGCCTGAAATTCTCTCACAGGCCTTTCAGCCAGACCAGGAAGCCTAAAGGGTTGATTCTGAGGTCAGAATGAAATTTACTGTGAACGTCATTATACGAGTCTACTGTGTGGACTGCTTCCCAATTTGGACACTCCTTCCTTTAAAAATCTGTGAATTATTATCACCAGGCCCTTGATGTCATTTATATGATCACTTTTTTTACATGAAAAAGCGTGAAGTTTATTGTACGTCACTTAAACTTGACTGTTTGGAAGTAGGGCAAAGCTCCTACTACCCCATTATAGCTGGCATCAGTCACCTGAAGTGTGGGAAGGGCGAGCACTCTTCCTCCCACAGACTCCTGTCTCAGAGGCTTGTCAATAGAGCTCTCACCGAGAACGAGTGTGCAGGCCGCTAGCTCCGGATCACTTTTATTTATTTATTTTTAAAATTAATTTATTTTTATTTAGTAAATATAAATTTCCAAAGTATAGTTTATAGATTACAATGGCTTCCCCCCCATAATTTCCCTCCCACTCACACCCCTCCCATCTCCCACTCCCTCTCCCCTTCCATTCACATCAAGATTCATTTTCAATTCTCTTTATATACAGAAAAACAATTTAGTATATATTAAGTAAAGATTTCATCAGTTTGCACCCACACAGAAACACAAAGTGTAAAAATACTGTTTCACTACTAGTTATAGCATTACTTCACATTGGACAACACATTCAGGACAGATCCCACATGAGACGTAAGTACACAGTGACTCCTAACAATTTGACACTCTTGTTTATGGTGTCAGTAATCTCCCTAGGCTCTATCATGAGTTGCCAAGGCTATGGAAGTCTTTTGAGTTCGCCGACTTTGATCTTATTCCAACAGGGTCATAGTCAAGGTGGAAGTTCTCTCCTCCCTTCAGAGAAAGGTACCTCCTTCTTTGATGGCCCCATTCTTTTTTTTTTTTTTTAGATTTTATTTAAAGAATATAAATTTCCAAAGTATAGCTTATGGATTCCAATGGCTCCCCCCCTCACAACTTCCCTCCCTCCCGCCACCCTCCCCTCTCCCACTCCCTCTCCCCTTCTGTTCACATCAAGATTCATTTTCAATTCTCTTTATACACAGAAGATCAGTTTAGAACATATTATGTAAAGATTTCAACAGTTTGCCCTCACATAGAGACACAAACTGAAATTATTGTTGGAGTACTAGTTATAGTATTAATTCACAATGTACAGTACATTAAAGACAGAGATCCTACATGATTTTTTAAAGAATTGATTAATTATATATGCAATTTCCAATTTAACACCAAGATTTTTTAATCATTTTCAATTATCTTTATACACAGAAGATCGATTTAATATTATAGTACGTAAAGATTTCATCCGTTTGCACCCACACAGAAACACAAAGTGTAAAAATACTGTTTCAGTACTAGTAATAGCATTATTTCACATTGGATAACACATTCAGGACAGATCCTTCATGAGACATAAGTACACAGTGACTCCTGAAGTTGATTTAACAATTTGACACTCTTGTTTATGACGTCAGTAATCTCCCCAGGCTCTAGTCATGAGTTGCCGAGGCTATGGAAGCGTTTAGGGTTTGCCGACTTCGATCTTAATCCGACAGGGTCATAGTCAAAGTGGAAGTTCTCTCCTCCCTTCAGAGAAAGGTACCTCCTTCTTTGATGGCCCCGTTCTTTCCACTGGGATCTCACTCGCAGAGATCTTTCATTTAGGTCTTCTTTTTTTTTGTTTTTCAGAATGTCTTAGCTTTCCATGCCTAAAATATTCTCATGGGCTCTTGAGCCAGATCCGAATGCCTTAAGGGCTGATTCTGAGGCCAGAATGCTATTTAGGACATCTGCCATTCTATGAGTCTGCTGTGTATCTTGCTTCCCATGTTGGATCATTCTCTCCCTTTTTCATTCTATCAGTTAGTATTAGCAGACGCTAGTCTTGTTTGTGTGAACCCTTTTACTCTTAGACCTATCAGTGTGATCAATTGTGAGCTGAAATTGATCACCTGGACTAATGAGATGGCCTTGGTACATGCCACCTTGATGGGAATGTATTGGAATCCCCTGGCACACTTCTAACTCTATCATTTGGGGCAGTTCTGATTGAGCATGTCCCAAATTGTACATCTCCTCCCTCTCTTATTCCCACTCTTATATTTCACAGGGATCACTTTTCATTTAAAATTTAAACACCTACGGCTAATTGTGTGTTAGTTGCCAGATTCAACCCATAGTACTAGAACGAATACAAACAATAAGGGGAGATACTAAAATGGGTAAAGATTTAGATTGTACATCAACAGTTCAGACAGGAGCTGATCATGTCTTATTTTCTCATAGTGTTCATTTCGTTTCAAGAGGCTTCCTCTTTGGTGCTCAGTTAATCATCACCAATCAGGGAAAACAAATGATATTTGTCTTTTTGGGACTGGCTTAATTCACTCAGCATGATGTTTTCCAGATCCCTCCATTTTGTTGCAAATGATCGGATTTCATTGTTTTTGACTGCTGTATAGTATTCTGTAGAGTACATGTCCCATGATTTCCTAATCCAGTCTACTGTTGATGGGCATTTGAGTTGGTTCCAGGTCTTAGCTATTGTGAACTGAGCTGCAATAAACATTAGTGTGCAGACGGCTTTTTGGTTTTCCAATTTAATTTTCTTTGGGTAAATTCCAAGGAGTGGGATGGCTGGGTTGTATGGTAGGGTTTTATTCATGTTTCTGAGGAGTCTCCAGACTGACTTCCATAGTGGTTTAACCAGTTTGCATTCCCACCAACAGTGGATTAGTGTCCCTTTTTCCCCACATCCTCTCCAGCATCAATTGTTGGTAGATTTCTGAATGTGAGCCATTCTGACCGGGGTGAGGTGAAACCTCATTGTGGTCTTGATTTGCATTTCCCTGATTGGATGGCCCCATTCTTTCCACTGGGATCTCAGTAGCAGAAATCTTTCATTTAGGTCTTTTTTTTTTTTTTTTTTTTGCCAGAGTGTCTTGGCTTTCCATGCCTAAAATACTCTCATGGGCTCTTCAGCCAGATTCGAATGCCTTAAGGGCTGATTCTGAGGCCAGAGTGCTGTTTAGGTCATCTGCCATTCTATGAGTCTGCTGTGTATCCCACTTCCCATGTTGTGTAATTCTCTCCCTTTTTCATTCTATCAGTTAGTATTAGCATACACTAGTTTTGTTTGTCTGATCCCTTTCACTCTAAGACTTATCAGTGTGATCAATTGTGAACTGAAGATGACCACTTGGATTAGTGAGATGGCATTGGTACATGCAGCCTTGATGGGATTCTATTGGAATCCTCTGGCATGACTGCAACTCCACCATTTGGGGCAAGTCCGATTGCGCATGTCCCAAATTGTACATCTCCTCCCTCTCTTATTCCCATTGTCATATTTAACAGGGATCACTATTCAATTAAAATTGAAACACCTAAGAATAACTGTGTTTAATTACAGAGTTCAACCAATAGTACTAGAACAAAACAGGGAAAAATACTAAAATGGATAAAATATTACGTTGTACATTAGCAGTCAGCCCAGAGCTGATCAAGTCACTGTTTCTCATAGTGTCCATTTCACTTCAACAGGTTTCCCCTTTGGTGCTCAGTTAGTTGTTGCCGATCAGGGAGAACATATGATATTTGGCCCTTTGGGACTGGCTTAATTCACTCAGCATAATGTTTTCCAGATTCCTCCATCGTGTTGCAAATGACTGGAGTTCATTGTTTTTGACTGCCATATTCTATACAGTACATGTCCCATAATTTCTTTTTTTATTTTTAAATATTTTTTGGGGTAGGCAGAGTGGACAGTGAGAGAGAGAGACAGAGAAAAAGGTCTTCCTTTGCCGTTGGTTCACCCTCCAATGGCTGCTGCAGATGGCGCGCTGTGGCCAGCGCACTGCACTCATCTGATAGCAGCAGCCAGGTGCTTCCTCCTGGTCTCCCATGGGGTGCAGGACCCAAGCACTTGGGCCATCCTCCACTGCCCTCCCAGGCCACAGCAGAGAGCTGGCCTGGAAGAGGGGCAACCGGGACAGAATCCGGTGCCCCGACCGGGCCGGGACTAGAACCCAGTGTGCCGGTGCCGCAAGGCGGAGGATTAGCCTAGTGAGCCTCGGCACCAGCCTCCCTTAATTTCTTTATCCAGTCTACTGTGATGGCCATTTGGGTTGATTCCAGGTCTTAGGTATTGTGAACTGAGCTGCAATAAACATTAATGTGCAGACAGCTTTTTTGTTTGCCAATTTAATTTCCTTTGGGTAAATTCCCAGGAGTGGGATGGCTGGGTTGTATGGTGGGGTTATATTCAGGTTTCTGAGGAGTCTCCAGACTGACTTCCATAGTGGCTTTACCAGTTTGCATTCCCACCAACAGTGGATTAGTGTCCCTTTTTCCCCACATCCTCTCCAGCATCTGTTGTTGTCAGATCACTTGTAAACTTACAACTACCTATATGATGACTTTAACATTTAATATGATCATTTACACAGTTAAGATGACATTTATGCCACCAATTCTAATGCATTTGGCATCCTATGACAAGTTTTTAGGCTGCACCCTTAGAATTAATCTGTGGGAGTGTATTTAGGACTATACTGCTTTGCAGTTATAGACTACCTTCCACCTCTCTTATTACCCTTCTTATTTTTTTTTTTTTGATTTATTTTATTTACTTGAAAGACAGAGTTACAGAGAGAGAGGTAGAGACAGAGAGAGAGAGGTCCTCCATCTGCTGGTTCACTCCCCAGATGGCTGCAATGGCCAGAGATGTGCTGATCTGAAGCCAGGGTCAGGAGCTTCTTACAGGTCACTCACATGGGTGCAGGGGCCCAAGGACTTGGGCCATCTTCTACTGCTATCCCAGGCCATAGCAGAGCTGGATCAGAAGAGAAACAGCCTGGATTGGAACTGGTACCCATAAGAGATGCTGGCACTTCAGGCCAGGGATTTAACTTGCTTCAGCATAGTGCCAACTGCCTCCCACTCTTATTTTTAACTGGCATCTTTTTCCAATTGACTTAATATACCTATGATTAACTCTATGTTACAGAAACCGTTCAACATAGAATATGAAGATGAAAAAAGGAAAAGAAAGAAAGAGAAAGAAGAAATTAAAAATAAAATAACAATGATAAACTGTCCCTCGACTGTCAGGACAAGCAAAGGAGTGGATTTCATTCTTTTTAACCACTTCGTAATATTCCATAGTATACATATTCCACAATTTCTTTATCCAGTCTTTGATTGATGGGCATTTAGGTTGCTTCTATGTCTTAGCTATTGTGAATTGAGCTGCAATAAACATGTAGATATCACTTCTGTTTCCTGATTTCATTTCCCTTGGGTAAATTCTTAGGAATAGGATGGCTGGGTCATATTGTAGGCCTATACTCAGATTTTCCATACTGTTTTCCACTGTGGCTTTACCAGTTTACATTCCCACCAACAGTGGGTTAGGGTGCCCTTTTCCACACACCCTCTCCAGCATTAGTGTTTGTTGATTTCAGCATGAGGGCCACTCTAACTGGGGTGAGGTGAAACCTCATTGTGGTTTAACTTTTACTTAATAAATATAAATTTCCAAAGTACAACATTTGATTATAGTGGCTCCCCCTGCCCATAACCACCCTTCCCCCTGCAACCATCCCATCTCACGCTCCCTCTCCCATTCCATTCTTCATCAAGATTCATTTTCTTTGCTTTTTTTTGGACAGGCAGAGTGGACAGTGAGAGAGAGAGAGAGAGAGAGAGAGGGAGAGAGAGAGAAAAGTCTTCCTTTGCCATTGGTTCACCCTCCAATGGTCACAGTGGCCAGCACACTGTGCTGATCCGAAGCTAGGAGCTAGGTGCCTCTTCTGGTCTCCCATGCTGGTGCAGGGCCCAAGTACTTGGGCCATCCTGCACTGCACTCCTGGGCCACAGCAGAGAGCTGGATTAGAAGAGGGGCAACCGGGACAGAATCCGGCACCCCGACCGGGACTAGAACCTGGGGTGCAGGTGCCACAGGTGGAGGATTATCCTATTGAGTTATGGTGCCAGCCAAGAATCATTTTCATTTATCTTTTTTTAATTTTTTAAGGAATGTTCCTTCTATACCCAATTTGCTTAGAGTTTTTGTCATGAAAGGGTGTTGGATTTTATCAAAAGATTTCTCTGCATCTATTGAGATCACCATATGGTTTTTCTTCTGCAGTCTGTTAATGTGGTTTTCACATTGATTAATTTGTGAACACTGAACCATCCCTGCATACCAGGGGATTTATCCCACTTGGTCTGGGTGGATGATCTTTCTGATGTGTTGTTGTATTCTATTGCAAGGATTTTATTGATGATTTTTTCATCTATGTTCATCAGAGATATTGGTCTGTAATTTTCTTTCAGTGCTGCATCTTTTTCTGGCTTAGGGATTAAGCTGATGCTGGCTTCATAGAAAGAATTTGGGCGATTCTCTCTTTTTTGACTGTTCTGAATAGTTTGAGAAGAATTGGAGTTAGTTCTTCTTTAAATGTCTGGTAGAATTCAGCAGTGAATCCATCTGGTCCTGGGCTTTTGTTTGTTGGGAGGGCCTTTATTACTGTTTCTAATCAATGAAATCAGAGATGAAAAAGGAAATGTAATAACAGACACCACAGAAATAAAAAGAATCATCAGAAATTACTACAAAGAGTTGTATGCCAGCAAACAGGGAAATCTATCAGAAATGGATAGATTGCTGGACACATGCAACCTCCCTAAACTGAACCATGAATATAGAAACCCTAGATAGACCCATAACTGAGAAAGAAACCAATCATCTTTATATACAGAAGATCAATTTAGTATATACTAAGTAAAGATTTCAGCAGTTTGCGCCCACACAGAAACACAGAGTATAAATACTGTTTGACTACTAGTTATATTGTTAATTCCATAGTACAACTCATTAAGACCAGAGATCTTACATGGGGAGTAAGTGCATAGTGACTCTAATGATGACTTAACAATTGACACTCTTGTTTATGGCGTCAGTAATCACATGAGGCTCTTGTCATGAGTTGCCAAGGCTATGGAAGCCTCTTGAGTTCACCAACTATGATCTTATTTAGACAAAGTCATAGTCAAAGGGGAAGTTCTCTCCTCCCTTCAGAGAAAGGCACCTCCTGCTTTGATGGCCCATTCTTTCCACTGGATCTCACTCACAGAGATCTCTTGTTTAGGTGTTTTGTTTTTTTTGCCAGAGTGACTTGTCTTTCCATGCCTGAAATACTCTCATGGGCTTTTCAGCCAGATCCAAATGCCTTAAGGGCTGTGGTTTTAGGTTTGATGGGAAATCAAACTGGAGCTTCCTGGTGGTCCTGCTAATGATTGCTGTATTGCAAATTTTACAGAAGAGCACTTAGTCCCATAACTTTCAAAATGTCCATTGCCTTGTAGAATTTTAATCAAGCAGAATGTTAGTGTAGAAGAAAGGATTAATGCCTTATGCAAGGTTGAGCTGTTTGTAGAAAAGAATTAAAAGGCAACAGGCTCTCTGGTATATATTTCCCACAAGAATAAAGATAGATGTTAATAAAGCTTTAATTCACTATATGCTACAAATACTACATGGTTAGGATGTTAAAACTGTAGAATAGATCTAAGTAAACCTTTAAATAAGTTCAATAAAGAAATTAAAGAATTACAGAAAAATTTGCAAAGAGGGGATACATTTTTTTTAAACTTTTATTTAGGGTATAAATTTCCAAGGTACGACTTATGGATTACAATAGCTTTCCCCCCATATTTTCCCTCTCCCCCTGCAACCCTCCCCCCTTGCCCACTCCCTCCACCCTTTCATTCACATCCAGATTCATTTTCAATTCTCTTTGTATACATGAGATCAATTTAGCATGTGTTAAGTAAAGAATTCGTCCCTTTGCCCTCATATAGTAACACAAAGTGAAATACACTATTTGAGTTCTCGTTTTAGCATTGAGTCACATTGTACAGCACATTAAGGACAGAGATCCTACATGAAATATATATATATATATTTGAAACTGATTAATTTTTTTGATGCAGTTTCCAACGTAACACTGAGTTTTTTCTTTTTTTTTTCATTTTTGATTATCTTTATATAGAGAGGATCGGTTCAGTATGTATTAAGTAAAAATTTTCATCAGTTTGCATCTACACAGAAACACAAAGTGTAAAAATACTGTTTCAGCACTAGTTACAGCGTTACTTCACATTAGATAACATATTAAGGACAGATCCCACATGGGATATAGGTACACAGTGACTCCTGGTGTTGATTTAACAATTTGACACTCTTATTTATGGCGTCAGGAATCTCCCTAGGCTCTAGTCATGAGTTGCTGAGGCTATGGAAGCCTTTAGGGTTCGCCGACTTTGATCCTATTCCGATAGGGTCACAGTCAAAGTGGAGGTCCTTTCCTCCCTTCGGAAAAAGGTATCTTCTTCTTTGGTAGCCCCGTTCCTTCCACTAGGATCTCACTCGCTGAGGTCTTCCCTTTAGGTCTTCTTTTTTTTCCTTTTGCAAAGTGTCTTGGTTTTCCATGCCTAAAATACTCTTATGGGCTCTTGAGCCAGATCTGAATGCCTTAAGGGTTGATTCTGAGGCCAGAGTGTTATTTAGGACATCTGTCATTCTATGAGTCTTCTGTGACTCTGCTTCCCATGTTGGATCATTCTCTCCCTTTCTGGTCCTATCTGTTTGTATTGGTAGAAACTAGTCTTGTTTGTGTGTTCCCTTTGACTCTTAGACCTTTCAGTGTGATCAATTGTGAACTAAAATTGTTTATTTGGGCCGTTGAGATGGCATTGGTATATGCCATCTTGATGGGGTTGTATTGGGATCCCCTGGCATGTTTCTAGCTCCATCATTTGGTGCAAGTCCAATTGAGTTTGTCTCAAATTGTACCTATCTTCCCTTTCTTTTTCCCTCTCTCAAAGTTGACCGGGATCACTTTTCAGTAAAATTTTAAACACCTAAGGCTAATTGTGTGTTAGTTGCAGAGTTCAACCATTAGTACTAGCACAAAAACAAACATCAAAGAGAGATACTAAGATGGGTAAAGATTTACATTGTACATCAACAGTCCAGACAAGAGCTGATCAAGTCTTATTTTCTCATAGTGTTCATTTCATTTCAACAGGTTTCGCTTTTGGTGTTCAGTTAGTCATCGCCAATCAGGGGAAACAGAAGGTATTTGTCTCTTTGGGACTGGCTTAGTTCACTCAGCATGATGTTTTCTAGATTCCTCCATTTTGTCGCAAATGACGGGATTTCGTTGTTTTTGACTGCTGTATAGTATTCTGTAGAGTACATGTCCCATGATTTCCTAATCCAGTCTACTATTGATGGGCATTTGGGTAGGTTCCAGGTCTTAGCTATTGTGAATTGGGCTGCAATAAACATTAGTGTGCAGACGGCTTTTTTGTTTGCCAGTTTAATTTCTTTTGGGTAAATTCCAAGGAGTGGGATGGCTGGATTGAATGGTAGGGTTATATTCAGGTCTCTGAAGAATCTCCGGACTGACTTCCATAGTGGTTTAACCAGTTTGCATTCCCACCAACAGTGGGTGAGTGTCCCTTTTTCCCCACATCCTCTCCAGCATCAATTGTTGGTAGATTTCTGAATGTGAGCCATTCTGACCGGGGTGAGGTGAAACCTCATTGTGGTCTTGATTTGCATTTCCCTGATTGCTAGTGATCTTGAACATTTTCTCATGTGTCTGTTGGCCGTTTGGATTTCCTCTTTGGAGAGATGTCTATTGAGGTCCTTGACCCATCTCTTAAGTGGATTGTTTGTTTTGCTGTTGTAGCGTTTCTTGATTTCTTTGTATATTCTGGTTATCAGCCCTTTATCTGTTGCATAGTTTGCAAATATATTTTCCCATTCTGTTGGTTTCCTATTCACTTTCCTGACTGTTTCTTTTGCAGTACAGAAACTTCTCAATTTGATGCAGTCCCAGTAGTTAATTTTTGTTTTGAGTGCCTGTGCCTTTGGGGTATTTTCCAAGAAGTCTTTGCCAGTACCTATATCTTGCAGGGTTTCTCCTATGCTCTCTAATAATTTGATGGTTTTCTCTGGATTAAGAGTGTATGGTTGCACCACTCTCGGTTAGCGCTAGATGGCAGCAGCACGCTGCCGCCACCACGAGCCGCCGCGCAAGCCACTGCGCTCCAGCACCGAGGACGCCTCTGCTGTGGCCACTGCCACAGTTCTTTAGGCCTGAATGTAAACAAAGAAAATGGCCGCTTCCCGCCCTCTGCCGCTCCGATATGGGAGGGCGGGTGGAGGTGCCGTGGGCTCTTGTCTTATTTAGACTTTTAATTAGTTTCCCCCCGTTGCGCTCTCTGCCCGCGGGGTGTCCCACGCTCTGTTCCCTTTCACACTTCCCCTCCCACTCAGCCGTGCGCGTCCCAGTGTCCGTCCCAGGGCGGGTTGGGGGAGGGGTGGTGGCTGGCGCTGTGGGACTGGGCAGATGCTGTCTCTCCTCGGTAACCAGCACTGATGTGTCTGAACTTCCATTAAATCATCCGTTGGTCTGACCTAACTGTCTGGCTCCCCTTGGGCTAAAGCGTGGGGCTCCAGGTGCGCGCCACACGGGTGGCCCACGCCTTCCCTGTCGGCAGCCCGTGGGATCCCTGCTGCCCCCTTCGCTGCTCCCCCAGCTACTCTCGAGGGGATACATTTTTAAAAGGCTCTGCTTTGAACTTAGGGCTTCTAGTAAAGATTAGATTAGGAAGGTACTATTCTAGCCTATGTAGCCACTTTCTGCATAGTTCAGCAGCACTCGAGGACTTGGCTTGTGTGGGCAGCCTGTGATCTTGCACCTGTCTGTGATTGTAACCCATGCTCTGAGTATGCCCTTGAAAATCAAAAACTTTTTTGTAATTAGAAAAAATGGACAACAGGCTTTTCATTGTAAGAAGAAAAAATCATTATGTGGCTTATAATATAAAAATAAAGTCTGGTACTCAAAAGCCAGAGCCAGGCCATCAGCCTTGCTGTGAGATCACTCATTTCTTCGAGCACTGACACCTCTCACACCTTGGGGTCCCTGAACTGGCTGGAGCTGGTCTCTGGCATTGGATCATTCTCTCCTTTTTAATTCTATCAATTAATATTAGCAGACACTAGTCTTGTTTATGGGATCCCTTTGACTCTTAATCCTATCATTATGATCAATTGTGAACTGAAACTGATCACTTTGACTAGTAAGATGGCATTGGTACACGGCACCTTGCTGGGAATGAATTGGAATCCCCTAGCACATTTCTAACTCTACCATTAGGGGTAAGTCCAATTGAGCATGTGCCGAACTGTACATCTCCTCCCTCTCTTATTCCCTCTCTTATATTTAACAGGGATCACTGTTCAATTAAAATTTAAACACCTAAGAATAATTGTGTGTTAATTAAAGAGTTCAACCAATGGCATTAAGTAGAACAAAAAAGTACTAAAGGAATAATGTAGTAAGTTGTTCCTCGACAGTCAGTTTCACTTCTACAGGTTTCCTTTTAGGTGTTCAGTTAGTGGTCACCAATCAGGGAGAACATATGATATTGTCCCTTTGCGACTGGCTTATTTCATGCAGCATGATGTTTTCCATATTCCTCCATTCTGTTGCAAATGATTGGATGCATTTCCCTGGTGGCTAGTTATCCTGAACATTTTTTATGTGTCTGTTGGCCATTTGTATTTCCTCTTTTGAAGAATGCCTGCTAAAGTCCGTGTCCCTTGTCTTAACTGAGTTATGTTTTTGTTAAGGTGTTGTTTCTTAATCTCTTTTTAAATTCTGGCTATTAATCCTTTAACAGTTGTATAGATTGTGAATAATTTCTCCCATTCTGTCAGTTGCCTCGTCACTTCCCTGGAATGTTTCTTCTGCTGTACAGAAGCTTCTCAATTTGAGGAATCCCATTTATTCATTTTTGCTTTGACTACCTTGCTTCTGAGGTCTTTTCCAGGAATTCTTTGCCTGTTCCAATGTCTGCAGCGTTTCCCCAATATTCTCAATTAATTTCATTGTGTTGTGCCATAGATTTAGATCTTTAATCCATGTTGAGTGGACTTTTTGTGTAGTGTGTAAGATAGGGGTCTTACTTCATCCTTGTACATATGGACATCCAGTTTTCCCAGAACCATTTGTTAAAGAGACTGTTTCTGATCCAAGAATTGGTTTTAGCTTCTCGGTCAAATATAAGTTGGTTGTAGATGTTTGGATTGATTTAGGGTGTTCTATTCTGTTTCATTGGTCTATCCATCTATCTTTTTTTAATCAGTACTACACTGCTTTGATGATAACTGCTCTGTAGTACATCCTCAAGTCTGGTATTTTGAGTCCTCCAGCTTTGTTTTTGTTGTAGAAGATTGCTTTAGCTATTCGAGGTCTCCTGTTCCTCCATTTATATTTCTGCATCATTTTTCTAGATCTGAGGATAATGTGTTGAGTATTTTGATTGATATGTAGCATTGAATCTATAAATTGCTTTCAGAAAAATGGGCATTTTGATATTGATTGTTCCAATCCATGAACATGGAAGATTTTTCCATTTTTGGTATCTTCTTCTATTTCTTTCTTTAAGGTTTAGAAATTCTCACCATAGACAACTTTGACATTCTTGATTAAATTTAATCCAAGGTACTTGATTGTGATTTTGTGGCTATTGTGAATGGAATTGTTCTTAGCAGTTCTTTCTCAGTCATGGCATTGTCTGTGTGTACAAAGGCTGTTGATTTCTGTGTATTGATTTTCTGTTTTGCTACTTTAGCAAACTCTTAGTTGCAATAGTCTCTTAGTGGAATCTTTTGGATCCCCTATGTATAGAATCACGTCATCTTCAAATAGAGATAGTTTGACTTCCTCCTCCCCAATTTCTATCCCTTGATTTCTTTTTCTTGCCTAATAGCTCTGGTTAAACTTCCAGTACTGTATTGAATAGCAATGGTGAGAGTGCCACGCTCAGCAGAAATGCTTCCAACTTTTGCTCATTCAATTAGATGCTGGAAATGGGTTTGTCAAAAATTGCCTTGATTGTGTGGTGGACTGTTTCTTCTAAACCCAATTTGCTTAGTTTTCATCATGAAGGGGTGTTATATTTTATCAAATGCTTTCTCTGCATCTATGAGATAATCATATAGTTTTAGTTAATGTGAGGTATTTGTTAATTAGCAAATTAATCAACAATTTGTTAATGTGAGGTATCACAGTGATTGATTTGCAAATGTTGAACCATCCCTGCATACCAGGGTTAATCCCACTTTGTCCAGGTGAATGATCTTTCTGATGTGTGGTTGGATTCATTTGGCCAAGATATTGTTGAGGATTTTTGCATCTATGTTCATCAGGGAGTTTTGTCTATAGTTTTCTTTCTCTGTTGCATCTTTTCTGGGTTTAGGAATTAAGGTGATATTGATTTCCTATAAATCATTTGAGGGGATTCCCTACTTTTCAATTTTTTTTGAATAACTTGAGAAGGACTAGGGTTACTTCTTCTTTAAATGTCTAGTAGAGTTCAGCAGAGAAGCAGTCCGGTCCTGGGCACTTCTTTGTTGGGAGGGAGTTTGTTATTGATTCAATTTCTGTCTTGGTTGTCATTCTATTTAGGTCTTCTTTGTATTCATGCTCAATTCATGTAAATTGTGTGTTTCCAGGAATCTACCCATTTCTTCAAGTTTTCCCATTTTATTGGCATACAGCTCTTTGTACTGGCTTCTGATGATTCTTTTTATTTCTGTGGTGTCTGTTGTTACATTTCTTTTTCTATCTCGAATTTTATTGATTTGAACTTTCTCTCTCCTTTTTTAGTTAGTTGGGCCAATGGTATGTCAATTTTGGTTATTTTTTTTTTTTCAAAAAATCAGCTCTTTGCTCATCTTTTGTAAGTTTTTTTCTTTGGTTTCAATTTTGTTGATTTATTCTCTAATTTGAATTATTTCTTTTACTTTACTGCATTTGGGTTTTGTTTGCTGGTGTTTTTCTAGATCCTGGAGGTGCATGGTTAGTTCATTTATTTGGTGCCTTTCTAGTTTTTTGATACAGGCATCAATTGCTATAAACTTTCCTCTTAACATTGCTTTTGCTGTATCCCACAAATTTTCATAAGTTGTATTGTTGTCTTCATTTGTTTTCAGAAATTTTTTGATTTCTCCTATGACCAACTGCTCATTCAGAAACATGTTGTTCATTCTCCATGTGTTTGCATTTTGTAGAGATTCTTGAGTTGTTGATTTCCAGCTGCATTGCACTGTGCTCTGAAAAGCTGCAGGATATTATCTTTTCTTTTTCTTTTATATTTTATTTAATGAATATAAATTTCCAAAGTACAGCTTATGGATAACAATGGCTTTTTCTGTCCTATAACTTCCCTCCCACCTGCAACCCTCGCTTCTCCTACTCCCTCTCCCCTTCCATTCACATCAAGATTCATTTTCAATTCTCTTTATATACAGAAGATCAATTTAGTATATATTAAGTAATGATTTCAACAATTTGCACCCACACAGAAACGCAAAGTGAAAAATATTGTATGAGGCTGGCGCCATGGCTCAATAGGCTAATCCTCTGCCTGCAGCACAGCCAAACCAGGTTATAGTCCCAGTCACAGCACCAGATTCTGTCTCAGTTGTCCCTCTTGAGGTCCAGCTCTGTGCTATGGCCCAGGAGTGCAGTGGAGGATGGCCCAGGTCCTTGGGCCCTGCACCCGCATGGGACATCAGGAGAAGTACCTGGCTCCCGGCTTCAGATCAGCATGGTACACCAGCCACAGTGCACAAGCCGCAGTGGCCATTGAGGGGTGAACCAATGGAAAAAGGAAGACTTTGTGTCTTTCTCTCTTTCTCACTGTCCACTCTACCCATCAACAAAAAAGATAATGTTTGAGTACTAGTTATAGCATTGAATCACAATGTATAGCACATTAAGTAAATGCACAGTGACTACTGTTGTTGACTTAATAAATTGGCTCTTGTTTATGGTGTCAGTAATCAACCTAGTCTCTTGTCATGAGTTGCCAAGGCTATGGAAGCCTCTTGAGTTCGCCAACTCCAATCATATTTACACAAGGTCATAGCCAAAGTGGAAGTTCTCTCCTCCCTTCAGAGAAAGGTACCTCCTTCTTTGATGGCCCCTTTTTTCCACTGGGACCTCACTTGTGGAGAACTTTCATTTAGGCAATTTTTTTGCCAGAGTGTCTTGGCTTTCCATGCCTGAAATAGTCTCATGGGCTTTTCAGCCAGAACCGAATGCCTTAAGGGCTGATTTGAGGCCAGAGTGCTGTTTAGGACATCTGCCATTCTATGAGTCTGCTGTGTATCCCACTTCCCATAATGGATAGTTCTCTCCCTTTTTTTATTCTATCAGTTAGTATTAGCAGACACTAGTCTTGTTTATGTGATCCCTTTGAATCTTAACCCTACTGTTATGATTCACTGTGAGCAGAAATTGATCCATTGGATAGTGGGATGGCATTGGTACAGGCTACCTTGATGGGATTCTATTGGAATCCCCTGGCACTGCTCTAACTCTACCATTTGGGGCGAGTCTGATTGAGCATGTCCCAAATTGTACATCTCCTCCCTTTCTTATTCCAACTCTTATATTTAACAGGGATCACTTTTCAGTTAAGTTTCAACACTTAATAATAACAGTGTATTAATTAGAGATTCAACCAATAGTATTAAGTAGAACAAATAAAAAAACACTACAAGGGATAAAATATTAAGTTGTTCATCAACAGTCAGGACAAGGGCTGATCAAGTCACTGTTTCTCATAATGTCCATTTCACTTTATCAGGTTTCCTTTTTTGTGCTCAGTGAGTTGTCACCGCTCAGGGAGAACATATGATATTTGTCCCTTTGGGACTGCCTTATTTCACTCAGCATGTTTTCCAGATTTCTCCATTTTGTTGTAAATCACTGGAATTCATTGTTTTTTTTTTTACTGCATAGAGATACTGCATACTGATAGAGATCTCAGTGGAAATGCTTCCAACTTTTCCCCATTCAATGGGATGCTGGCTGTGGGATTTTCATAAATTGCTTTCATTGTATTAAGGAATGTTCCTTCTATGCCCAATTTCTTTACAGTTTTCATAATGAAAAGGGGTTGAATTTTATCGAATGATTTCTCTGCATCTATTGAGATCACCATATGGTTTTTCCTTGGAGTTTGTTAATGTGGTGTATCACATTGATTGATTTGTGAACATTGAACCATTCCTCAATACCAAGCATAAATCCCACTTGGTCTGGGTGGATGATCTTTCTGATGAGTTGTTGCATTCTATTGGCCAGAATTTTACTGAGGATTTTTGCATTTATATTCATCAGAGATATTGGTCTGTAATTCTCTTTCAATGCTGCATCTTTCTCCGGCTTAGGGATTAAGGTGATGCTGCCTTCATAGAAAGAATTTGGGAGGATTCCCACTTTTTCAATTGTTCTGAATAGTTTGAGAAGGATTGGAGTTAGTTCTTCTTTGAATGTCTGGTAGAATTCAGCAGTGAATCCATCTGGTCCTGGGCTTTTCTTTGTTGGGAGCTCCTTTATTACTGTTACAATTTCTGTCTCAGTTATGGGTCTGTTTAGGTTTTCTATGTCTTCCTGGTTCAGTTTAGGTAGGTTGTATGTGTCCAGGAATCTATCCATTTCTGATAGATTTTCGTGTTTGCTGGCATACAAGTCTTTGTAGTAATTTCTGATGATTCTTTTGATTTCTGTGGTGTCTGTTGTTATGTTTCCTTTTTCATCTCTGATTTTACTGATTTGGGTCTTTTCTCTCCTTTTTAAGTTAGTTGGGCCAATGGGGTGTCAATTTTGTTTATGTTTTCAAACAACCAGCTCCTCGTTTGGCTGATTTTTTGTAATGATTTTTTGGATTCAACCCTGTTGATTTCTTCTCTGATGTTAATTATTTCTCTCCTCCTTCTAGCTTTGAATCTGGCTTGCTGAAGTTTTTCTAGATCCTTGAGATGAACTGAAAGCTCATCTATTTGGTGCCTTTCCACTTTCTTGATGTAGACATATATTGCATTAACTTTCCTCTCAATACGGCCTTTGCCATATCCCATAAGTTTTGCTATGTTGTGTTGTTATCCTCATTTACTTCCAGAAAGTTCTTGATTTCTCTTTTGATTTCTTCTATGACCCAGTGTTCTTTTGGAGCATGTTATTCATTCTCCATGTGTTTGCGTACTCTCTAGGGATTCAGAGTTGCTAATTTTCACCTTCATTCCCTCATGGTCTGAGAAGCTGCATGGCATGATTCTCATTCTTTTGGATTTGTTGAGACTTGCTTTTTGGCCTAGTGTGTGTTCAATTCTAGAGTAGGTCCAATGTACTGCAGAGAAGAATGTAAATTCTTTATGTGTAGGATGAAAAGTTCTGTAGATATCTGTTAGATCCATTTGGGCAATAGTGTAGATTAAACTTGCTGTTTCGGTCCGGTGGATCTGTCTATTTCTGAGAGTGGAGTTTTGAAGTCCCCTAGTATATTGTATTGGAGTCTAAGTCTCCCTTCAAGTTTCTTAACATACCTTAAATAAACTGGTGCCCTGTAATTAGGTGCATATACATTTATAATAGTTACATCTTCCTGTTGAATTGATCCCTTAATCATTTTATAGTGCCCCTCTCTGTGTCTCTTAACAGTTTTTGTTAATCTTTATTTTGTCTGAAATTAAGATGGCTACACGTGATTTCTTTTGGTTTCTGTTGGTATGGTATATCTTTTTCCAGCCTTTCACTTACAGTCTGTATGCATCTTTGTTGGAAAGATGTGTTTCCTGTAAGCAGCAAATAGATGAGTTTTGTTCCTTAATCCACTCTGCCAATCTGTGCCTTTAAATGGAGGGTTGAGTCCATTAACATTCAATGTGATTTTGATAAGTAGTAATTTTGCCCTGCCATATTCCCAAAGATATTTTTTAGTATATGCTTTGAGCTTCGTGTGGTCTTTTACTGATATGTTTTCTTCCTTTACCTTCTTTCAAGTTGAAGACCGTGTTTCTGTGTTTCTGCATGTAGCACATCTTTAAGCATCTTTTGCAGGTCTGGACGAGTAACAACAAATTCTTTCAATTCTGTTTGCTGTGAGAGGTCTTTATTTCACTTTCATTCACAAATGAGAGCTTTGCAGGATATAATATTCTGGGCTGGCAGATTTTCTCTCTTAGTCCCTGGGCTGTATCTCGCCATTCTCTCCTTGCCAGTAGGGTTTCTGATGAGAAGTCAGCTGTGAGTCTAATTGGAGATCCTCTGAGAGTAATCTGACGTTTCTCTCTTGCACATTTTAGAATCTTTTCTTTATGTTTCATTGTGGAGAGTTTAATTAAAACGTGTTGTGGTGAGGATCTCTTTTGGTCATGTCTATTAGGGGTTCTTATTTAACTTTTATTTAGTAAATATAAATTTCCAAAGTATAGTTTATGGATTACAATGGCTTTACCCCCCATTACTTCCCTCCCACTTGCACCCTTCCCATCTCCCACTTCCTCTCTTCTTCGATTCACATCAAGATTCATTTTTAATGCTCTTTATATACAGAAGATCGATTTAGTATATATTAAGTAAAGATTTCATCAGTTTGCACCCACACAGAACATAAAGTGTGAAATATTGTTTCAGTGCTAGTTATAGCATTACTTCACTTTGGACAACACATTAAAGACAGAGATCCCAAATGAGGAGTGAGTTCACAGTGATTTCTGTTGTTGACTTAATAATTGGACACTCTTGTTTATGGCGTCAGTAATCTCACTAGGCTCTTGTCATAAGTAGCCAAGTCTATGGAAGTCTTTTCAGTTTGTTGACTTCAATCTTATTCAGAAAGGTCATAATCAAAGTGGAAGTTCTCTCCTCACTTCAGAGAAAGGTACCTCCTTCTTTGATGGCCCCGTTCTTTCCACTAGGATCTCACTCACAGAGATCTTTCATTTAGGTCCTATTTTTTTTTTCCAGAGTGTCTTGGCTTTCCATGCCTGAAATAGTCTCATGGGCTCTTCAGCCAGATCCGAATGCCTTAAGGGCTGATTCTGAGGCCAGAGTGCTGTTTAGGACATCTGCCCTTCTATGAGTCTGCTGTGCATCCTGCTTCCCAACTTGGATCATTCTCTCCATTTTTTTTTTTTATTCTATCAGTTAGTACTAGGAGACACTAGTCTTGTTTGTGCGATTCCTTTGACTCTTCGACCTAAAGTGTGATCAATTGTGAACTGAAATTGATGTCTTGGATTAGTGAGATGTCATTGGTACATGCCACCTTGATGGGATTGTATTGGAATCCCCTGGCATGGATATAATTCTACCATCTGGGGCAAGTCCGATTTAGCATGTCCCATATTGTACATCTCCTCCCTTTCTTATTCCCACTCTTATATTTAACAGGGATCACTTTTCTGTTAAAATTTAAACATCTAAGAATAATTGGGTGTTAATTACAATTACCAAAAAATACTGCAAGGGATAAAATATCAAATTGTACATCAAGAGTCAAAACAAGGGCTGAACAAGTCACTGTTTCTCATAATGTCCATTTCACTTTTTCAGGTTTCCTTTTGGTACTTGGTTAGTTGTCACAGATCAGGGAGAACATATATTTGTCACTTTGGGACAGGGTTAATTCACTCAGTATGATATTTTCCAGGTTCTTCCATTTTGTTGCAAATGACTGGATTTCATTGTTTTTGACAGCTGTATAGTATTCCATAGAGTACATGTCCTATAATGTCTTTATCCAGTCTTCTGTTGATGGGCATTTAGGTTCATTCCATGTCTCAGCTAAGGTGAATTGAGCTACAATAAACATAAAGCTGTAGGCCACTTTTTTGTTTTTCAATAATTTCCTTTAGTAAATTCCAAGGAGTGGGATGGCTGGGTTGAATGGTAGGGTTATATTCAGGTTTCTGAGGAATCTCCAGACTGACTTCTGTAGTGGCTTAACCAGTTTGCATTCCCACCAACAGTGGGTTGCTGTTCTTTTTCCCCCACATCCTCTCCAGTATCTGTTGTTGGTAGATTTCTGCATGTGAGCCATTCTCACCGGACTGAGGTGACACCTCATTGTGGTTTTGATTTGCATTTCCATGATTGCTAGTCATCTTGAACATTTTTTTCATGTGTCTGTTGGCCATTTGGATTTCCTGTTTGGAAAAGTGTCTATTGAGGTCCTTGGCCCAACTCTTTAGTGGGTTCCTTGTTTTGATGTTGTGGAGTTTCTTGATCTCTTTGTAAATTCTGGTTATTAACCTTTTATCTGTTGCATAGTTATCAATTATTTTTTCCTATTCTCTTGGTAGCATCTTCACTTTCCTTTTGCAGTACAGAAACTTCTCGATTTGATGCAATCTCAAATGTTAATTTTCAGTCTGACTGGCCTTGCCTCTGGGGTCTTTTTCAAGAAGTCTTTGCTGGTGCCTATATCTTTTAGGGTTTCTCCAAAGTTGTCTAGTAATTTAATGGTGTCAGGTCATAGATTTAGATCTTTAATCCATGTTGAATGGATTTTTGTGTATGGTGAATGGTAGGGGTTTCGCTTCACACTTATGAAAATGGAAATCCAATTTTCCCAGCACCATTTGTTGAAGAGACTGTCCTTACTCCAGGAATTGGTTTTAGATCCTTGATCAAATATAAGTTGGCTGTATATGTTTGGATTGATTCTGGTGTTTCTATTCTGTTCCATTGGTCTGTCCTTCTGTTTCTGTACCAGTACCATGCTGTTTTGATTATTACTGTCCAGATGTAATTTCTGAACTGTGGTTGTGATCCCTCTAGCCTTGTTTGTGTTGTACAAGATTGCTTTAGCTTCGAAGTCTCCTGTGTCTCCATATGAATTTCAGCATCATGTCCTCTGTGTGACATCCACTAGATCCGGAAGTGTTTCCTATGCAGTTTTTTTCTGAGTCTTTTCCTGAGGCTACAGTAACTCCACTTTTATTAAACTATCTTTTCCCAGACTATTGGTGCACATCCTCACTATCCCTCCATCTTGGCCCTGCCCCCACCACTTTTCTCTCTCTCGATGCCTTCAGGACCTCCTATAACCTTAATTTTCAGTTTTTTAATAGTATCCTGTAGATTTTCAACAATATTTTTTAGGTTTCTAATTTGCTCTTCTTTTCTTTGGTTTGACTGTATACTTTCCCTGCTCTGTCTTCTAAGTCTGATATTCTCTCTTCTGCTTCACTGACTGTTTTTAAGGCTCTGTAATGTGTTTGTCATTTGATCTATTGAATTCTTCATTTCACTATTATTTCTCTTCACTATCACTGTTTCATGTTCTACTAGTTGCCTCCTTTCAATTTGATTCCTCCTTAATATTTCATTTTCTGAAAGGATATTTTCTCTCCTGGCTAGTAATGATTTCTGTAGTTCAAGAATTTGTTTTTGAAAACTTCTTTTTTTTATTACTTTATTATTTTTTTTTACTTTTTTGATAGAGTGAACAGTGAGAGAGAGAGCCAGAGAGAAAGGTCTTCCTTTGCCATTGGTTCACCCTCCAATGGCCGCTGCAGCCAGGGCGCTGCGGCTGGTGCACCACACTGATCTGATGGCAGAAGCCAGGTGCTTATCCTGGTCTCCCTGGGGTGCAGGGCCCAAGCACTTGGACCATCCTCCACTCCCAGGCCACATCAGAGGGCTGGCCTGGAAGAGGAGCACTCAGGACAGAATCCTGTTCCCTGACTGGGACTAGAACCCAGTGTGCCAGTGCCACAGGTGGAGGATTAGCCTAGTGAGCCACAGCGTCAGCCTGTTTTTGAAAATTTCTAAGTGTTGTTATCACAAATTTTTTGAAATCTGCATCTTGCATTTCTTCTGTCTCATCATCTTCATAGTCTTGGCTTGGGGTGTCTTGTTCATTTGAGGGCATCATAATGTCTTCTTTGTTCTTGTTTCCTCAGTTTCTGTGTTTGTTGCTTGGCATTGTGGAGATATTCCTTGGATTCTTCTTCTCTCGCTGTGGTGTTTTTTCTTGTTATACTATGACTGTATTAAGTGGACTGTCTGCTTTTGATGGATCCTTAGAGGCTATGATGCGTGTGGCCAGAGAGCTCTGTTTGGTTCCTAAGGGTTAAGAGTGTGCCAAATTTGACATTCCTAGGTTAGGCATGGCGTATCTCCCCCACCCCTCATTTTGTTGATTCAGAAGGGAATTAATTCCGCACAGCTGAGCAGAATTGAAGGTAGTCAGCTTCCAATCTATGGTTCCTGTTGGTATAATATTCACCTGCTCTTTCCCAAGGACCACACAGGGAATCTGGGCTGCCCTCAGTGTGGGCTCAAATTCTCCTGCAGTGTCCCACTGGGTTGCCAAGGTTACTGAATTGTAGCATCTCAGGAGAGTACTCATGTGAACTCCGTGTGTTCTCTCACCCACCATTTTTTTCCACAGTCTGTTCGTTAGTACCACACATTCACTAGGTCCTAATCTCCTGTGATTTCACACACACACACACCCCAGGGTCAGGTTTTTTGCTTGGCTGAGGGTGGGTACAGCCCTGAGGTCACACCGCTTATGTCATATGTCCAAAATGGTGCCTGCTCGTTGTCTTGCTCGCGTTTGAGAGGTGAGCGGCAAGAGAGAAACTTGTGTCCATAGCAGTCCTTTTTTCCCCCCTCTCTTCTAGTTAGCCTGGTAACTTTCCCCAGTGGGGCTTCAAGCCCCATTCTCTTTGGGCTCCTCCTTCTGCTTTCCCGCCAGTGCCTCAGGCTATTGAGGTTTGGCTCACCTTGCGTTCCAGCACTGGTGCATTGATTCTTCTGCTGGTGTCCTGAGCCATGGGCTCCCATGCCCTCTATGCAGTGCAGGTCCACCATGAATCACTAGTTCTGGAAGAGTTTCCTCTGCTGTTTCTTCCCCTACTCTTCCTTGAACCTGCAGTATCTCCACTTTTATTAAACTGTCTCTTCCCAGACTATCAGGGTGCTGCCTTCCTATTCCACCATCTTACCATTCTAGGTTATTAAGGGTTCTATGAGCTTCCTGTACTTGGATATCTCTGTCCTGCTCCAAACCCAGGTAATTTTCTGCTAGTAGTATCTCACAAAAAGGCCTTTCATTGCTTTCTCCCTCTCCATGCCTTCAGGAACTCCTAGAACCCAAATGTTGAGTTTTTTTTAATAGTATCCTGTAGATTCCTGAAAATATTTTTTAGATTTCTAATTTCCTCTTCTTTTCTTTGGTTTGACTCTATGCTTTCCTTTTCTCTGTCTTCTAAGTCCGATATTCTCTCTTCTGCTTCACTCACTCTGTTTGTAAGGCTCTCTAATGTGTTTGTCATTTGTTCTATTGAATTCTTCATTTCATTATTTTTGCTGTGGTGTTTTTTGTCATTATACTAGGGCTCTAGATTAAGTGGACTGTCGCTTTTGATGGATCCTTAGAGGCTGTGATGGGTGCGGCCAGAGAGCTCTGGTGCTTCAGGGTTAAGGGTGTGCCAAAGGTGACTCACCCAGGTTGTTCTCTCTCTCTCTTTCTCTCTCTCTTTTTAAATCAGAAGAGAAGTAATTCCACACAGCTAGTGGAATTGAATGTGGTCGATGTATAAAATCTGGCTCCTGTGGGTATAATATCCATCTGCTCTACCCCAAGGACCACACAAAGTGTCTATGCAGCCCTCACTGTGTTCTCAAATTTCTCTGTAGTGTCCCACCAGGTTGCCAAAGTTACCGAGTTTGTGTATTCTGTGAGTTCTCTCGTCTACTCTCAGATTTTCACAGTCTCAGTTCATTAGCTCCACACCTTCACTAATTCCTAACCTCCTGTTATTTCTCCCCACCAGAGTCAGGTTTTTCTGCTTGGCTGATGGCGGGTGCTGCTTTACGTATGTCTAAAATGGTGCCTGCTCTTTGTCTTGCTTGGTTTTGTAAGGTGAGTGGAGAGAGAGGCTCATGTCTGTGCTGGTCCTTTTATTTATTTATTTTTTCTCTCCTCTAGTTAGCCTGGTAAACTTTCCCCAGTGGGCTTCAAGGCTCGTTCCCTCTAGGCTCTTTCTGCCATTTCCCTGTCAATGTCTCGAGCTACCAGGTTTTTGTCTCACCTCCCCTTCCAGTGCTGGTGCACAGACTCCACGGCTGGGCTTCAGAGCCGTGGGCATCCTTGTTCTCCCCGTAGGTCCTCTGTGTCACATCCACTAGATCCGGAAGAGTTTCCTCTGCAATTTTCTTTCTGAGCCTTTCCCTGAGACTACAGTAACTCCACTTTTATTAAACTATCTTTTCCCGGACTACCAGGGCATGCCCTCACTATTCCACCATCTTGGCTCCGCCCAGGATATTATTTTGATTATTTTGAATTTGCTGAGATTCCCTTTATGGATTAGCATATGTTCAATCTTAGAGATACTTCCTTTCTGTTGTCATGTAATATCTTTTTCCCTCTTTTCACTTTCAGTCTGCATGCATGTTTCTTGGTATGGCATGTTTCTGGTAGGCAGCAGAAAAATGGGTTATCTTTTTAATCCATTCAGCTAGTCTGTGTCTTTTAACTGGGGAGCTGAGACCATTTACGTTCAGGGTGATATTGTTAGATACTGTGTTTTCCCTGCCATGTTTCCTTAAGTAGACTTGTTTATGTACTTTGGATTTTGTTAATATTTTGCTGGGCCCTCTTCTGCATTCATCTTCTTTTGCAGTGAAGTTTCTGTTTCTGTGTTTCTGTGTGCAGCACATCCTTGATTCGGTGTTGTAGGGCTGGGTGAGAAGATACAAATTCTTTCAATTTCTGTTTGTCATGGAAATTCTTTGTTTCTACTTCATTCATAAATGACAGTTTTGCGGGATACAGTATTCTGGGTTGGCAGTTTCTTTGACTTAAGCCTTGTAATATATCTCGCCATTGTCTCCTTGCTTGGAGGCTTTGTGATGAGAAGTCCGGGGTGAATCTAATTGGATTAACTCTGAATGTGATTTGTCATTTCTCTCGTACATATCTTAAGACCTGTTCTTTGTGTTTCACTGAGCTGTATGTTGCCACAGTGTGTCGTGGTAGATATCTTTTCTGATCGTGTCTGTTGGGAGTTCTACGTATTTCTTTTACTTAGATGGTCTTTCAATCTGCCTATTGTGGAAATTTTCTGAAATAGTTTAATTCAGAAGGCCTTCTTATCTATTCACTCTTTCCAGAACTCCTATGATCCATATTTTGTATCATTTGATAGAATCTTGTAAATCTCCACGCATGATTTTTAATTTCTAAATTCTTCTTCTTGTGTTTAGTCTGACTGTATCAGTCCCAGAAGTTTGTCTTCTGGTTCTGATATTCACTCTGCTATTTCATCTCTTTGATTTCTGAGAGATCCCATGGCAATTTTTATCTGGCCAACTGAATTTTTCGTTTCTAGTATTTCATATTGGCTTCTCTTTAGAATCTCAACTTTTTGGAAGTGCTTTTCATTCAGACCTTGAATCTGCTTCTGATTGTTTCTAAGTAATCTGATTATTAATTTTCTTAATTCATTTTCTGGCATGGTTTCCATTTCTTCTTCAGTCTCCATCACTGAAGATTTATATTGCTCCATTGGCAATTTCATTAAATGTTCCTTATTCTTATTTGAGATTTTTCTTTTGTTCTTCAGCATTTATGATTGGTTTTATTTGAAATGATTTCCCTCTGCTATGAGCTGCTATGTGCCTGTGCCAGTGCCAGTGTAAGCACACAGCCCCATCTCCTGAAGCTTTGTTATTCTGGGTCCCTATGGAGGCAGTTTCCAGGGCTTTAGTGTAGTAAGCTCCACACACGGGGCTGGGCTCCCTTCTCTCTTGTTTGTAGAATGACCTTGGGTTTTAGTTGTTAAGAATTATTCATTATTGTACAACTTACATGATGGGGAGGATGTCACTCTGAATTGTTTTATTGTCATTCCCTAGTGTGGTGTGTTGTGAGGTGGCCCCTGCAATCAATATGGCTTTTACCCCGCTGCTTCAGCTCCAGCTGGGGGCATGGGGAAGATGCCAAGGGATCATGGTGTGTTCAACCTCTCTGCCCATCCCTGAGAAATTCTCCTTCCCTCTTAGAGCTCTGAGTGCCGCTCACCAAATTTCTCCACTCATCAGTGTCTGCATCTTCATCAACCCGCAACCTCTCACCTGGTTTGCTGAGAAAGCAGCACCTGTCTCCTTGCTGGGTCTCCACACCACTCCTCTGCACTTTGTGCACCTCTCTACTTCCCCTTGCATGGACCCAGGAAATCTCTGGTGGTTTCCTGGGCTACCACACATGATATTTTCATGATTCCACTGCCAGCTTGTATTCCCTTTACTCATTGATTATCTATTTTTCCCTATATGACTCAGAACCTCCCACTGCTATACCGCCATCTTGCCCCACCCTTAATCATGTCCTCCTTCCAAATTTTTAATAAAACTTAATCTCCTCGGTAAATAGTTTGCTGAGGAGTCTTAGGATCTGACACTGGGAGAACTTTGTGACCACACTACATCAATGTCTTCTGTACCTGACCTAAACTGATTTTGAGCCTCTGAATCAGAGTATGTCAGGGGTGGGGGGAGGCCTTCTATATAGCATTTCATACAGACTAAGCTTTAAGGCAGTCTTCGGTGCTATTCTTATCTTGATAAGGGCAACAGGCAATAGTTTAAACCGTGTTTCAGAGGTTTCTGGCAAAGGTTAGCTAGGATTTTATTAAGACTCTGATTAGCCTTTTCAGTTTTACCCAAAGTCTGAAATCTCCAAGAGGCATAGAGATGGTAAGAAATTCCCAGAGTAGCAGCTACCTATTGACTTATTTTATATACAATTTAATTTTAGATACATTTAATTCTCTCTGGAGTGACTGTGGGAGCAACACAATAAAATATTTTGAAACAATTGTCTCATTAGCCCTGAGGCCTTTAACCATTCTGCACTCTACATATGACCTTAAAACATAAGATAAGAGTATTACAGAGAGACATGGATCTAATTGTCTGTGTTTAAGAAACTTGATTTTAAAGAAGCACATAAGGATAACAACCTCTTACAAGCAATAATGGAGTTGGACATTTAGGCATAACTAAAACTTATAAGACCGAAGAATATCAAATACTTGAACACACTAAAATGAAGTAAATCTTTGAGACCACATTTTACAAGTAACTCAGATAATACAACTTTGAGGACAAAGGGTCTGCATTTGAAATTAGTGCAGTGACTCTTGTTAATTTAATGATTAGCACTATTATGTATGATGTCAGTAATCACCCAGGAATCTTGACATGAGCTGTCTAGGCTATGGAAGACTTTGAATCCAAAACTCTGTCAGTATTTAGACAAGGCCATAAGAAAAGTGGAAGTTCTTTCCTCCCTTCAGAGGAAAGTACTGCATTTTCTGCTGGCCACTTCTTTCCACTAGGGTCTCAGTTACAGAGATCCCTCACGTAGGGACAATTTTTGGAGAAGTGTTCTGGCTTCCCACGTCTGAAATACTGTCATTGACTTTTCAGCCAGGTCAGAGGACGGAGTGGTGCTTACAGCAGTTGTCAATCTGTGAGTCTGCTGTATGGACTGCTTCCCAGGTTGGAACATTCATTCTTTCCTCTTTAATCCTATCTATATTGCCACTAAACACTTTTTTTTGACAGGCAGAGTGGACAGTGAGAGAGAGACCGAGAGAACGGTCTTCTTGTTTCATTGGTTCACCCCCCAGTGGCCGCTGCGGCTGGCACACCGTGCTGATCTGAAGCCAGGAGCCAGGTGCTTCCTCCTGGTCTCCCATGTGGGTGCAGGTCTCTCTTGCAGCTGCAAGCACTTGGACCATCTTCCACTGCACTCCCAGGCCACAGCAGAGAGCTGGATTGGAAGAGGAGCAACCAGGACAGAATCCGGTGCCCCGACCAGGACTAGAACCCGGGGTGCCGGTGCCGCAGGCAGAGGATTAGACTATTGAGCCGCAGCGCCGGCCGCCACTAAACACTTCACATGCTACTTTTGCCTTCCAACTGATCGGTATTTGGGGTCTCATGTAAAGTTTTCAAACTGTACCCTTAGAAGTGGGTCCAGTTTTTTGGGCAAGATGGTGGAATAACAACAGGGAGGTTCACTCTAGGCTCCGTGAACTTAGCAAGCAAAAACGGTGGAAAAGGTACACTCTCGGGGAAATTGCAGCAAGAACTGCAGTGGAAGGTTTTGCAAAAGCAGTGGAAATGGTCTGGACCTGAGTAGAAGATGCAGACCTCCAGAAACAAGCATGGATCATTGGACATAAACACAAGAAAAACGCCCTGGAACCTCCACTGGCCGACAAGGGGACATCAAGCTGCACTGATTCACACCACTATTTTTTCATGGTTTATAAAGATAGTATCTTTCATTAATGGTTCAAGAAATCTTATGTCATTCTGTACCTGATTCCTCAGATGAAACAACTGTTAACAAAATCTAAGAGCTATGACTTTTAACATACATGAAATGAATAAAAAGACAAACATGACATTTGAGAAATTAGTTCAGCTCAAAATAATTATTTCTTGTTCTTTTTTATAAAGCTTTTATTTAATGAATGAAATTTTCATAGGTATAACTTTAGGAATACAATGGTTCTTCCCCCATACCCACCCTCCCACTTTGACTCTCGTTCCAACTCCTACTCCCTCTCCCATTGCATTATTCATTATGGTTCATTTTTAGTTTAATTATATACCTAGGACCAATTTTATAACATGTAAAGATTTCAACAGTTTGCACCCACCTCCACACACAGCATATAAAGAACAGTTTGAGAACAGCGCACAGTACTTCTGCAGTTCCTTTTTTTAAAAACATATTTATGTATTTATTTATTATGCAGTAGAGTTACAGACAGTGAGAGGGAGAGACAGAGAGAGGTCTTCCTTCCAGTGGTTCATGCCTCAATGGACATACAGCCGGAGCTGGGCCAATCCAAAGCCAGGATCCAGGTGCTTCTTGCTGGTCTCCCATGTAGCTGCAGGGGTCTAAGGACTTGGGTCATCTTCTACTGCTCTCCCAGCCACAGCAGAGAGCTGGACTGGAAGAGGAGCAGCCAGGACTAGAACCTGGCGCCCATATGGGATGCTGGCACCACAAGCGGAGGATCAACCTACTGTGCCATGGCACTGGCCGCTACTGCTGTTCCTTTAACAATTAACACTCCTATTTATGACATCATTGATCACTCGAGGCTCTTGCCTTGGGCTTCCAAGGCTATGGAAGCCTTTTGTGACCATGGAATTCATCAGTATTTGGACACAGCCATAAGTAAAGTGGAAGTTCTCTCCTCTCTTCAGAGAAAAGTACATCCTTCTTTGATGGCCCTTTCTTTCCTATGAGGGCTCACAGAGATCCTTCATGTAGGTTATTTTTTGCCACAGAGTCTTGGCATTCCACGCCTGAAATTCTCTCACAGGCCTTTCAGCCAGACCAGGAAGCCTTATGGGTTTTTTGATTCTGAGATCAAAGTCACACCACTGTTGATACAGTTGGAGGGACTGCCTCGTAGACTATGCCATTTGAGTCTGACCCAGAGCCATCGGGGGCTGGGTGTCTGCTCACCCAGATGGGGGAAGAAAGAAGTATATCTCTCCAATTCTTCCCCCTCCACACCAGCGCTTTACAGCCAGCAGTGAGAAGGTGGGCACCACCTCATTCACAAATAGGTGCACAGCTCTTCTGTGCACTCACAGTAGCTAGAGAAGACCATTGGCAGGAGAAACCAAGGCATCTGAAACAAATGGATCTGTCCCCACCTAGTCATCAGGACAACACCAGGTCCACCGCTACCGACTGGCAATGGATGGGGAGAGGGATCCATCCCCACCAAAGGGAAGTACCACCCATGGGGACTCTTGTACCCACCCAACACAACTGTGAAAGGAGTAGGGCTATGGCTGGCAGGTATAGTGCAGACTTGTGATCCTGAGATTTTAGCAGGGGAAAAAAATCCATACTCCCTACTGACTCTGAGTCTAGCTGGGGGTATCGAACCTCATCTGACCAGGTGAAACACACATGGGCAGCTGCTCAGGGAACCCCTCCCTGGGAACCTCTCAGTCTCTATGGACAGGACAGACTAGTGGGGTAGAACAGACTCTCTTGCACTCCTTGACCTTGGGAGCCCTGGGTACTGAAGCTGAAAACACTGTGACTGTGGGGGAGAGGTCAGGTGTAGCTGGGGTTTGGGGAAAGCTCGTGTTGCAGAGCCATACTCTTGCAACTCCTTGATTTCCAGGGCAGCTCATTGCAGCTGGAACAATTTGTACAGGGAGGATTGCACTGATCATTCACATGGATGAGTGTTGAACACACTGGCAACTAACACTGGACATGTGCAGCTTGAAGAGGAGGAGGTGATTGAGTGATCACACCAACAGATGTGACCTTGCCCGCTTCTGTGAATAGAAGGAGAGCTACCACCTGCAGTTTGAGTGTTGCCCTGTGTAGTTGCTCCACCATGGAGCACTGACCAGAACCCCCTTGACAAACCCAACACATATCTCTGAAAGCACAGACATTCCACTAAACTACAGAGGCACAGCTCAAAAATGAAAGCCACCGGGGGAGGGGGAGAAAATTAACTCCACAAATACCTAATAAAAAGCAGAAATTCAAGAAACAAGAATAAGGAAGACACCATGATCCTCCCCTGCAAAGGAACACAACCACATTTCAAAAGTAGAATGTGAAGATGAAGAGACTGAGAAAATGCTGGAAGTGGAATACAAAATTTAATCATAAGTTTACTCAAAAGCAACCAGAAGCAAATCCAGGAACTAAAGAGAACCAAACATGACATAAATGAAAATTTTTACCATGAAATTGAGATTTTGAAGAGAAATCAAAATTAAATACTAGAATTGAAGAACTCAATTGATCAAATAAAAAATGGGTGGAAAGCCTTACGAGCATTCAACAAAGCAGAAGAAAAGCTACAGAATTAGAAGATAAGTCTTTGGAAATTCTATGGTCAGACCAAAAGCACAAGAAAGGAACAAGTAGGAGATAGAAAACTTAAAACAGTGTTGTATATCTATAGGACACTATCAAATGACCCAACATATGGGTCTTAGGCGTTCCTGAAGGTGTGGAAAGAGAGAATGGACTATAAGGTCTATTTAGTGAAAAAAGTACAGAAAACTTCCCCCATTTGGAGAAGGAAAGGGACATCCAAGTACAGGAAGCACACAGAACTCCTAACACACAAGACCAGAAAAGATTCTCACCACAACACGTTGTAGTCAAACCCTCCACAGTAAAACATAAGGACAAGATTCTAAAATGTGCACAAAAAAAGCACTTCATATTACTTTCAGAGGATCTCCAACTAGACTCACAGCTGAGTTCTCATCAGAAACCTACAACCTAGGTGAGAATGGCGAGTTATAGTCCAAGTCTTAAGAGAAAAGGAGGCCACTGAGGCTGCAAGAACAAGGGCTTGTGGGTGAGTGAGCACAAGTCAGAGGGCAGGCAAGAGAAATGTGGGAGTGGAGGGCAGGCAGGAGCAGGGCAGCCACAGCTCTCTGCAGGCCTCTTATTCACTTCCAAAAGTGGAGAGGTTACATTGATTGACAGGTGGGTGGTTACAGGTGAGACTACAGGGGGACAAGCGGGTTTTGGTATCCAGCTCAGGAACCTAATCTTATCTTCCTGCTTAGGCCTGTATCAGAGGAAGCCTTTAGAATTTCAGCCATGCAGGCACTCAATCCAATCCCTAATCTGTGGTGGCCTGAGCTAGAAATCTCTGGTAATAAAAATTCAGCTGATTTAAGCAAACAGAACTTAAGGAGAGACAGAGAATATAAAGATTTCTTCAATAGGACACAAAATCAATGTCCCTTTGGTCTGTCACCAAAGTGGGAAATGGAAAACTTGAATATAGAAATTAGCACATGGAATTGTCTAATCACTTGGAACAATTTTAACAAAGTCAGAATCGTGGAAGAGAAGAGAGCTTATTGCAGTAGGCTAGGAAACTGATAAAGGGTTCCCAAATAAACAAAAACTATTAAAAAGATATGTCATCATTGAAAATTAGAGATTAAGACTATTTAAAAATATTTTCTAATTTATATGTGTTTCAAAATTCTCATTACTTTGATGGAGGGTCAGCTGCTAATTTTAGGTCACTTCTGTATCCAATGATTCTTCCTTTTCTAACCTTCTGTGCCTTTCTCACACTTTGTACAGCTTACTTATACCTTTTTTTTTAAAAAAATTTTTTTGACAAGCAGAGTGGACAGTGAGAGAGAGAGACAGAGAGAAAGGTCTTTCTCTGGCATTGGTTCACCCTCCAATGGCCGCCGCGGCTGGCACGCTGTGGCCAGCGCACCGTGCTGATCTGAAGCCGGGAGCCAGGTTCTTCTCCTGGTCTCCCATGGGGTGCAGGGCCCAAGCACTTGGGCCATCCTCCACTGCACTCTCTGGCCACAGCAGAGAGCTGGCCTGGAAGAGGGGCAACCGGGACAGAATTCAGCGCCCCGACCAGGACTAGAACCGGGTGTGCCAATTAGCCTAGTGAGCCGTGGCGCTGGCCACTTACACCTTTTTATCTTCTCTATTCCAGTCTAGAGTAGACTAACCATTAGGATAAATTCTTTCAAGCCATGTCTTTCCTTTATTTAAAAATCTGCTTTTTTCTTAACCTTTCTTACTTTTATACTTGTGACCTTAATATATTAAACCTGATTCCAGTTATATCTGAGCCAACTTTTCATGCATGAGATTATCATTTACCAAAAGCATCTTTTTAGATCTTAAATTGAATTTGAGTCTACATTTTACCCCCACCCCCACCAAAAAACATTTTAGGCCAACAATGGCTAGTCAACAATCAGCTACATGGGACTGTATCTGAAACAAAAATATGTTCAGCCCAGTACAAGAGAGGTTCCAAGGTTAATTGTGAGCCAGAGGCCAGCGTTCCACAAGTGAGTTACCCACTGGAGATTGTTCACCATTATGTTGGGTTTACTGGGGAAGGACATCATTAAAGCAGATGGGCATCCCTCTGGTTGCAGAGAGAGATCGGTTAGGAGGAGAATCTGATAGGTGACAGAATAAGGAGCAATTAAGGAGTTGATATGTCAAGAAATAATAATTAACCTGGTGAGCCTCTTGGTTTGAAGGGCCAGTAGGAGACTTGTATATTACTGTACATAGGTTGGGAAAAATATTTCCCAGGGTAATGATACCTTGGGAGGGGCCACTTAATTTTCTTTCCATCCCCTGTGTAGGATATTGCTGCATAGAGGGCTTCATGGGTTGGAGATGCCTGAAATTCCTCCCAGGACTTTACAATATGGGGAGATGCCAAGGTGGCTAGGTTAAAAGAGAGAGGGCAAAGTTCTGTCTCCATGAAATACTGGTGAAGAGATTTTTGCTGCCACTAGATAAGACAGGGAAAAGTGACATGGACATTTTTAAAAAACACAAATATTTGTTTATATATTTATTTCCAAGGCAGAGTTACAGAGATGAAGAGGCAGGGAGAGGGAAGGAGAGAGAAGAGGGAAGGGAAGGGAAGAGGAGGGGAGGGGAGGGGAGGGGAAGGGCGGGGAAGGTAGGAGAGGGAAGTCTTCCATTCCTGGCTTACCTCCCAGATGGCCACAATGGCCAGAGCTGGGCCAATCCAAAGCCAGGAGCAGGAGATTATTCCAGGTCTCTGCAGTGGATGCTGGGTCCCAGGGACTTGGGCTACCTTCCACTGCTTTTCCAGGCCACAGCAGAGCCGGATTGGAAGTGGAGAAGCTGGGACTCAAACTGGTGCATAGAGGGGGATGCTGGTACTGCTGGCAGTGGCTTTATCCAATATGCCACAGTGCCAGCCCCATGGATGATTCTTTGAAGTGAAGTTGTCTAGGATTTACCACTATTCTAGAGTTTTTTCTTTGGTAGCTCTGCCAAGTATATTTTTGGAGATTGCTGGAACAGAGATTTTCTTTGTGGGAGACAGAATTTACATGTAAGGCAGAGTAGCATTGTGATATTGCAGTTCCATTTCTGTTAAATTTTAGAGTTTTCAGGTCTAAAGAAGAGGAGGAGGTCTCTCTGCATCTGTCTGTTGACTAGGCCCAATGGCACACTGAATTTAGATGTGTGCCTTTCCTCCTGAAGCTTAGGGTGACTGAGGGTATCCATGAGAGTGTCTGGGGGTGACCAACTTGCTGTAGGTTTCATGCCTTGCCTTTTCCAGAGCTAAACAAAGTCTCACCTTCAAAGGTAAACTCAGAGTTTTCTATATTTAGTTTGAGGAAGTTGATCCAGCAGAAGTATGTGACAGGTGGTTAGACAAAGAAGTAGTTCTCAGGCACAGAGTGAAACAGTGTTAAAATATAGAAGACCTTAGAAAACATTATACTTGGTGAAATAAGCCAATCTCAGAAGGGCAAATACCATATGTTCTCCCTGATCTGTGACGACTAATAGAGCACCTAAAAGGTAGTCCATAGGAGTGAAATTGACACTTTGAGAGGTGAAGACTTTGAACAGCCCTTGTCTCTGCTGTAGAGGAAATGTTTTATTTTTTCATACTATTTGTTGAGTTCTTTACTTAGTATAGTGTTAATCTTACATGCATAAAGTTCATTGAATATAGATCTTAGTAAAAAAAAATAATAATGGCAGTAGGAGAGGAAGGAGGAAGAATGGTGGGAGGGTGATAGGGAAGGTGGGTAGGGTGGGAAGAATCACTATGTTTCTAAAGTTGTATTTATGAAATGCATGTTGTTTGTATACCTTAAATAAAAGGTTTCAGAAAAAAAGAAAAAATTAAAACAAGAATTAAAGCTTGTTAAAAATGAAAAAGTTTTGTTATATATTGTCAAATATCAAAAAAAAAAAAAAATCTAGAAGCCCTTGGAAGGCAGCATGAGAGTCTCCTGGTATGTGGGCCCTGGGTTTCCTGTCAACAGAAGCCTTGGCTGACATGCTCCTGTGATGCTGCTGTGACAGATGTAGGGTCTTTAGGACAGCCCAACTCAAGGAAGCATTGTGGGCTTCTGTACACAGTGGAGAAGAGCTGGATGTGAGGCTGCCACTGTGCTCAGGGTGAGCAGTGGTAACCCATCCAGGTGAACCTCAAGCCCCACACAGGAATTCTCCAAGAACTATGTCTCTTGTGCATGTACCTCTGTAAAGTGTCATGATGCAGTGAAAAGAATAACTGTAGCATCTCCATAAGAACAAAATCAGAAGCCAAGCAGACTGCAAGCATGGCCTGAAGGCATCAGTATAATGATTGTAAGGCTGCAGTATGCAGGAATGCTGCCATGACTATAACCTGAAGTGGTCATGTATAATAATGATGAGATTTGCTTTGTGCAGAAATGCTGCCATGATGTGATACAGTGTTGCTAGCAATCAGGGTAAAGTCAACAGTGTAATAATAACAAAGTTTACTGTGGGCAGGAACATTGCCACAATGTAACTCATTGGTGCCAGCGGGCATGGCTTGCAGCCTTAAGTGCAATGATAAAGAGGCTCACTGGGTACCGGAATGCTGCCATGATGTGACACACATGCTAAATGGTGAGGAGTCCTTTGGTACTGCTGCTTTGTGCCCTCTCACCTCAGAACCTCAAAGGCCTTATCTGTAAAACATGAATCCGAGCTCTGCATCACCACCTTCTTTCCTCTTGGCAGACATCAAAGGGGGCAATAGAAAAGGCCTCAGTGACCGTTGGGGCAGGGAATATAAACCAGTTGCCCTGGTTTGTGTTAGCATAACTGCTCTTGGCAGCCCAGGACCAGCTGTGCCTGCAGTGGTAGACTGAGGCCCTCAGGATAACACTTGTCTCCATGAATGAGGACTACCCTCGCAGAATACATCACCTAGTTAATTATGCGAAGTGGCACAGTGTTAATGAGTTCTTTATTAACCCTGTGGTCAACATATAGCAAGATATGTCTCTTAAATCAGCAAGTTGTATGCCTTAAATCTAAGGCCGCTCCAAAAGTTTATTGGAAATGCATTTTCTAGGAGTATACATGCACTGCCATGTTTTGTACCAAAATCAGTTTATTGTTAATCTCATTTTCCATGAGCTCTAGAAGTTCCAATGCATATATAAAGATATTTTTATAAGGAATTTGTTCCTGTGACTGTCAGACCTGTCAAGTCTGAAAGCTGTTGGGTATCTCAGAAGATTGGACACAGAACATGGAGCTGCTATGCTGCTGTCTTGAATGCCTCCTGCTTTCAGGGAAAAATCTTCATTTAATCTTCAGGTCTTCAACTGATTGGAGACGTATGAAAATAGATGACTGAGAGATAGCTGACCAGTTAGGAACCTAGATAAATGAGTAGATGAGTGATGGATATATAAATGGAGAAATGCATGTATATAAACATATACAAATAGATGATAAGAGATGATAGATATTTAGATAGATAGACAGACAGATAGATAGATAGATAGATAGATAGATAGATAGATTAGATAGACAGACAGATAGATAGATAGATAGATAGATAGATAGATAGATAGATAGATAGATAGATAGACAGACAGACAGACAGACAGACAGATAGATAGATAGATAGATAGATAGATAGATAGATAGATAGATAGATAGATAGATCGGCAGAGACATGTATAAGCAGAAGGATGGTCAGGTGATAGATACATCGTAGACAGAGAGAAGGAGTGATATGATACATAGATATTTGATAGGGCAGATGTATAGAAGAGTGATGATAAACGAGGCATAATAAATGATGAATAGTGATATGACTGCAATATATAGAAATGATAGATAATAGAAAGAGAGAGATTGTAGTGATAGATACATAGACTGCTAATGGCTGGATCTAAAACCTAGATGATTGACAGATAAATTATAGGTAGGTAGATAGATAGGTGATTGATAAATGGATGAGTAAGAGATGATAAATATAAGATAGATAAATGGCAGGTAGAGAGATGTATATTAAGCTGATAGACATACAGACAAGCAGTGGATAGTTAGATTACAAGTAACCAGATCAGGTAATTATGGGACCGGTCCATCTAAAATCTGCAGGTTGACTAGCAGTCTCGGCAAGTAGGTAAGAGCCATTGCTTTGTCTGCAGCCATTTTCTGCATGAAACTGAATCTTTGTCCTCCATTTCTTTAACTGGTGGTCTGAGGTCCATCTGCAAAGACGAGGATAATCTCATTGACTTCCAGTCAACAAATAGTGGGCCTTAGTCACACCTAGCAAACACTAGCACAGCAAATCGCACTGGAATGTGAAAGTGGCTGAGGTGTACAAATGCCTAGACTGACAGACACTGTCTCCATCCCAGGAAGTCCTCATGGTCTCAGCATTAAACAGGCAGAAAAGCAGAGTTTTCAGGCATAGCTCTTCACCTCCTCCCTGTGAGCAAATGCTGAAGTTTTTGCAATTGAAGAATGACATCTGGCTCAGTTTTATGGCATCGCCACCTCTTGTTGGGCTTTGGCCAAAGACAGCAAGAGGAGTGAGCTCCAAGTGTAACACATCCTTGATCCAACTTAGATTCACATTGGTGTCTCCCAACCAGTTTTGTCTGTAACATGGCTTATCATGAAATATGTTTTTTTTTTTTAATTTTCATTTCCTTTGAAAGGCAGAGCCACAGAGAACCAGATAGAGAAGGTAATAAAATGGCCAACAGACACTGGAAACAATGTTCAGGATCAGTACATATCATGGAAATGCAAATCAAAACCACAAAGATGTTTCATTTCACTGTAGTTAGAAGACTATTATTCTGAAATCAACAAACAAGATAGCATGCAGATTGCTCAGAATTCTGAAATACACGTGGGATATGACTCAGCCATCTCACTCCTGGGAATTTACCACAATGAAATGAAATCAGCAGATGATAGTATTATTTGTACCCCCATGTTTATTGAGTCTCAATTTACAAGCTAAGAGATTAAATCAACCCCCAATATATCCATTACCTGATGAAGGGGTATAGAAAGTATGATGTACATATGCTCTACAGAATACCACTGCAACAAAATGGATGCAAACTAGTCTCAAAAAACCAAATATGATATGTGTTCTCTGACATGTGACAGGTAACAAATAATAGCAAAAATGTATAGGAGTGAAATAGTCATTTTCAGATATGAGTGTCATTTTTAGCTGTCGTTTATATTCCTGTGGCACTATGGCCTTCGTATTTTTACTTGTTGAATATTGTGATTAGTGGCAAATTCAGCCTGTGAATAGAGTGGGTTAAAATTTTAGCATTAGGGACCAGGCTGTGGCACAGCAGGTTAATGCCCTGGCCTGAAGCGCCAGCATCCCATATAGGTGCCGGTTCGAGACCCAGCTGCTCCACTTTGAATCCAGCTCTCTGCTATGGCCTGGGAAAGTGGTAGAAGATGACCCAGGTGCTTGGGCCTCTGCACCCACATGGAAGACCCGTGAGAAGCTCCTGGCTCCTGGCACAGCTCCAGCCATTGCAGCCAGTTGGGGAATGAACCAGCAGTTGGAGGAACTCTCAAATAGAGTTCTCTCTGCTTCTCCTCTCTCTGTGTAACTCTGACTTTCAAATAAAAATCTTTTAAAAAGTACTGTGTTTAAAAAATTTTTAGCATTGCAAACATCTCAAAGTAAGTGGAGAGAGAGAGAAGAGAGCTGAAGTGGATGTTAGGGCTGTGAGGAAAGCATGTTTGCCTTCTTGTACCTATGGAATGCCAAAAATCTGTTCTTTTTACGTTAATTGGGGGAAACAAAGAAACATAACTCACTAACATACTCACAGACTGAAAGGGAAAGCATAGACAAATATATCCCCTGCCAATGGAAATAAAAAACAAGCAGGAATAGCCATCTTAGTATGAGACAAAATAGACTTTAACACAAATACCATTAGACAAATAAGGGCATTATGTAATGATTATAGAATCAACTCAACAGAAAAATGTGACTGTACTAAACATATTTGAACCCATTGCTAGAGTGCCTATTTATTTTTATTTTTTTATAACGCTTTTATTTAAAGAATATAAATTTCCAAAATACAGCTTATAGATTACAATGGCTTCCCCCCCCATAACTTCCCTCCCACCCGCAACCCTCCCCTTTCCCACTCCCTCTCCCCTTGCTTCACATCAAGGTTCATTTTCAATTCTCTTTATATACAGAAGATCAGTTTAGTACATATTAAGTAAAGATTTCAACAGTTTGCCCTCACATAGCAACACAGTGCTAGTTATAGCATTACTTCACATTGGACAACGCATTAAGGACAGATCCCACATGAGACGTAAGTACACAGTGACTCCTGAAGTTGATTTAACAATTTGACACTCTTGTTTATGGCGTCAGTAATCTCCCTAGGGTCTAGTCATGAGTTGCCGAGGCTATGGAAGCCTTTAGGGTTCGCCGACTTCAATCTTATTCTGACAGGGTCATAGTCAAAGTGGAGGTTCTCTCCTCCCTTCAGAGAAAGGTACCTCCTTCTTTGATGGCCCCATTCGTTCCACTGGGATCTCACTCACAGAGATCTTTCATTTAGGTCTTCTTTTTTTTTCCAGAGTGTCTTGGCTTTCCATGCCTAGAATATTCTCATGGACTCTTGAGCCAGATCTGAAAGCCTTAAGGGCTGATTCTGAGGCCAGAGTGCTATTTAGGACATCTGCCATTCTATGAGTCTGCTGTGTATCTCGCTTCCCATGTTGGATCATTCTCTCCCTTTTTGATTCTATCAGTTAGTATTAGCAGACACTAATCTTGTTTGTGTGATCCCTTTGACTCTTAGACCTATCAGTGTGATCAATTGTGAACTGAAATTGATCACTTGGACTAGTGAGATGGCATTGGTACATGCCACCTTGATGGGATTGTATTGGAATCCCCTGGCACATTTCTAACTCCATCATTTGGGGCACGACTGATTGAGCATGTCCCAAATTGTACATCTCCTCCCTCTCTTATTCCCACTCTTATATTTCACAGGGATCACTTTTCAGTTACAATTTAAACACCTAAGAATAATTGTGTGTTAATTACAGAGTTCAACCGCTAGTACTAGAATAAAAAAAATACTAAAATGGATAAAGTATTACATTGTACAACAACAGTCAGCACAAGAGCTGATCAAATTACTGTTTCTCATAGTGTCCATTTCACTTCAATAGGTTTCACCTTTGGTACACAATTAGTTGTCACCGATCAGGGAGAACATATGATATTTGTCCCTTTGGGACTGGCTTAATTCACTCAGAATGATGTTTTCCAGATTCCTCCATCTTGTTGCAAATGACCGGATTTCATTGTTTTTGACTGCTGCATAGTATTCTATAGAGTACATGTCCCATAATTTCTTTATCCAAATGTATGCTTTGAATTCCCTGTGATCTTTTGCTGTGAGGTTCCCTTCGTTTACCTTCTTTCATGTGTATGGCTGTGTTTCTGTGTTTCTGTGTGTAACACATCTTTAAGCATCTTTTGCAGGGCTGGACGAGTGGCAACAAATTCTTTTTATTTCTGTTTGCAATGAAAGGTCTTTATTTTACCTTCATTCAGAAATGAGAGCTTTGCAGGATATAATATTCTGGGCTGGCAGTTTTTCTCTCTTAGTACCTGGGCTATGTCTCTCCATTCCCTTCTAGCTTGTAGGGTTTCTGGTGAGAAGTCTGCTGTGAGTCTAATTGGAGATCCTCTGAGAGTAATCTGACATTTCTCTCTTGCACATTTTAGGATCTTTTCTTTCTGTTTCACTGTGGTGAGTTTAATTACAATGTGTCGTGATGAGGATCTCTTTTGGTCATGTTTCCTAGGGGTTCTATGAGCTTCCTGTACTAGGATGTCTCTGTCCTTCTCCAAAACTGGGAAATTTTCTGCTATTATCTCACTAAAAAGGCCTTCTAATCCTTTCTCCCTCTCCATGCCTTCAGGAACTCCTAGAACTCGAATGTTGGGTTTTTTAATAGTATCCTGTAGATTCCCAACAATATTTTTTAGATTTCTAATTTCCTCTTCTTTTCTTTGGTTTGACTGTATACTTTGCTGTGCTCTGTCTTCTAAGTCCGATATTCTCTCTTCTGCCTCACCCATTCTGTTTGTAAGGCTCTGTAATGTGTTTTTCATTTGATCTATTGAATTCTTCACTTCATTATGATTTCTCGTCACTATCACAGTTTCATGTTCTACTAGTTGTTTCATTTCAGCTTGATTCCTCCTTAATATTTCATTTTCACGAGAGAGATTTTCTACCTTGTCCATTAAGGATTTCTGTAGTTCAAGATTTTGTTTTTGAGTACTTCTTAGTGTTCTTATCCATTTTTTGAGATCTGCTTCTTGCATTTCTTCTATCTCATCATCTTTGTAATCTTGAATTGGGGTGTCTTTTTCATTTGGGGACACCATAGTGTCTTCCTTGTTCTTATTACCTCGGTTTTTGCATTTGTTGTTTGGCATATTGGTTTCTTCACTGTTGTGTTTTTTTCTTGTTATACTATGACTCTAGATTAAGTGGACTGTCTGCTTTTGATGGAGCCTTAGAGGCTTGAGATGGGTGTGGCCTGAGAGCTCTGTTTGGTTCCTCAGGGTTGAGGGTGTGTCAAAGGAGACACTCCCAGGTTAGGCGTGGTAAATCTCTCTCTGTTACTTTTTTTTTTTTTTGGTTCAAAAGGGAAGTAATTCCACACAGCTGAATGGAATTGGGGGTGGTTAGCAGGCGAATGATATACCCACAGGAGCCAGAGATCGGAAGCTCTTTCCCAAGGACCAGAGAGGGAATCTTTGCGGCCCTTAGTGTGGGCTCAGATTCTCCTGTAGTCTCCCACTGGGCTGCCAAGGCTATTGAACTGTAGCGTCTCTGGAGAGTACTCACATGAATTCGTGATTTCCGTGAGTTCTCTCCCCCACCGTCTCTTTTTTCACAGTCTCAGTTCATTAGCACCACACATTCATTAGGTTCTAATCTCCTGTTATTTCAGCCCTCCCACCCAGAGTCATGTTTTTCTGCTAGGCTCGGGGCCGGTGCCGACCCGAGGTCGCCCTGCTTATGACGTATTCCAAAATGGCGCCTGCTCTTTGTCTTGCTCGCCTTTGAGAGGTGAGCGGAGAGAGAGAAACTCGTGTCCGTATCGGTCACTTTTTTTTTTTTTCCCTCTCTCTCTCTCTCTCTTCTAGTTAGCCTGGTGAACTTTTCCCCACAGGGTTTCAAGCCTTGTTCGCTCTAGTCTCCTCTTTCCGCTTTCCTACTGGTATCTCGAGCTATTGAGGTTCTGCTCACCTCGCGTTCCAGCGCTGGTGTGTTGAATCTGCTGCTGGTGTCCCAAACTGCGGGCTCCCACGCTTTCCACGCAGGTCCACTGTGAATCACCAGTTCCGGAAGGGTTTCCTCTGCTGTTTCTTCCCCTACTCTTCCTTGAACCTGCAGTATCTCCACTTTTATTAAACTGTCTCTCCCCAGACTATCGGTGTGCTCCCTTCCTATTCCGCCATCTTGCCCACTCCTAGAGTGCCTATTTAAAATGAATGTTAATGGATATAAAGAAGACATAGACTGCATTAAAATAATAAGGAAGACTTCAACACCCCATTTTCACCAATGGTGAGAACAATGAGGAAAAAAATCAACTGAGAAACAAGAGAGCTAATTTATACTATTGACCAAAGTGGATCTAATTGATATCTACAGAACTTTTCATCCCATAGCTGCAGAATTCATACTCTTTTCACCAATGTCTGGAACTCTATCAAGGATGCATTCTGCCCTATGTCATAAAACTTCATAAATTGTTTTTTTAAATGAAATTGTTCTGAATACAATGGAATTTAACTTGGAAATGAACAGTTTAAGGAACCCTAGAAAATATATGAATGCAAGAAGACTGAAAAACATGCTCCTAAATAAACAATGGGTCAAGGAAGAAATCAAAATGAAAATAAAAAATTATTAGTCATGAATGAAGACAACACAACAGCATATCAACTGGGATACAAAAAAAGCAAGGTTAAGAGGAAAGTTTGTAGCAATTACTGCATACATAAAAAATTGGATTGGGCTAGTGCTGTGCCATAGCTGGCAAAGCAAAAGCCTGCATCTTCAACTTCCCAAATGGGTACCAGTTTGAGTCCCAGGTGCTCCTCTTCTAATCCAGCTACTGTCTAACGCACCTGAAAAGGCAGCAGAAGATGGCCCAAGTATCTGGGCCCCTGTACCAACATGGGAGACCCTTAAGAAGCTCCTGGCCCCTGGCTTCAGATCGGCACAGCTCCAACCCTTGCAGCCAATTGGGGAGTGAACCAGCAGTTGGAAAACTCTCTGTCTCTCTCTGTCACTGTCTCTGTCAATGTCTCTCTCTCTCTCTGCAGCTCCCTCTCTCCCTGTAGCCGTGCCTCTCATATAAATAAATAAATAAATATTTTATTTTATTATTAATTTAAAAAATTTTTTTGACAGACAGAGTGGACAGTGAGAGAGAGAGACAGAGAGAAAGGTCTTCCTTTGCCGTTGGTTCACCCTCCAATGGCCGCCGCGGTCGGCGCGCTGCGGCCGGTGCACCGCGCTCATCCAATGGCAGGAGCCAGGTGCCAGGTGATTTTCCTGGTCCTCCATGGGGTGCAGGGCCCAAGCACCTGGGCCATCCTCCACTGCACTCCCGGGCCACAGCAGAGAGCTGGCCTGGAAGAGGGGCAACCGGGACAGAATCCGGTGCCCCAACCAGGACTAAAATCTGGAGTGCTGGCGCCACATGGTGGAGGATTAGCCTGTTGAGCCACGGCGCCTGCCAAATAAATAAATATTTTAAAAAAGAATCTGGACAGGTATCAAAGAAATGACCTAGCCATGTGTCTCATGTATCTAGATAAGAAGAAGCCAAATCCAAAATTAGCAAGAGGAAACAATAAAAATTATAAAGAAAAATGAATATACAAAAGATTCCTGATGAGTTTTTTGAAAAATGTAAATAAAATTATAAAACAATTGGCACAACTAAAAAATGTGGAAAACCCAAATTAATAAAATAAAAATTTAGATGCTGCAATGGATGCCACATAACTTAAAAGAATCACCAGGAATTACTATAAATAGAGAGATATGTCAACAAATTGGAAAATCTAGATGAAATCAGCATATTGTAAGACACAATGCACCAAAATTGAGTTATGAAGACATACAAAACCCAAACAAACCAATAACCAAAATGTAAATTGAATCAGTAATAAAGACCCAACAAATAATAACCCTGGACCAGAAGGCGTCACTGCTGAATTCTACCAAATTTGCCAAGAATGGATCCTGACCCTTCTTAAACTGTTCAAAGCAATTGAAAGGGAGGGAAACATCCCAAACTTCTTCTATGAAGCCAGCATCACCTTAATTCCAAAACTAGAAAAAGAAACAATAAAATTCCTCACACACACCCCTGAGTGTCACAGCCCTCTATCTCCCTTCAGGGATAATGCAGGCTTCAAAAGAGGTTTTGGAGTTTTCCTCAAAATCTTGTAATGAAGGAATTCAGACATCTGTCTCTGTCTTTGTATTTGAATTATAGACCGATATCCCTGATGAACACTTTTGCAAAAATCCTCAACAAAATGCTAACTAATTGAATCTAACAATAAATCAAAAAGATCCTTCACTCAGAACAATTGGGATATTTCTGGTATACAGGGATGGGAGAACATATGCAAATAAACAAATGTTATATATCACATTAACAAATTGAAGAATGAAAAATAGTTGCTGAGAGAGCATTTAATAAAATAGAGCAGCACCCTTTCATAATAAAACCCTTAAGCAAATTGGGTATAGAAGGAAAATATTTCAACACAATCAAGGCAATTTATGACATATCCACAGCCAGCATCACGTTGAATGGGGGAAAGTGGAAGCATTTTTTTTTTTCTGACAGGCAGAGTTAGACAGTGAGAGAGAGACAGAAAGAAAGGTCTTCCTTCCGTTGGTTCACTCCCCAAATGGCCGCTACATCTGGTGCTGTGCCGATCCAAAGCCAGGAGCCAGGTGCTTCCTCCTAGTCTCCCATGGGGTGCAGGGCCCAAGCACTTGGGCCATCCTCCACTGCCCTCCCATGCCACAGCAGAGAGCTGGCCTGGAAGAGGGGCAACCGGGACTGAATCCGGCGCCCCAACTGGGACTAGAACCCGGTGTGCTGGCGCCGCAAGGCAGAAGATTAGCCAAGTGAGCCGTGGCGCCAGCCTACTGGAAGCATTTCTACTAAAATCTGGAACCAGACTAAGGTGCCCACTTAACCCTTACTGTTCAATATAGTTCTGTATGTTTAGTCAGAGTATTAGACAGCAAAAAAAAGAAAGAAATGGGATATACATGGGATAGGAGGAAGTCAATTTTACCCCTATTTGCACATGACATATTCCTATAGATAGGGAGACTGAAAGACAGACATCACTAACAGATTATTGGAATTCAAGGAGAGTTTGGCAAAATTACAGGATATGAAATCAAATACAAAAGTCATTAGCCTTTGTACACACAAAGAATGCCATGGCCATAAAAGAAGTTGTAAGATCAGCCATTTCAAATCTTGTCTGGACGGTTGATATACAATGTAAATCTTTTCCCATTTTAGTATTTCTTGACGTTGTTTGTTATTGATCTAGTACTATTTGTTGAACTCTGCAATTAACACACAATTATTCCTAGATGTTTAAATTTCAACTGAAAAGTAATCCCTGTTAATTTAGGAGAGAGGGAAAAAGAAAGGGAGGATATATACAATTTGGGCAAACTCAATTGGATTTGCCCCAAACGATGGAGTTAGAAATGTGCCAGGGGAACCTAATACAACCCCAGCAAGGTGGCTTGTACCAAGCCATCTCACTGGCCCAAGTGATCAATTTCAGTTCACAATTGATCACACTGATAGGTCTAGGAGTCAAAGGGATCACACAAGCAAGACTAGTGACTGCTAATACTAACAGATAGAACTAAAAAAGGGAGAGACTGATCCAACATGGGAAGTAGGATACACAGCAGACTCATAGAATGGCAGATATCCTAATAAATCACTCTGGCCTCAGAATCAGCCCTTAAGGCATCAGGATCTGGCTCAAGAACCCATGAGAGTATTTTTGGCATGGAAAGCCAAGACACTCTGGGAAAAAAAAAAAAGAAGAAGAAGAAGACATAAATGAAAGATATCTGCGAGTAAGATCCCAACGGAAGGAACAGGGCCACCAGAGAAGGAGGTGCCTTTCTCTGAAGGGAGGAGAGAACCTCCACTTTGACTATGACCCTGTCAGAACAAGATCCAAGTCGGCGAACACTAAAGGCTTCCATAGCCTCAGCAACTCATGACTATAGCCTAGGGAGATTGCTGACGCCATAAACAAGAGTGGCAAATTGTTAAATCAACAACAGTAGTCACTGTGTACTTACGGCCCATGTATGATCTGTCCTTAATGTGTTGTCCAAGATGAAGTAATGCAATAACTAGGACTGAAACAGTATTTCTGCATTTTGTGTCTCTACGCAGATGCAAACTGACAAAATCTTTGCTTAATATATACTGAATCGATCTTCCATATAGAAAGACAATTGGAAATGATTTAAAAAAATTGGAAGTTACATAAAAATCAATCAATTAAAAAAATAATATCATGTAGGATCTCTGTCCCTAATGTGCTGTACAACGTGATTTAAAGCTACAACTAATACTCAAAGAGTATACTTCACTCTAGGATGCTATGTGAGGGCAAATAGTTTAAAATCTTTTCTTAACACATACTAAACTGAACTCCTGTATACAAAGAGAATTGAAAATGAATCTGAATGGGAATGAAAGGGGAGAGGGAGTGGGTAAGGGGGAAGGGTAGCGGGGGGGAGGGGAGGTATGGGTGGGGAAGCCATTGCAATCCACAAGTTGTACCTTGGAAATTTATATTCTAAATAAGAAAAAAAATTAAAAAAATTTAAAAAAAAGATCAGCTATTCACAAGAGCTACAACAAAATTTAAAGACCTTGGTGTGAATTTCACCCTGGATTTGAAAAATCTCTATGAGGAAAATTATAAAACATTAATGAAGTATTAAAAGTATTAATGAAGTATTAAAAGATGCAAAGAAGGAAAAATATCCCATGTTCATGGATTGGAAGAATTAATATCATCAAAATGTCCATACTAAAGAAATACTCAACACTCATACAAACAGGAATTTACAGATTCAGCATACTCCCAATAAAAATACCAAACTAGTTGTCTTTAGAATTAGAAAAAAAAATGATCCTAAAATGCATATGGGGTCAAAGAGAACCCAACTAGCTAAGTTAATCTTATAGTATAAAAGCAAAGCCATAGACATTAGAATACCAGATTTCAAGACATGTTACAGAAGAGCTACAGTCATAATAGCCTAGTACTGGCACAAGAATATGCACATGGACCAGTGGAACAGATTAGAGACCCTAGAAGTTAATCCACACATCTGCAACCAATTAACCTTTGACAAATGAACTAAAATTGCTCCATGAAGGAAGGACATTTTTTCCACAAATGACATATGGAAAACTAGATCTGGGCATACCAGAGTATCAAACAAGAACCCTAACTAACACTCTATAAAAATCAACTAACAGTGGATCAGAGATCTAAATCTGAGATCTGAAACCATCAAATCACTAGTAGAAAACAGGGGCAAGGACTTCTTGAAAAAGACCCAAGAAACACAAGCAAAAGAACAAAAAAGGCAAAAGTACACAAAAGGGATTATATCAAGCCAAGAATTTTCTACACAGCAAACAAAACAGCAAAGAGGTAACTGACAGACTGGAAGAAAATATTTTAAGACTGTATATATGGTAAGAGATGAATATCCAGAGTATTTAAGGAGCTCAAGAAACTCAGCAATAATGAAATAAATAATCCACTTAATATATAGGCTAAGGATATAACAGATATTTTTTCAAAAGAAGAAATTCAAACAACCAACAGACAAAAAGATGCTAAGGGTCACTAGCCATCAGGAAAATGCAGATTAAAAACCACCGTGAGATTTCACCTCATCCCAGTTAGAATGGTTATCATCCATTTTTTTTAAAGTTAGCAAATTCTGATATTTTCTTCCATTCTGTCACTATTGCTTGCGTCCTTACCACTCTGTCCCCATTCCTCCACCTCGACCTAGATGCATGAACTGCCCAAATGATCTATGTTGTTCTCTTCAGTGTGAACAGATGACGTTTTCATTTTTACTGCCAATCTGCACCCCTGTGTCCATTAACCATCTAGACTGCATCCCCTTTCCTCAAAATAGAACAATTGATGACATCCCTCCTGTCTCACTGCATTCCTGTAACCAAGAACAACCCTCTTCCCATTCCTCCTCCTGAACTTAGCTTTCTATAGCATATTTTATGTAATTCCTGCTGCCCAGCAACACCACTGTGTCAACTAAAGACCCTCTCTATACTGCCTTTGCATGATAATTTGCTATAGGATATTAGAGGCCATTCATCATGTTCAGCTTCTTCCTGTATAAACTGTCCACCCTGACCTCACACCTCCTCAACACCTACTGTACGATGGGACATTAGATGTCATTCCTCCTATCCTGCACCTGCACATGTGTCCGATCTTTCTGTCCCATATCCTCCCCACCATTCTGTGCTATGAGATATTGAAAGTGATTCCTCCCTTTGAACTGTACATTTATGTACATTAATCATCCTTTCCCCATTCTCTTGTAGTAAGGGATGACCTTAAATGTCTCTCCTACTGTCCAGTTGCAACACTGTTTCAACTATCCATAATGTCTTTCTCCACACTCCCCATCAGACAGTACTATGGGACATTATATGCCATTCCTCATGTCCAGCTGCACTGTCCATTCACCACCCTGACCACATAACTCGATTGTACTGTGCTATAGTACAATAAACGTCAATCCTTCTGAGTCCACTGACTACCCTACCCCTATCTCTCCTCTCCTCAGCACCTGACTGTGGTGTACGACACTAACCTCCCTGGTGCCTTCCCTCCTCCTCACTCTAATCTGCTATAGAATATTAATTTTGTCTAGAAGCACACCTGTGCCAGTTAGCCACCCTGCACCACATTCTTTCTCACTCTATAGTGCTGTAAGATTTTTACATATTATTTATCCTGTCCAAATGCACCCCTGTATCCATAAACAACACTTTCTTCATTCCTCCTCCCACTCTACTGTGATAAAGGACATTAGAAACCATTCATCCTATTGAACTGTACCTTTGCTTCCCCTTACCATCCTGTCCCCATATCTCTTCCACACCTTACTGTGATACAGGTTATTAGGTGCCACTTCTGTGTAGCTGCACCCTGTGTCTACTAACCACCCCGTTCCCATCACTGCTCCCTTTCCTAGGGTGCTAAGGACATTATAATTTGTTTCTTTTGTCTGTGTATACCTGTGTCCATTAATCATATCACCTCCATCTGTTGTCCTCAATTCTCTGTGCTATGGGATATTACATGTCACTCTACATGTCTAACTGCACCCTGTGTCCAATACCCATCATGTCCTCATGCCTCTTGCAAACTTTACTATGCTGTGGATAATAGATTTTGTTCCTCCTCTCCAGCTTCACCAGTGTCCATTAACCACTTTGTGCTAATTTTCCTGACCACTGTGCTGTGCTATAGGAATGTACATATGCATTTATATATGTATATGTATGCATGAAATTCCTCCTGTATATGTATATATGTGTATGTGTAGCTATATGTACATACTCATCTATACATAGAAAGATATAGATATTTATCTTCTGTCCCTTCAGCCCTGTGTTCAATAAGCACCATGTCCTCATCTCTACCCCCACCTCCCACTGAGCTGTAGGAGATTAGATGTCAATCCTTATGCACTCTGCTTTTGTTAATTAACCTGTTCTTATCCTTCCTTTCTGTATACCGTGCTATAACACATTATATGTTGTCCTTCCTGTCAAACTGCACCCCTGTGTTCCCAAACCTACCTCCCTTCTCCACTCTTTCACAGTGTTCTATGAGTTATTAGAATTAATTCCTCCTGTCCATTTAGCTGCATCCTGTGTCCATTAATCATGCGGTCTCATCCACACTCTACTGTGCTTAGGGTTTGTTATAGAACCTTTCTCATGACTGAAATGCTGCATCTCTTAGCCATTCTGCTTCCATCTCTCCTCTATACACTGCTGTGCTTTGGGAAGTTATTTCTTGGGCCCAGCTTAACCCCTCTAACCAACGACCAGGTCTCCATCCCTCCGTATTTGATTATGCTATAGGCATGCGAGTCCATTCCTGCTGTTGAACTGTATTGTATCCACTTGCTGCCATATCCCTACCCTCATCCACTGTCTTCACACTTCTGTGCTATAGGACACCCCTCATGTCCAACTGCACCCTGTGTCCACTAACAATCTTATACCAATACTTTCTTCCTAATCTTTTGTGCTATATTGACATTAGACATTAGAAGTTTTTTTCCCCTGCCTAACTCTTCTCATGCCCAGTGAGCACTGTGTCCCCATCCATCCTCTCCACCCTAATATTCTCTGACATTAGATGCTATTCCTCTTCCCAGCTGCACCCATACCTCTTCCATACCCTACTGAGATACAGGTTATTAGATGCCCTGCATCATTAACCACACTATCTCTAACCCGCCTCACCATCTTACTGTGCTATAAGACATTAGAGGACATTTTCCCATCCCAGTTGCACTTTTTGTGGACCAGCCACTCACCTTGACTGCATCCCTTACTCACACTCTACTGTGCTGTAGGCCATTGGATTGCATTCATGTTGTCAAATTGTAGCCCTACTTCTGCAAACTACACAGTCTATGTCCTGCATCATCACACAAAAGGAAAATATGTATCATTCCTCCTGGATATAAGGATATATCCTCCCCTGTGTCCAATCTCTCTGTTCTAATCCTTCTTTCCTACCCTAGAATATTAGAGGGAGAAAGAGAACTTCTGTCCACTGGTTTTCACTCTCAAATCCAACAGCCAGGACTGGATAAGGTAAAAACCAGAAGCCAGGAACTCCTTCAGGATCTCCCATGTGGGTGGCGGGGATACAAATGCTTCTTCCTTCTCAGATGCCTTAGTAAGGAGCTGAATAGGAAATTAAGTAGCTGAGACTTGATTCAGCACTCTGATATGGGATGCTGTCATCCCAAACAGTGGCTTAATCCACTGCACCACAACCCATACTTCCAAACTTATTTTAACTTTTCTTTTATGCAAATTTTTTGAAGTGTCTTTGTACAGAGACGCCAAGTTCTTGAGGCTCCTGAGACTCTAGGAACCATGGCTCAACACAACCAGTGCCTGAAGATACAACCACTATCTACTGGGCTCTGGATGCAGGGGGCCATGTTAGTCCCTCATCACTTCCACATCGTGAGAACCAAAAAACAACGTGGTCACCATGGACTATTGTTGCTGGCCTCCACCAACCACCCAGGCTTCCATCCAGAGAAAGAAGAGAGAACTGGAGAACAGGGTGCCAAGCAGAGGGCAAGAGAGATGCTTCTCTATCAATCTATACACGAATTCTCACAAAACAGCTGGGCTCAGGTGTGAACATTGGTGCCCATTTCAAAGAGAAGGCAATTGAAGCCACAATGAGGAAGAAACCAGGTTCCTGACCCAGTAGTGGAGAAACAATAGCCAAATTTGTCTCATGTGGCTGAAATACAGGTCCGGGGAGCACATCTATGCCATACCACCTGTCCCTACTGGCAAGGACATGTCTGGGGCCTCCATCAATCTTCCCAGTCACTAGTAAATACATGGAAATTTCTGCTTTTCTGGTTGAGTGTTGATGTATCAGTTGGGGATGATGTTGGAAAGAGCCAAGACTTGCATTGTGGAATCTGAGAAACTGACAAGTGAGCATGTGAGCTGCCAAATGTCCCCAGTCCATGAAATTTCAGGGAACAGGGAGGCACTCTGGTTGGCAGGGGTGATGACATTTAAAATCAAATTAAAATATTTATTTTGAACTTTAATGAGATATCATATCATTCCCATTCAATTAACTATTATCAAAAAGAAAAAAATTTGGTGAAGCATTGTGGTTTTGCTGGTTAAGCCATGCAATGATGACATCTATTGTTGGAATGCTAGTGTGAGCTCTAACTGCTCCACCTCCAGTCCAAATATCTGCTATTGAGCCAGGAAGGCAACAGATGATGGCCCAAGTACTTGGGTCCCTGTTGACCATGTGGGAGACCATGATGGAGTTCCTGGCTCCTGGAATTACTGTAAGCAAACTGCAGCCATTTGAGGAGTGAGTCTGTGGATGGAAGACACACTCTCTCCCTCTTTTCCAATCTCCTACTCTCTCTGTCTCTCCTGACCTACATTTCTCCCATCCTCTCGAATAAATCTTTAAAAAATTTAAAATACACATTGGCAAGGAAGTGGAGGAAAGGGACATTTGCACATTGTTGACAAGAATGTGAACTAGTAGAGTCACTCTGGAGAGCAGTGTGGAAGTTCCTCAGAAAAGCAGAGATCAAACCACATTGTGACCAAGCAAGCTCACTGCTCAGTACACATCCAAAGAATATCAGGCCATCTGACAAGAGACATCTCTACTCCTATGTTCATTGAATCAATATTCATAGTAGGCAAGATATTTGGGACATCTGCCATTCTATGAGTCTGCTGTGTATCCTGCTTCCCATGTTGTGTAATTCTCTCCCTTTTTCATTCTATCAGTATTAGCAGACACTAGTCTTGTTTGTGCGATCCCTTTGACTCTTAGACGTATCAATGTGATCAATTGTGAACTGAAATTGATCACTTGGACTAGTGAGATGGCATTGGTACATGCCACCTTGATGGGATTATATTGGAATCCCCTGGCACGATTCTAACTCCATCATTTTGGGCATGACTTATTGAGCATGTCCCAAATTGTACATCTCCTCCCTCTCTTATTCCCACTCTTATATTTCACAGGGATCACTTTTCAGTTAAAATTTAAACACCTAGCAATAATTGTGTGTTAATTACAGAGTTCAACCAATAGTACTAGAACAAAAAAAATGCTAAAATGGATAAAGTATTACATTGTACAACAACAGTCAGCACAAGAGCTGATCAAGTCACTGTTTCTCATAGTGTCCATTTCACTTCAACAGGTTTCCCCTTTGGTGCTCAGTTAGTTGTCGCTGAACAGGGAGAACTAAATAGCACTCTGGCCTCAGAATCAGCCCTTAAGGCATTCGGATCTGGCTCAAGAGCCCATGAGAGTATTTTAGGCATGGAAAGCCAAGACACTCTGGAAAAAACAGAAGACCTAAATGAAAGATCTCTGCGAGTGAGATCCCAGTGGAAAGAACGGGGCCATCAAAGAAGGAGGTACCTTTCTCTGAAGGGAGGAGAGAACCTCCACTTTGACTATGACCCTGTCAGAATAAGATGGAAGTCGGTGAACCCTAAAGGCTTCCATAGCCTCGGCAACTCACGACTAGAGCCTAGGGAGATTACTGATGCCATAAACAAGAGTGTCAAATTGTTAAATCAACAACAGGAGTCACTGTGTACTTACGTCTCATGAGGGATCTGTCCTTAATGTGTTGTCCAATGTGAAGTAATGCTATAGCTAGTACTGAAACAGTATTTTACACTTTGTGTTTCTGTGTGGCTGCAAACTGATGAAATCTTTACTTAATATATACTGAATTGATCTTCTGTATATAAAGATAATTGAAAATGCAAAAAAAGAACTTGGTGTGAAATTGGAAATTGCATAATTAATCATTTTTTAAAAAAATAGCATGTAGCATCTCTGTCCTTAATGTGCTGTACATTGTGAATTAATACTATAACTGGTACTCCAACAGTATTTTTCACTTTGTGTTGCTATGTGGGGCAAACTGTTGAAATATTTACTTAATATATACTAAACTGATCTTCTGTGTATAAAGAGAATTGAAAATGAATCTTGATGTGAATGGAAGGGGAGAGGGAGCAGGAAAGGGGAGGGTTGTGGGTGGGAGGGAAGTTATGGGGGGGAAGCCATTGTAATCCATAAGCTGTACTTTGGAATTTATATTCTTTAAATAAAAGCTTTATATAAAAAATCATAGCAGGCAAGATAGATAATCAATTTGGGCATACAATGGTGTATGAATATGGATAAGGATTGTATGGTGCATATGCACAATGGAATGCTATACAGCCACAATGATACCGTGCTTTAATTTATTGTCAATGCTATATACTATTATATTATACAATAAAATGATACTAAATACAACATATTACACTGCCAATTGTACAGAATACTGTAGCTAATACAATATACAATCACAGCACTGATGAATACACATGACGGAATACTACACAGACCTTTCAGTGGCAGCAACTTGTATGGATATAGGAGGCTTATGTGAAATGCACCAGAAAAAAGAAAAACAATTTCTGCCAGATATCATGCAGATGTGGGGGCTAAAAAATTGATCAATATAAGGAAGGAGTAGAGTAGTAGTTACCAGAGCCTAGGAAGGATTTAGGGCAGAGATGATGGAGAAAGGATGGTATACTGAATCGATCTTCTGTATATAAAGAAAATTGCAAATGATTAAAAAATCTTGGTGTTAAATTGGAAATTGCATAGAAAATTAATCAATTTAAAAATATATATATCATGTAGGATCTCTGTCCTTAACGTGCTATACATTGTGAATTAATACTATAACTGGTACTCCAACAGTATTTTTCACTTTGTGTTGCTATGTGAGGGCAAATTGTTGAAATCTTTACTTAATATATACTAAACTGACCTTCTGTATATAAAGAGAATTGAAAATGAATCTTGATGTGAACGGAAGGGGAGAAGGAGTTGGAAAGGGGAGGGTTGCGGGTGGGAGGGAAGTTATGGGGGGGAAGCCATTGTAATCTATAAGCTGTATTTTGGAAATTTATATTCTGTAAATAAAAGCGTTATTAAAAAAAAAAAGCACAGAAGTGCAATTTGTTGGCAGGAGTCACTCTTTTAAAAGATTCATTTTGTTAATTTGAAAGACAGAGTTACAGAGAGAGGTAGAGAAAGAGAGGTCTTCCATCTGCTGATTCACTCCCTAGATGGCTGCAATGGCCAGAGCTGAAGCCAGGAGCTACAAACTTCTTCTGGATCTCCCATGAGGTTGCAGGGCCCCAAGGACTTGGGACATCATCCACTGCTATCCCAGGCTGCAGCAGAGAGCTGGATCAGAAGAGGAGCAGCTGGGATTAGAACCAGCACCCACATGGATGCTGACGGTTCAGGCCAGGGCTAAAACCCACTGCACCACAGTGCTGGCACCATGGAGTTACTTTTTTTTTTTTTTTAAGGGAAAGGGTTTATTGGGAGAAACCGAACAGACTGGAGGGAAAGGGCGGAAAATGAAAGAGAAAGAAGGAGAATGTAAGAGAGAGACGAGACAGAGAAAGAGAGAGAGAGAGAGAGAGAGAGAGAGATCAGGAGATGGAGAGGTAGAGAGCCACATGTTCAGGAACAGGTTCTTTAAAAATTTTGCTTGGGGATGGGCAAGGAAGTAACAGCAGCAAATCCCATTAGGATGGGGGTAGGGTCAACACCAGTGGTTGGCCCACATGGCTACCTGACATCCAGAAATGGTGGCAAGGGGCTAGAGCCTAAGATGGTGTCAGGACTGTGCCATTTTACTGACATTCCCCTCTTTTGTTTTTTATAAAGCAGGAGTTGTATGGATTACATTAGCCCAAAAAGTCTAGGAGCGGGATAGGGATGTTCATCTGTCCTTAGAGCTACTTCCTGCTGACAGAGGGGATGAGGTACCTTTCACTGTCATGGGGCAATGTCTAAAGCCACTGTCAGCAGGAGTCACTTTTAATGCCATATAGCAACGTTGGGTGACTATGGTTGACAACAATGAATTGGCTATTTCCAAATAGCTCACAGACAGAATGCTGAATGTTCACAACACAAAGATTTGATGATTGTAGGAACTGATGGATAGACCAATTACCTAGATCAGATCATGACACATTGTATACATGTAATGAAGTGCCACCCTCTACTTCATATATTTGTGTGTATGTGTGTATGTTCTTCCAAAAGCTCATGTACATGATTATTATGGAAAACATTTGAATGGATTTCAAAAAACTTTTCTGTCAAAACACTTATCTTATTCTGTATTCTATGGACATTTTGAAGTCCTCTAGAAGGTACTATAGTACATGGCTGGCACCATGGCTCACTTGGCTAATCCTCCGCCTGCAGCGCCGGCACCCCAGATTCTAGTCCCGGTTGGGTTGCCGGGTACTAGCCCTGGTTGCTCTCTTCCAGTCCAGCTCTCTGCTGTGGCCTGGAAGGACAGTGAAGGATTGAAGCCCAATTGTCTGGGAGACTGGGAGGAAGCACCTCGCTCCTGGCTTCGGATTGGCACAGCTCCAGCAGTAGCGGCCATTAGGAGAGTGAACCAACAGAAGGAAGACCTTTCTTTCTCTCACTGTCTATAACTCTATGTGTCAAATAAAAAATAAATAAAAGGTTAAAAAAGGAACTATAGTACATGACAACTAAAAATTTTAAACAATATTTTTATCTTGATAACTATATTTGAGAGGCAGAAAAGGAGTGGGAGAGAGAAAGAGAAAGAGAGAGAGAATCTTCCAACCACTGTTTCACTCTCCAAATGTCTGCAACATTTGTGCTGGAAGGGGGTTGAATGTAGAAGCTGCAAACTCCACCTAATGAAACCACATAGATTGCAGGGACCCAAGTACCTAGGCCGTCACTACTGTCTTCATAAGCAGAAAGCTATAGTCAGGAGTTAGAGGCAGGACTCGATCACAGGTTTACTGATACCCTCAATGGCTGGGGCTGGGGCTGGGCCAAACTGAATTCAAGAACCAGAAACTCAATCTGAGTTTTCTGTGTGGATGGCAGAAACCCAATTATTTGAGCTGTTCTCCTCTGCCTCTCAGGATCTACGTTTGCAAAAATCTGGAATTGGGTACAAAACTGGGATTCAAACCCATGCATTCCAGTGTGAACTATGAATCTTTTAACTGTTATCCTAAATGCCTACCATTAAAATAAAAAGTTTTTAAAAAGAGAGATTTGAGACAATTGTAAATTCACATAGATTTGTAAAATAATTGTCTGCATAGCTTGTGTAGTTTTCTCCTATGATAGGATCTTGCAACATGGTGATACAATGTTGTAAACTGGGATGTTGAGTAGATATAGTGAAACGATTTGACTTCCAGCAAGGATACAATGTTGTGACTGGACCAACCAATTGATATTAATACAAGATTTCTCAGCTCTGATTAGTTCTCAATGCTAAGCAATTTCTTTTTTTATTTTTATTTATTAATTAGAAAACTTTTATTTAATAAATATAAATTTCAAAAGTACAACTTTCGGAGTATAGTGGCTCTTTCCCCCATAACCACCCTCCCAGCCACAAACTAGCCCACCTCCTACTGCCTCTACCACCCCATTCTTCATTAAGATTCATGTTTAATTATCTTTATATACAGAAGATCAACTTAGCATGTACTAAGTAAAGATTTAAACAGGTTAGTGCTGAGCAATTTCATCCCATATGGATTTGTGGATTCACTCTCGGGGGTAAGACAGTAAACAGGATCTCTCCAAACATTTTTGAAAGCACCCCTACACCAATCTTGAGCTTGAAGGATGGAGTCATGAGTAAAAAACCTTGTTGTGGTGGGCATTGTGGTGCAACAGGTTGATTCCCCACTTAATATGCCTGTGTCCTATAGCAGAGAATGTGGGATTGAGTTTCACCTCCACTTCAATCCAGCTTCTTGCTAAAGGCAAACCATGGAAAGGAGCTGATACCTCAAGTACTGAATAGCTGCACTCAGGTTAGACTATGGTTGTTTCCAGTTCCTCGTTTGAGCCTGGCCACTTATGGCTGTTGTGGATATCTGAGATTCCAGATGGAATCTCTTTCTCTCTCACTCTCTCCCCCATCTGCTGACATTGCAAATGAAGATACAAACTTAAAAGAAGAACAGAAATCTCTCTGGCCACTGGCTGGAGCGAGAAGAGGAGCTAGGTATGGTCATTGAATAAGGGACGGTAGCTTTCTAAGGCCTAGGGCTGGCACTTGTTGAGAGGAGGGTCTCACAAGGAACAGATATGAAGAAAGGGAAGATAGCACTGGCGAACCAAGGTCATAGCACAGCTGGGCTGTAAGAGAGATCCAAAATACACACTCAAAATAGGTCTCCTTTGACACAGTAAACTGGTGCTAGACATACCTGAGGCCAGCTCCTGGACACAGTCAGCTCTTCACAGGGCAAAGATGGCCATGAGGTTCCCTGAGACAACTGTGTTCTTCAGCACTTGGACTAACAGTGAAAGCTCAGAGACATGACCAACAGGGACAGGGTAGACAGGTAAGTTCCACTGAGAAATGGGTGAAGGAGGCTTGGCACGCCTCCCACAGACCATATGAGACAAGGACATCCATTTCTTGTAAGACAGAAACTTGTGAAGTGTGGCCTCCAGAAGAACCTTCCTCTGTGTCCCTGCCCAAGGACAGAAGTTCCAAAGAAAAACCATTAAAAACACCTAATGCACATTGAGAAAGCTCATGAAAAATGCATATCATAAACAAAACCTGAGTGTGGACTTCATTTTTTTCCCCACCAAAGGAAGCTCATCTTTTAACTTTTAAAGTGCCTTATGGGGCCGGCACTGTGGATCACTTGGTTAATCCTCCACCTGAGGCGCTGGCATCCCATATGGGCACTGGGTTCTAGTCCCGGTTGCTCCTCTTCCTGTCCAGCTCTCTGCTGTGGCCCAAGAGGGCAGTGGAAGATGGTCCAAGTGCTTGGGCTCTGTACCCGCATGGGAGACCAGGAAGAAGCACCTGGCTCCTGGCTTCGGATTGGCACAGTGCTGGCCATAGCGGCCATCTGGGGAGTGAACCAATGGAAGGAAGACCTTTCGCTCCATCTCTCTCTCTATATCTATAACTCTGCCTGTCAAATAAATAAATAGATAAATGAGGAAGAAAATATTTTTTAAAAAGTGCCTTATAGCATATGGCAATTCTTTTGAGAAACACAGTGTATGCAGGAAATGCAGAATATTCCTGTAACCATGGGTTCAGTTGTAGAGGTGGGAGTAAGGGGCAAGGAGGGATGTGAAGTATCTTTCACTCTTTTTTAGGGAGCAGGCTCTGGTAGGGAAAGGCATTTTTCCTTTGTAAAATGTCCTAAAATATGTTGAAAAACCTGTTATTGAAAGTACGTGAACACTTTGAAGGATTTTAGTGCACAAATGGAGGAATCTTTCTGTTCTAAGTAGCTTAAATACACACACACACACACACACACACACACAATTTAAGAGAATTTATAAAAAGGTACTTGAAACAATAGTTATGCTCTTATATTTAAATGTATGTGTTGTCTATAATATGTATTTTATATACATAGAATAATTTATTATATATTTTTTAAAATTGTCAAGGAGGGAAGGAGGGAGAGAGGGAGAGAGAAGCGGGGGTTTGGGGGGGAGAAAGAATCTTTCACCCAGAGGTTCACTTAAATACCCACAACAGGAGCTGGGGTAGCCTGAAGTTGGGAGCCAGGGATTCCATCCAGGTTTCCCATGTATATGGCAGGTAAACAATTACCTGAACTATTACCTGCTGTCTTCTATGGTGTGCATCAGCAGGAATCTGGGTTCAATTGCCAGGTCCAGGACTAGAAGTTGAGACATTGCTAGAGACATCCTTATCAGCGTACCTAGATTTGTTCTTGGCTGCTGATTTCACCCCTTGCTAATGGGAAGTCCTGCACACAACAAGTGATAGCTCAATTAGTTGGGTTCTTGACACTGTTGTGTGAGACCTGAACTGAATTGTCAGCTTTGGCCTGACTTCTCCCCAACTGTATAGGCATTTTAGGAATAAACCAGTAGCTGAGAAATCTGTGTTTTTATCCCTCTCTGCCTCTAAAATAGATTTTTTTTTGACAGGCAGAGTTAGACAGTGAGAGAGAGAGACAGAGAAAGGTCTTCCTTCCGTTGGTTCACTCCCCAAATGGCCACTATGGTGGGAGCTACACTGATCCAAAGCCAGGGGCCAGGTGTTTCCTCCTGGTCTCCCATGGGGTGCAGGGCCCAAGCACCTGGGCCATCCTCCACTGCCCTCCCGTGCCACAGCAGAGAGCTGGACAGGAAGAGGAGCAACCGGGACAGAACTGGTGCCCCAACTGGGACTAGAACATGGTGTGCCAGTGCTGCAGGTGGAGGATTAGCCTAGTGAGCTACAGCACTGGCCTAAAATAGATTTTTAGAAGAATACAAAAAATGAAACCCTGGGACCAGCATTGTCGCATAAGGGTTAAAGTAAGTGCCTGGCATCTATATGGGCACTGGTTCACGTCCTGGCTGCTCCACTTCCAGTCCAACTCCCTGTCAGTGTGCCTGGAAAAAGAATGTGCCTGGAAAAGCCCAAGTACTTGGACTCCTGCCAGCCACTTGGAAAACCTGGAGGAATATTCTGGCTCCTTGCTTTGGTCTGGTCCAACTCTGGTCATTGTAGTCATTTGAGAAATGAGACAGTAAATGACAGATTCTCAATCTCTCTCTCTCTCTCTCTCTCTCTCTCTCTCTCTCTCTCTCTCTCTCTCTCTCTTATATTCTGCCTTTCTAATAAATCTTCTATTAAAAAATAAAATAAAATTCTAAGGAATGAGTGTTTAACCTAGTAGTACATTGTTTAGCTGAACACCTGGGCTTGAGTCTAGGCTCTGCTCCTGATTCCAACTCACTGTCAACATATACCCTGGGAGGTAGCAGATGGTGGCTCAAGTACTTTAGTCCATGTCACCCACATGGGAGATGTCCAAATCAATGCTGTTGGTCTTGGTGCTTATACTGGTTCTACCCATGTACCAGTGTCCTTCAGGTGCTGGGACAAATGATCATCAACTGAGAGCTTCAAACAGCAAGAATTCATTCCCTCTCAGATCTGGAAAGCAGAAGCCAGAGGTCAAGGTATAGGCAGAACGATGGTCCCTTTGCAGACTCCAGGGAAAGACTCACCCTGCCTCTTGCAGCCCCTGATCACTCCAGGAGTTCTTAGCTTGTGGCTACATCACTCCAGTCTCTGCCTCCAGTTGCACATGGCTTTTCCTCTGTGTCTGAATCTCCTCTTCTTACGAGGACACTGTTATTAGGACCAGGGTATACTGCAACCAGGATGTGCTCATCTCAAGGTCCTTCACTTAATTATCCTTGCAAACAATCTGTTTCCAAATAAGGTCCAATTCACAGGTTCTAGGCATTAGGTCATGGAAATGTCTTTATGGGTCCCTTCACTCAATCCATTACAATTGTGCAGTTGTACAAAGTACCCTCTGGAAGCTCCAGGAAAGGATCCTTTATGGCTCCTTTAGTTCCTGGTACCACTAGTCATCTTTGGCTTGTGGTCACATGACTCCTATCTCTGCCTCTTTTTCATGTAGTTTTTAAGTGTCTGTGTCTCCCATAGTAAAAGTGTTTTTTAATTTTATTTAATTTGAAAAATAGAGATGATAGATAGATAGATAGATAGATAGATAGATAGATAGATAGATAGATAGATAAAAAGAAAGAAAGAAGAGGTATCACATATGCTTCCCCAACAGATGCAATGACGTGACCAGGACTGGGTCAGGCCCAAAGCTGAGAACCAGGAATTGCAAGTAGATCTTCCACATGCGTTACAGAGATTCAAGTACTTGAATCATTACCTTCTGCTTCCTGGCGTGTGCAGGAGTCAGGAATGGATCCAGGACTCAAACCCAGATGCTCAGGTAAGGTAAGAGGTTGTCTTAAAGCAGAAACTTTGCTAATTGCCAAATACTCAACCCTTCTTCCTTATAAGAACACTGTCGTTGGATTTAGGGCCTGCTCTAATCCAGGTAAGCCTGTCTCAAACTCCTTCACTAGTCACATCTGCAAAACTGCCTTTGTTGTGTCCAGTGCAGATCCATGTGCTTCATATAGGGTCTTTGGACCTCTGCTGCTATGCATCCCTGAACTGGATTTCTCTACAACCCCAAACATCATCCCCCCAAATAGAAGTATATTCTGCTTGGACTTGTGTGATCTGGGCCCACACACCCACTGTACCCTTTCAGTGTGCCTGTGTAGCTGGTATCTCTGGAGTTCAGAGATAAACATGTCCTGTAAATCTGAGAAATCCCAGCTACTACCCTGGCCAGGATGAGATGAAGTGTGGGGCTCTGGACAGCAGCAAGATGCATGGACTAGCATTCAAGCCCTCTCATTCCCCATGGGTGGACCCCACACAGTTCAGTACAAACATGGCAAGTGAAGAGGTGCAGTGTGTTTCTAAGGTAAACCATCAGTGTAGGATCATGCAGCATCTCAGTTATGCCATCCCTTGAGGTGTAGTTACATTATCCTCAGGGCTGCTGCAAGGACCACCTGGCCATATCCTGGCTCCAAGCCAGACTTGCTTTTTGCTCTTATGGATATTCAGATGGCTGCTCTGTCAGTGAAGGTTTTTCTCTGCTTCTGCACTTGCCCAACAGATATGGCTTTCCCCAAGTTGCCACAGGCTGCTCAACTCCCCTGCTTCCTAGGAGGCAGGCAGTCCCCTGTGTTTTCATTAACACAGTGTTCTGGGGGTAGAATACGTGGTTTCTTCTATAATATTGTCCTTGAGTAAAATTCAGATTCTTGATGATGGTACTGGGTTGAGTGGTGAAGCCCACCCCTAAATTCATGTCACCTAGAACACATAATTAGCAATTTATGTGGAAATAGGGTCTTTGCTGAAAATTAAAGAGTTAAGATACATCATCCTGTATTGGGAGGAGCCCTAAATCCAGTGACATTGTCCCTACAAGAGACAGAAGAGAAGACACACGAGAAGCCACATAAAGATGGAGTCAGAGACTGCAGTGATGCAGCCACAAGCCAAGAATGCCCAGAGCCATCAGGAACTGGAAGACGCAAGAAAGATCTTCTCCTGGAGCTTCTAGAATGAGTTGGGCAAAACCATAGTGCATAACATGAGGACCTCATACACATATGTCCTTGTCCTAATGTCCAGAACCTATGAATAGTTCCTCATTTGGAAACAGGATCTTCATAGATGTAATTAGTGAAGGAACTTGAGATGAGGTCATCCTGGATTAGTGCAGCCCTAAATCCAGTGACACTGTCCTCACTAGAGTCACAGAGAAGTCATGTGAAGATGGTGACAGAGACTAGAATGATGCAAGCTCAACATCAAAGACCCCTGGGGCTTCGAGGAGCTAGAAGATGCAGAATCTTCCCATGGAACCTGTGGAGGCAACACAATCCCGTCCACACACTGACCTCAGATTCCTGCCCTCCAGGACTGTGTAGATCAACTCTTTAAGCTCCCAACCTGTGGTTGTTTATGGGGCATCTGCAGGATAGTCATCCCACAATAACATTTTTCATTCTCCTGACTTCTACCTCTGACTTTCACCTCTGTGACTTTCACAAAACTGGGTGAGTCCCTTACCCCAATCCCATATCTTCAAACTGCTTCTGTGCACAGTGGACCCCATGATTTAAAACCTGCTCTTTGCCATACATCCTTGGGTTGACTATTCAAGTTCTGAGTTACAGACAGTTAGAGGGAGAGACACAGAGAAAGGTCTTCCATCTGATGGTTCACTCCCCAGTTGGCCGCAATGGCCGGAGCTGCACTGATCTAAAGCCAGGAGCTTCTTCCAGTCCTCCCACATGGGTGCAGGGGCCCAAGGACTTGGATTATCTTCTACTGCTTTCTCCAGCAGAGAGCTGGATAGGAAGAGGAGCAGGCAGGACTAGAACTGGCACCCATACGGGACACCAGTGCCTCGGGCAGAGGATTAACCTAGCCACAGCACCGAGTTCTGATTTTTTATGTAAACCCTTGGGCTATGTTTGGTAGAACCAGAAGAGATGTTTCTCTGAGAAAATGGTCTTTAAGTGAAGAATCTGGCAGAACCCTGGCTGCTGTAAATGCCTTATATCTGTGGTGCAGTGCCAGCCCCTCACTGGTTATTGCAATTGATATTTGGCTCCAGTGGCATCTCCATTCCAAGATTCAGGGATATCTATGCTCTCAGTTCCAGGAACTGACTGCTCTAAGAGTGACTTGTATCTTTCACTTTGAGTAAATCTACTTTCCTTTAGGTTTTCTTGACACATGCATGGAAGTCTTTTAAAAGCAGCTAGCTTTGTTTTTCTCATGCCAGTTGCAGCCAGTAATATATGTTTGAAACTCACAAAAATCTTTTTTATTATCAAGTATTTCCTACTACAAAATGGCTGTGAGCCACAATTGCATCTGGCTGTCCCACCTAATCCAAAGGATGATCTCTTTGCTGGTGGTTTTCTTAGAAATGTCTGCTTCCAGGAGACTGGCAAGATGGTGGACTAGGGAGGGAGCACACTGGTAGTCTTGGAAAAGAAAGTTTAATAAAAGTGGAGATACTGCGGGTTCAGGGAAGAGTTAGGGAAGAAACAGCAGAGAAAATTCTTCCAGAACCACTGAGACACTGTGGACCTATGTGGAAGGCATGGGCACCCACGATTCGGGACCCCAGCTGCCAAGTCTACGCACCAGCAATGGAAAGGGAGGTGAGGTGAAACCTCAGTAGCCCGAGACACTGGCAGGGAAGCGGCAGGAAGAGCCTAGAGGGAATGAGGCTTGAAGCCCTGTGGGGCAAAATTCACCAGGCTAACTAGAAGAAAGAGGAATAAAAATAAAAGGGACCGATTCGGACATGAGTCTCTCTCTCCACTCACCTTACAAAGGTGAGCAAGACAAAGAGCAGGTGCCATTTTGGACATATGTAACAGCTGCGCCCACCATCAGCCAAGCAGAAAAACCTGACATTGGGGAGGTAAAATAACAGGAAGTTAGGACCTAGTAAAAGTGTGGAGCTACTGAACTGAGATTGTGAAAAGAAAAAAAAAAAAAAAAAACAGTGTGTGAGAGAACTCACGGAGTTCACGTGAGTACTCTCCAGAGAGCTACAAACTCGGTAACAAAGGCAACCCAGTGGGAGACTGCAGGGGAATTTGAGCTCACACGAGGACACCACAGATTCTTTGTGTGCTCCTTGGGACAGAGCAGATGAATATTATACCCACAGGAGCCAGAGATCAGAAACTGACTGCCTTCAATTCTGCTCAACTGTGCAGAGTTACTTACCTTCTGAATTAGAGAAAGAGAGAGAGAGAGAGAGAGAGAGAGAGAGAGAGAGAGAGAGAGAGAGAGAGAGAGAAAGCTTTACTTAACATATGCTAAATTGACCTTCTGTATATAAAGATAATTGAAAATGAATCTTGATGTAAATGGAAAGGGAGAAGGAGTGGGAGAGGGGAGGGTTCCAGGTGGGAGGGAAGTTATGGGTGAAAAGCCATTGTAATCCATAAGCTGTACTTTGTAAATTTATATTCATTAAATAAAAGTTTAAAAAACTATATGATTATATCAATAGACGTGGAGAAAGCATTTGACAAAATACAACACCTTTTCATGATAAAACTTTGTCTAGAACAAACATTCCTCTTTACAACCAAGCCAATTTTTGAGAAACCCATGGAGAGCATCATATTGAATGGGGAAAAGTTGGAGGCATTTCCACTGAGATCTGGTTCCAGACAAAGATGCTCATTCTCACCACTGCTATTCAGTATAGCACTGGAAGTTTCAGCCAGAGCCATTGGCCAAGAAAAAGAAATTGAAATGATACAAATTGGGAAGGAGGAAGTCAAACTATCTGTATTTGAAGAGGACATGATTCTATATGTAGGGGATCCAAAATACTGCACTAAGAGACGACTAGAACTAAGAGTTTGGTAAAGTAGCAGAATATAACGTCAAAACAGAAAACAAACAGCTTTATATATAAAGACAATGCCATGACCTAAGAAGAACTTCTAAGATGGATCTGATTCATAATAGCTACGAAAACAATCAAATACCTTGGAATAAGCTTAATAAGGATGTCAAAGATCTCTCGATGAAAATTACAAAACATTAAAGAAAGAAATAGAAGATCAAAAAAGTGGAAACGTCTTCCATGTTCATGGACTGGAAGAATCAGTATCATCAAAATTTCCCATTTCCTGAAAGCAATTGCAGTTTCAATGTCATAACAAACAAAATACCAAAGTCGTTCTCATATCTAGAAAAAATATTGCTGAAATTCATATGGAGGCACAGGCGACCTTGAATAGTAAAGCAATCTTATACAAGAAAAACAAAGCTGGAGGCATCTCAATACCAGATATTCCAAGACATATTATCGGGCAGTTATAATCAAAACAGCCTTGTACTGGTACCAACAGAGACTGATGGACCAATGGAACAGAATAGAAGAAACACTGGATATCAATCCAAAGGAGCTATTGGCTCCTGGCTTCAGATTAGCTCATTTCTGGCCATTGTGGTCATTCAGGAAGTGAACCAGGGGTTGGAAGATCCCTCTTTCTCTCTGGCTGTACCTCTCTCTGTAACTCTGTCTTTCAAATAAATAAAAAAAGAAGTACACTGTACAATAGTTGATCCAATCAATGTGAAGATGCACACATAAGGAAGTATGTAAACTCAATTATAGGGTAGACAGAGTTTTGAAGATTCATTTCTACAAAGGAGTAACAGACTTAACCTACAGTATGTGTCCAATGGATCTATTTGATATTAACATCACATTTCTTCCTATAGCATCTGGGTACAAATTCTTTCCAGCAATTCATGTTACATTCTTCAGAAGAGAAAATATTCAACACCACAAAACAAGTCTCACAAATGAAATAAAAATTGTATATTGTATTGAATACAGGTTGGGATTAACATTATAAGGGACTGCAGAAAATATGCAAAAATAAGGAGAGTGAGCAACGTGCTTCTGAATGAACAATGTGTCCTAGGAGAAATCAAAACAGGAAACAAATTCTGCTACAAAAGAATGATAATAGATACAAACACGATAACCTTAAGGGATAGAGCAGCATTAACAGGAAAGTTTATGGGTACAGATTACTAGATAAAGAAATAAAGAGGCATCAGATAAATCATTTAGCAGTGGAAGACACCGAAGATAGAAAACAATAAATATCAACAAAATCTTAGTGTAGGAAAAACATACAATTTAGAGAAAACTAATCAAAATTGAAATTAAAAGCATAAGGTGTTAGTGGAATGAAGCAATGGCATTTTGAAAATACATTGATAAAAGTTGATACAACAGTCCAAAAACACCAGGAAAACCAAAGCTAATAAATCAAAAATAAAAAATGATGTTATGAGATGCTTCAAAACAAAAATGAATAATTAGGTATTTTTAAACTTTTATTTAGTAAATATAAATTTCCAAAGTGCAGTTATGGATTACAATGGTTCCCCCCCCCCATAACTTCCCTCCCACCCACAACCCTCCCATCTCCCACTCGCTCTCCAACATGGGAAGTGGGATACACCGCAGACCCATAGAATGGCAGATGTCCTAAACAACACTTTGGCCTCAGTATCAGCCCTTAAGGCATTCAGATCTGGCTGAAAAGCCCATGAGAGTATTTTAGGCATGGAAAGCCAAGACACTCTGGCAAAAAAAGAGAGGCCCTAAATGAAAGATCTCTGCAAGTGAGATCCCAGTAGAAAGAATGGGGCCATCAAAGAAGGAGGTACTTTTCTCTGAAGGGAGGAGAGAACTTCCACTCTGGGTATGGCCTAGTCTAAATGAGATCAAAGTCGGCAAGCTCAGGGGGCTTCCATGGCCTTGGCAACTTATGACTAGAGCCTGGGTAGATTGCTGAAGCCTTAAACAAGAGTGTCAATTTGTTACATCAACAACAGAAGTCACTGTGCACTTACTCCTCATGTAGGATCTCTGTCCTTAATGTGTAGTTCAATGTGAATTAATGCTATGACTAGTGCTTACACAGTATTTTTTACTTTGTGTTCTGTGTGGATTCAAACTGATGAAATCTTTACTTAATATATACTAAATTGATCTTCTTTATGTAAAGATAGTTGAAAATGAATCTTGATGTGAATGGAATAATTAGGTATTAATACAAACAGTTACAACACTAACAAATTGAAAAATCTAAAAGATATGATAGTTTTCAGAACACACATAATTTACCAAAATGGAGGCATAATACATAAAATAGCCTAAGAACCTAGAAAGAGTTTGATTCAATAATTAAGATACCTGCAAAAAAAAGTCATGAACACATGGTTTGGTGGCTAGTGGCTCAGTCCACCAAACTTTTAAACAAAAATTAATGGAATTCATTATTAAACCAATCAAAATCATTGAAAGGTTGGGGATCCTCCATTCCTTAAATGAGTTCAGCAATGCTTTCCTTGCAAAACCAGAGTTATAATAAGTGAACTGAACTATAAGTAATATCCTTGTTGACTGTATAGCTGCAAGATCTTTGCAATACAAGATGCAGTTATTATCAAATTACCATGATACTGACAAAAATAGAAATGTGGACAAAAGAAATAGATTAGAATCCCCACAAATTGATCCACACATCTTCATTCCATTCATCATTGACAAATGATGTAAAAATCTATTAATGGACAAAGGATTGTCTCCACAAAATCTAGTGCAGATGGCTCCCACAATTCACAGGTTCAGGAGATTCTTCCCCGTTCAGATCCTGCACTGTCCTTGAAAGAGGCATTTCTTTTGTTTTAGGCTTTTGACATACATTGCTTTATTAAAACCCCACAACTTCAGGAAAAACTTCCATCACCAGACAATGAAACAGAGGTTCAAGATGTTAAGGAGCTTGCTGAAAATAAAGAGGCAGATTTGAGCCCAAGATCCAAAGCCCATGCTCTTTCCTATGTGCCACAAAACCTAGAAGCAGAATTCTAGCTGTCCTTAGGCTGTTTTTAAGTTTTATTATTAAATATAATTCCAAAGTACAGTTTATGGATTACAATGGCTTCCCCCCTATAATTTCCCTCCCGCTTGCACCCCTCCCATCTCCCACTCACTCTCCCCTTCCATTCACATCAAGATTCATTTTCAATTCTCTTTATATACAGAAGATCGATTTAGTATATATTAAGTAAAGATTTCAACAGTTTGCACCCACACAGAAACACAAAGTGTAAAAATAGTGTTTCAGTACTAGTTATAGCATTACTTCACACTGGACAACACATTAGCAAAATGACATTAATGTGTTGTCCAGTGTGAAAGAGGCATTTCTGCCACATCTTTCTGTGATTGTTCTACTTTGTCATTTTGAAGACACACATAATCATTTGTTGGAGTGGGAAATGAGAGCACCTCACAGTCCTCAGATTTGCCCAGTACATTTGTCAACCCTAAAAGCCATTTCCAAAATCATTGGGGAATGCAGACTATATCTCAGAAAATCACTTCAATGAACACTTGTCAGAGCTGCTATTGTTTCTATTGGTGATAAAAATGGTCTTTTCTTCCTGCCCATCACCAGCTGCCCTTGTAGGGGGATGAAGTGATGGAATTCTTTTCTTCATGGATTTCAGCACATATGCTGCCCCACACTGGGGCTGCAAACTTACAAAGAAATTGTGGTCCACAAAGCTCCACCACTGGCAATATCATCAATTTCATGGGCTACTGCAGTGTGTTCACATCATGCTCTCAGAACCTGGAGTTTCCTGCAGTCCCATACAAGGAAATCATGCTGAATGTTTGCACTGTCCATGCTTCTTCTCTATGGCAGTTTTGCTTTTCTACTGTAAGTTTCCTTCAACTCTACCCTGGGAATGCAGTTCTGCTTTCTTCTATGAACTGTCAAAATGAGCATATTTCCCCTATTTATAGTCATCATATTTACAGTTCAGGATCCATGAATTAAGCAGAAGAAAACAATGTATGGTTGTCAAATCCTAATTTAGGATTTTGATGCTGAAGCTCTTACTAGTTGTTGGTCTCTCTGGAATGAGGATCAGGATATGGTCTGTCTCAGTCCTCTCTGCTGTTTCCAAGAAGTACTAGTGGAAGAAACATTCATACACTTTCACTGCAACACTTTTTTTTATTTACATGGAATTCATTTATTTATTTATTTTTAAAATAATGCTTTTATTTAGAGAATATAAATTTCCAAAATACAGCTTATAGATTACAATGGCTTCCCTCCCCCATAACTTCCCTTCGACCCGCAACCATCCCCTTTCCCACTCCCTCTCCCCTTGCATTCACATCAAGATTCATTTTCAATTCTCTTTATATACAGAAGATCAGTTTACTATATATTAAGTAAAGATTTCAACAGTTTGCCCCACATAGCAACACAAAGTGAAAAATACTGTTGGAGTACTAATTATAGTATTAATTCACAATGTACAGCACATTAAGGACAGAGATCCTACATGATATAATTTTTTAAATTGATTAATTTTCTATGCAATTTCCAATTTCACACCAAGATTTTTTTCATTTTTAATTATCTTTATATACAGAAGATTGATTCAGTATATACTAAGTAAAGATTTCATCAGTTTGCACCCACACAGAAACACAAAGTGTAAAAATATGTTTCAGTACTAGTTATAGCATTACTTCACATTGGACAACACATTCAGGACAGATCCCACATGAGACGTAAGTACACAGTGACTCCTGAAGTTGATTTAACAATTTGACACTCTTGTTTATGGCGTCAGTAATCTCCCTAGGCTCTAGTCATGAGTTGCCGAGGCTATGGAAGCCTTTAGCGTTCGCCGACTTCAATCTTATTCCAACAGGGTCATAGTCAAAGTGGAGGTTCTCACCTCCCTTCAGAGAAAGGTACCTCCTTTGATGGCCCCATTCGTTCCACTGGGATCTCACTCACAGAGATCTTTCATTTAGGTCTTCCTTTTTTTTCCAGAGTGTCTTGGCTTTCCATGCCTAAAATACTCTCATGGGCTCTTCAGCCAGATCAGAATGCCTTAAGGGCTGATTCTGAGGCCAGAGTGCTATGTAGGACATCTGCCATTCTATGAGTCTGTTGTGTATCTCGCTTCCCATGTTGGATCATTCTCTCCCTTTTTGATTCTATCAGTTAGTAATAGCAGACACTCGTGTTGTTTGTGTCATCCCTTTGACTCTTAGACGTATCAGTGTGATCAATTGTGAACTGAAATTGATCACTTGGACTAGTGAGATGGCATTGGTACATGCCACCTTGATTGTATTGTATTGGGATCCCCTGGCATGTTTCTAACTCCATCATTTTGGGCAACTGATTGAGCATGTCCCAAATTGTACATTTCCTCCCTCTGTCATTCCCACTCTTATATTTCACAGGGAAGACTTTTCAGTTAAAATTTAAACACCTAAGAATAATCGTTTATTAATTACAGAGTTCAACCAATAGTACTAGAACAAAAAAAATACTAAAATGGATAAAGTATTACATTGTACAACAACAGTCAGCACAAGAGCTGATCAAGTCACTGTTTTCATAGTGTTCATTTCACTTCAACAGGTTTCCCCTTTGGTGCTCAATTAGTTGTCACCGATCAGGGAGAACATATGATATTTGTGCCTTTTGGACTGGCTTAATTCACTCAGAATGATGTTTTCCAGATTCCTCCATCTTGTTGCAAATGACCGGATTTCGTTGTTTTTGACTGCTGCATAGTATTCTATAGAGTACATGTCCCATAATTTCTTAATCCAAATGTATGCTTTGAATTCCCTGTGATCTTTTGCTGTGAGGTTCTCTTCATTTCCCCTCTTTCATGTTGATGGCTGTGTTTTTGTGTTTCTGTGTGTAACACATCTTTAAGCATCTTTTGCAGGGCTGGACGAGTGGCAACAAATTCTTTTTATTTCTGTTTGCAATGAAAGGTCTTTATTTCACCTTCATTCACAAATGAGAGCTTTGCAGGATATAATATTCTGGGCTGGCAGTTTTTCTCTCTTAGTACCTGGTCTATGTCTTGCCATTCCCTCCTAGCTTGTAGGGTTTCTGATGAGAAGTCTGCTGTGAGTCTAATTGGAGATCCTCTGAGAGTAATCTGACGTTTCTCTTTTGCACATTTTAGGATCTTTTCTTTCTGTTTCACTGTGGTGAGTTTAATTACAACGTGTCGTGGTGAGGATATCTTTTGGTCATGTTTCCTAGGGGTTCAATGAGCTTCCTGTACTAGGATGTCTCTGCTCTTCTCCAAACCCGGAAAATTTTCTGCTATTATCTCACTAAAAAGGCCTTCTAATCCTTTCTCCCTCTCCATGCCTTCAGGAACTCCTAGAACTCGAATGTTGGGTTTTTTGATAGTATCCTGTAGATTCCCAACAATATTTTTAGATTTCTAATTTCCTCTTCTTTTCTTTGGTTTGACTGTATATTTTCCTGTGCTCTGTCTTCTAAGTCCGATATTCTCTCTTCTGTTTCACTGACTCTGTTTGTAAGGCTCTCTAATGTGTTTTTCATTTGATCTATTGAATTCTTCACTTCATTATGATTTCTCGTCACTATCACAGTTTCATGTTCTACTAGTTGTTTCATTTCAAAATTGATTCCTCCTTAATATTTCATTTTCACGAGAGAGATTTTCTACCTTGTCCATTAAGGATTTCTGTAGTTCAAGAATTTGTTTTTGAGTACTTCTTAGTGTTCTTATCAATTTTTTGAGATCTGCTTCTTGCATTTCTTCTATCTCATCATCTTCGTAATCTAGAATTGGAGTGTCTTTTTCGTTTGGGGGTGTCATAGTGTCTTCCTTGTTCTTGTTACCTCGGTTTTTGCGTTTGTTGTTTGGCATATTGGTTTCTTCACTGTGGTGTTTTTCTTGTTATACTATGACTCTAGATAAGTGGACTGTCTGCTTTTGAGGGAGCCTTAGAGGCTTGAGATGGGTGTGGCCTGAGAGCTCTGTTTGGTTCCTCAGGGTTGAGGGTGTGTCAAAGGTGACACTCCCAGGTTAGGTGTGGTAAATCTCTCTCTGTTACTTTCTTTATTTTTGGTTCAAAAGGGAAGTAATTCCACACAGCTGAATGGAATTGGGGGTGGTTAGCAGGCAAATGATATACCCACAGGAGCCAGAGATTCAAAGCTCTTTCCCAAGGACCAGAGAGGGAATCTTTGCGGCCTTCAGTGTGGGTTCAAATTCTTCTGCATTCTCACCACTGGGCTACCAAGGCTACCGAACTGTAGCATCTCTGGAGAGTACTCACGTGGTGAATTCCATGAGTTCTCTCCCCCACAGTCTCTTTTTTCACAGTCTCAGTTCACTAGCACCACACATTCATTAGGTTCTAATCTCCTGTTATTTCACCCCCACGCCCAGAGTCAGGTTTTTCTGCTAGCCTCAGGACCGGTGCAGACCTGAGGTCGCCCTGCTTATGACGTATTCCAAAATGGCGCCTGCTGTTTGTCTTGCTCACCTTTAAGAGGTGGGCGGAGAGAGAGAAACTCGTGTCCGTATCGGTCACTTTTTTCTTTCTCTCTCTCTTCTAGTTAGGCTGGTGAACTTTTCCCCACTGGGTTTCAAGCCTTGTTCACTCTAGTCTCCTCTTTCCGCTTCCCTGCTGGTTTCTCGGGCTATTGAGGTTCGGCTCACCTCGCGTTCCAGCGCTGGTGCGTTGAGTCTGCCGCTGGTGTCCCGAACTGCGTGTTCCCACGCTCTCCTCGAAGGTCCACTGTGAATCACTAGTTCCGGAAGGGTTTCCTCTGCTGTTTCTTCCCCTACTCTTCCTTGAACCTGCAGTATCTCCACTTTTATTAAACTGTCTCTCCCCAGACTATCAGTGTGCTGCCTTCCTATTCAGCCATCTTGCCGAGATCAGCAACACTTTTATTATTAAGTTATTAGCAGTGTTTTTCTTTTAACAGTATCAGCAACTTAGCAAAATGACAAAACTTTCATTAGAATAATTTAGAAACAGAATACAGAAGAAAAATTCTGGATGTCACAAATTAGGCCTTAGATGTATAGACTGACATTTGGTTTACTAAAAAATTATGACAAAATTTGATAGTAATAAAAATTATAACTGTCTCAATTGAACCATCTCATTATAAAATAATCAAAAAGTTAATGTTGTAATAAAAAGAAAACCTGAAATCATATTAAAGTATCTGACACAGATATTTAGGACAGATAGACAGATATTGTATTGGAAGATTGCATCCCATGTGCTATCAAATTTTATGTTCCTAGGTACTCTGGAGCACAGCAGATAATGACTGCATTATTTGCTCTGCACCTCCCACTTGTCACACACTGGTTCTAACAGTCTCATCTCTGCCATATCAAAGGTTCAGATCTCGTGTAGTGACCAACAGATAGAAGTGATATCACTCTTTCTCACTCTCCTTTTTCCCCATTTCTTTTTTTTTTTTTTTTTTTTTTGGCCTGGCAGAGTTAGACAGTGAGAGAGGGAGACAGAGAGAGAGTTATAGACAGTGAGAAAGAGACAGAGAGAAGGTCTTCCTTCCATTGGTTCACCCCTCAAATGGCGCTATGGCTGGCGCACTGCGATGGGCACACTGTGCCGATCCAAAGCTAGGAGCCAGGTGCTTCTCCTGGTCCCCCATGTGGGTGCTGGGCCCAAGCACTTGGGCCATCCTCCATCTGCACTCCCGGGCCACAGCAGAGAGCTGGACTGGAAGAGGAGCAACTGGGACAAAATCTGGCGCCCTGACCGGGACTAGAACCTGGAGTACCAGCACCTCAGGTGGAGGATTAGCCAAGTGAGCCGCGGCGCCAGCCTTACCCATTTCTGAACTGGAGGAGTTGTTTTGTTGTTTGGAATTCATCATCGCTAGACTCTGAAATGCTTAATAGGAGTGCTACATTAGGAACAGAAAAGTGATAATTACCATCATGAAGATGCAAAAATATAAACCTCAATTGCAAAGCAATACAAAGAAAAGAAACTAAATCTGATTCATCTTGTTTTCCTAGATTAAATTTCACCCCAACCTCCTTTATTGGGACAACAGCTTAGTTAACATTTTTTTCCCTTATACTCATTAGCGTTCTGGGTTTTAAGATTTATGTTGGCATCTTAAAATGTTAGAAATGGTCTCATATTTTTTCTGAAAGAATTTGCTGTGCTATTTCATTTTCATTTTACTTACACTACAGCAATAATTTATAACTCTGGTTATCTCTTTGGAAATATTTTTAAAAATAAGTATAATTTCCTAAATTCACATGAGACTATTAAAATTTTTTCTTTCTATGTCCCTTTCATTAAATTTATTTTTGAAGAAATACATGCATTTCATATAAATGACAAAATTACTGGCATAACATTCTTTAGTATTTGGGAGAAAAAAAAACACCTAAAACCACCTAATGCTCCAATATACCACTAAAAAGTATGTAAGGAAAATGAAATAGGTCAGACACTTGTATTCTCATTCACAACAGTCAAGACCTAGAATTAAGCTAACTGGCCACTCTCAAAGAAAATGTTGCTCAAACACATAATTCAAAGTGTTTACCCACAAATATCCTGTTAGTTGTGTGAATATGGATGAAACTAAAGTCCTCCCTAGTTACAGAAACTGAGTCACAGAAATTCAGAAGGATCTCCCACATACTCCTCTTGCCGAAAAATGAAGCAAGACACAGAGAAAACAAAATGACAATAAGTCCTTATCCACTATTGGCAATAACTTTAAATGAAAATTAATTGAACTCTCAGCAAAAGACACAGACTGGCTGAATGGCAAAAAAAGATATAAATATACTCTGTCTGAAAGAATAATAATGAAAATGGATGGGTGAACAGACAACATGAAAATGGCAACCAAAGAGCAGGGATGGCAATAAAAATCAGACAATATAAACTTCATCAAAAAAAAAAAAATTACAAGGGACAAAGTAAAGTATGTAATACAAAGATCACTAATAAGCAAGATGTAATATTTATACATATTCCTAAACCAAGCACTAGAATATTTAATAATATGAAGTGGTAATATTTGATGTAATTAAAAGGAGAATAACTGAAGACTCCTCTATGCCACTTCAGTAGTGGACAGAAACACCAGACGCAAGATCAATAAGGAAACAGTTGTTTAAAAATAAAAACAAAATAACGTATATAAATAACACAAAATAGTCCACAGAATGTATACAACTCTACTTGGAATACTTTCCTTATTAAGTCATGTTTTCCCACAAAATAAGTCTCAACAAAATTTTACTAAAATTGTATAAAATAAGTCTCAACAAAACTTTATGAAAACAGTAAATACTAACTCTTACACTGCAGCAAATCAACCACACCACATATCAGCTAGGGCTCAGAATGTGATCTGACTGTGCTTCTGTTATAGGGACCAGCAGGAAGGTTTGAGCAGTGGCTGTTCTCAATGGGAAGATTTGGAGGCTGCACTATCTCTCAGGGGAACATCTATCTTTTCCATTTCTACACCTCAGGCTTCAGCAGCACTACCTTGATATACTGTACTTGGTCCCTTCCTCTGATGTGTTGATATTTACTGAAGTATTCTTCCAGAGAAGCACAAAACTGAAAGGCACAAGGAATTCTGCTGTGGACATGCTAACAATCACAGCTGATTGGATCTTATGGATCTATACTGAAATGAATTTTACTATTTTTGAATTTTGAACAATTTTTGTTTTCTGGAACTTAATTTCAAGTCTCTCACTTGAATGGCAGGGAATCATGTCTTCAGCCATCATCTGGGGTGCCTTCTGGGGTGTGTACTGGCAGGAAGCTGGACTGGAAGAGAAACCAGGACTCAAAAGAACAACCCTTGGGTAGGGCTGGGATGGTGCATCCTAAGTAGAAACTATTCCCACCAGTCACAAAATTAAAACCTGCAATTAGTTATTTACTGTGAATAAAACATTAAGAAGCAAAGAAATAACATTTTTATGTTTACTAAACAATAATACTGTAATTTTTAAAAAATGTTATCTTAGTACTAAACAAAAATAAGCTGAACATTTTTAAAAGAAAAATATTTATTTTTGTATGTTGTTCTCAAGTGTACATTTACAATAGTGTTGTATTTCCTCATGAATTTCTTAAGTACTTTAAGTATTTTACAATGTGTACAAAGGAAGGAACATACAATATTTCATAACAAAGTTCAACAAAACAATAACTTAGGTCCTTAAAAGAAATCTGTACCTCTTTTAACTGAAGACTTTTAACTGAAACATTCACTTTTTTAGCATTACTATCCAAATTAAGAACAAAATCTAACCTGTAATTAAACACAATATAAATAGTAAGAATTTTATTTCTGTAATATTTACTTGACCAAGATCTCAGTTACCTTTTAAAGGCTTCAGTGTTGTGCTTAAAGAAAACACTTTCAATAACTCCAGCCTATTTGAGAAATAAGCCTTGTTGTGTTTATCTTTCAATTTATTCTAAAATATAAATATGTACTGATTTCCTCATCGAAGAACTTCATAGAATGTTTTAAAATTCCTAAATAAAAGTCTTATAAGCATTTTCTATTACCCCAGGAAAAAATTCAAATTCAAATAAGGCTTTAGAAGTAAATAAGAAACAGAGCTTTCAAAAACAGGACAGAGAATAACATTAAAAACTGGGAGAGGGTATGACTATGTTCTAAAAAGGAGTAAGATGTTCCAAAATAAAATCTATCCCAGGGCTTTCGCTGACATTAGGTTTAAATTCCCATATGCCCAATGACTTTTAAACTAGACTAAATTAATCTAGCATAATAGGGGCTGTTAAACACCACTTAGATTTCTAATCCTATAAATATAGCTTCTTAGTAGCATAGAGAAAGATGACAGATAAAAACTTAACAGTTATGATAAGTGGAATGAAGCAACTTAACGAAATCAGTTATCAAATGGGGAAGAAGTTTTCTAATTCCCTTGTGCGAAATATGTATGTGTAATACTCAACTGACATAACTTAAAAAGTGGCTTCGGTTCTCCAAAATTCATATTCATATTCACCAAATCCTAATGAATTGCATTCACTTTATTAACTGAAAAATTACTTACTAACTGCTAAAAATATGTTAACTCTCAAACATAAGACAAAACTGAAAGACCTGGTATATTTCAACAATGCAACAGGATTTTAGTTACTAAAACATGCTTTTATCTCCCAATCAAAGCCAACTTGTATTTTAAATCTTTTTAAATTTTGCAAACTCTCTAAACAATGAAAAAGACTGGACTTGCAAGTCCCAGCTGGTAACTAACACATGGAGCCATTACTTCCTTAATCTTCTCTTTTTTAAAATAGAGTTTCCTCACAGAATTCTCAACAGAAAACTGAATTAGCCTCCCAGAAGGAGAAAAGATTTAAGGTATGAATGTGAAATTATATGAAAACATTTCACCTAGGAATACCTTAGTTTCCATTTTTCGGTTATCAAAAATATTTAAAGAATAGCTTTGCCCTTTCCAGTGTCCTTATTTTCCTTCTAATTCTTCATGTGAATCAATGCTGTCAAGAACAAGTTTACAAAGCAGCTCTTACATATCATTACATCTTTCAAACTATTCCACATTTTATCAAATTTGAGATTGTCATTAAATATGTTTTGAGCAAACACACTCATATCTCAAATTCACTGGACAGCATACACATCACGTTGCAAAAAATCTTAGGAGCCACATTTACCTCAAAATTCAATCTTCAGTTAAGTCATGTTTGTAAAGTATTATTCAAAGGCAAATCAACACAGATAGAATAAAAATTAATACATGTCCTTGCAGTATAATTTTTATGTTGGCTATGTTGACAAAAGATGAAAGCACGGAAAAGAAAATGTAAGCTTTCTTTAGCTGCATATTTTGCCTATTAAACAAAATGAAAACCAAATACAAAGCGAGTCAGTGTTCCACATGCTAGAGTTTTGAATTTAGTTTGTCAGGTAGTCTGAAAAGAACAGTAAGAAAGACAAGAAAATGATTTCCATGTTATAAGATGTGACATTAAAATCTCCCAGTTTATATTAGCAGATGCATCTATTAATGGAAAAAAAATTATGTGGGGGAAAGCATCCTTACTTTTAGAGTTACCAATCTTACTTTGACTTAGATGAGTACCATCACGGTGAACAGTTTAAGTAGTTTAAACAGTAAAACTCTAAAACTGTAAATTCAGTATAGATTGTGGGATTACCTTCTTGAAAGCAACCAACTGTTGCCAGTTGCCCAAACTTATTAGAGGACTGAACAGCATTCAGAATATTCTTGAATAAAATGTAAAGAAATGTTGGAATAATGTTTTTGTACATAGCATAAATTAATACAGTATTTATGTAAGTGATACTATCTGTCTTTAACTTGAAGTTTCTACAAACACCAGTTATTTTTTCAACCATCTCTCTAAGTACTATTAGGACAGGCCAACTTCTTTATGATGTCGCATGATGTGCTGGTTCTTTTCTGAAGGTCTTCGGAACCCTTTCTTGCAGTACTCACATCGGTGAGGGTAGTCTTTTGTATGAATAGAGATAACATGCCGTTTAAAACCTGAGGCGTCTGTAGTGCTATACTCACAGTACTCACACTGATATACCTTCCTGCCACTGTGTGTCTTCATATGCTTTTTAAGCTCATTCTGTTGTCTAAATCCCTTTCTACATCTCTTACACCTAAATGGAAGATCCTTTGTGTGAACTGACAGAATATGGCGACTCAGAACAAATGGATCTGCAATCTTAAAGTCACAATGTCTACATTGATGCATTTTTTTACCCTTGTGAGCAGCCACATGTTTCTTAAGTTCTGAAGGCCGATGAAAGCCTTTATCACACATGTCACACTTGTGGGGGTAGTCCTTTGTGTGAACTGAAATAATGTGTCGTTTCAAATCACTTGAGTTCGAACTCTTGTGGTCACAATGCAAACACTGGTGTGTTTTGCTCTCTTGGTGGATAAGAGCATGCTGCTGCACCTCTTTGGTATCAGAGAAAGTCAGAAGACAAATGTCACACTTGAATGGCATTTCTCTAGTATGCTTAGTTTTTACATGTGTTTTTAAATTAGAAGAGTCTGCAGACCTATAATCGCAGTACTGGCATTGGTATGGCTTCTCACCAGTATGGATTCTCATGTGCTTTTTGAGCTCTGATGGGTGACGGAAACCTTTACCACACTCCACACAAATATGAGGAAAGTTCTTGCTGTGGACTGCCAAAAGGTGACGATTCAATAACCCTTGTTCAGCCGTCTCATATTCACAGAATTTACACTTGTGCATTTTGTTGGCTACTTTTTCTTTATGAATCATTTTGTGAGTAAACAAAGCCCCAGCATGAGAGAAATGCTTCCCACATTCATCGCATTCAATAGCTTTCTCTGTCTTGCTGGTCAGCTTGTGGCTTTCTAGATGGTTGTGTAAACTTAACTTTTTGTTGGTAGTATAGTCACAGTCAGTACAGTGATACTTCTTCTTGGTAAGGTGCTCAGGATGGTTTTTCATGTGCCTTTTCAAGAATCCTCTGGACTTAAACTTCTTCCCACAAATAATGCAAGGATAGACAGTCAAGGGATGTCCATCAGGGCCAATAATTATTGCTAAGAAAGCAAAAGAAGGATGCATGAGTGATCAAACCAAGTTGCTTAGGTTTCTTCAAAATGTAACATGATTTAAACATTATTGGAAAAAAATCAAATTATTAGTATTCCTTTTACTGCTTTGCAACATGAGACAGTCTGAGTAATTAAAAAAAAAAATAGGCCGGCGCCGTGGCTCAACAGGCTAATCCTCCGCCTTGTGGCGCCCGCACACCGGGTTCTAGTCCCGGTCGGGGCACCGGATTCTGTCCCGGTTGCCCCCCTTCCAGGCCAGCCCTCTGCTGTGGCCCAGGAGTACAGTGGAGGATGGCCCAAGTGCTTGGGCCCTGCACCCCATGGGAGACCAGGATAAGCACTTAGCACCTGGCTCCTGCCATCGGATGAGCGTGGTGCGCCAGCCACAGCGCGCTGTCCGCGGCAGCCATTGGAGGGTGAACCAATGGCAAAGGAAGACCTTTCTCTCTGTCTCTCTCTCTCACTGTCCACTCTGCCTATCAAAAAAAGAAAAATGTTCTGCTCAGATGATTCAATTGACCTGACTCTCTCAAGTTTAAAAAAAAAAAATCAATGACAAAACTACATCAATTTAGGAATATGCAGAGAATCATTTCTAAAAATAAAGTCCAACATTTCTACTTATAGATCATTTCTAGTAAAATTTAGGCTGATAGTAAGAGTTAACCACATATATGACAATTCTCTCTAATGCGTCCATCAGCATACAAACCAATCCAGGAAAGGAATAGGGCCCCTGAACAACTTAAGTACATATATTCTGCTCATCTGTAAATTATGTTTGCCTTCTGACATATTTCTATTATTCATGTAAACATATTTTACACATTGTTATTTCACTGAATCCTGAGATTTTTCACCCTGTCTCAAATTATGATCCAAAACCTTTTTCTTTCTTATCTAAAAAAATCATTCATGAATATCACTGAATTCTGAAAATTGTATTTTCAAATTCAATATACCGAAGCTACAAGCTAGCGGCTAAAATGCCATCATGACAGTTCTGTGGATACATACTAGAGTTTCATCTGAGAGCTCGCAGAACACACTGCGTGGTGGAACTTGTGTGCCCTCACCTGTTTGGTACTGCCTGGAATCAGGTCTTCTCCTTTTCTTTGGTTTTTGTTTAGCCAGTCTGCCAAGGCCAGCAGACTCATCTATGTGCAAGAGGGCACTGGCAGTGCCATTTCCGTTTTCAATTCCATCAGAATTATTACCTAACAATGTGCATTAAAAAACAAAATTATACAGTCTTATAAATGATAAAGAATTAGGAATTCCTTATTAACTACAACAATGAGAAATAAGCCATGATACTCATGAATGACAGAAATTCCCTAATTTAGGTAAAGGGCTTAATGGGCATGTTTATAGCAAGATCACAAAAAATGCCTAGCTTCCAAATTCAGCATTCACTTTTGCCCCACAGTTTCCTGGGTTGTCTTCCAAAATTGTAAAGTCATAAGCTACATAAACTCAATATGAAAAATGTGAGTTTAAAAGCCCATACAGTGATAGATGAAACAGGCACAACAGAAATATAGAATAAGATTAAATGAAGTCAACAAAATATGAAATTTTTCTTTCCTTTTGCTTAAATTACCACTCCAATAAACTTTGTACTTCTGAAATCATAAAACTATGAGAATTATTTTCTAGTAATAAATTGATTGCTCAAGAAGTATGAATCCACACAACAGGCATATGACCCACCATAAGCAGCTGCCCATGCTATTGGCATGAAGGTTTTGATTTCATTGTCATCCATTTGTTGTTCATGTACAGCAGCAGCTGCTGCTGCAACAGCAGCATCTTCCTCTCCTACAATCACTTCCATATAAACTTCATCAGCAATTTCAGCAACACCTAAGTGGAAAATTATAAAAGTTTTGTGATTAGGTTTATAGAGATTACACAAGAAAAATATATTAGCATGAAAACACAGCAATAAATATTCCATAATTATTGGTTTGTCATGTGTAGTTTTTTTTTTTTTTTTTTTTTTGGTACATAATTTGAGAGACACACAAACAGATGGCCACAAGCCTATATACTTGTTCACTTTCCAAATTCCTGTATTAGCTTTAGCCTGGTAGGCTTAAGCTGGTCTCCCATGTGGATGGCAAGGACTCAAATACTTGAACGTCATTTCCTGTCCCCAGCGGTATGCATCAATGGGGAAACTGGGAGTATAGCCAGGTATGGAGTTCAAGTTAAGCACTCTGATATGGGACTCTGGTGTTTTAACTGCTGGGCCAAATGCTTGTTCCTTATAATCTGTTTATAAAACAACAATCTAAGCTTACATTAAAGTGATGTCTCTCCTTGGAGTATGACAGCACAAAGAAATCTCTAAAATAGTGCTGTTTCTTTCCTTCACAGATTGCACTAAAAAGTTGAATAGAAACACAAACATGTCTCCCGTTGACAGCCCCCCTGCTTACTTAGATCTTCATCTTCTTGTTGAGACTCATCAACAGCCATATAAACCATCTTTTCCCTGGGAACACGAATACTGCTGTTCTGATCAAGTAATTCGACTCCATGGTCATTATCAGGCTCACTCTCTACAATGTCTACAGTTCCACCTTTCAGGGAAGAAGACAGCTCTATAAATTTATTTCAAATTTTGTTTGACCCATTTCATTTATTAGCTTTTACAATGTTTTTATAACATTAAAAGTAAGTCTTGAAAGTGTTCGAAAAGATTTCAAATTTTCCATCTGACATAATTATACATGAAAGTAAAAAATCTCAGGAAAAAGTTCATCATATTAAACTGTTTGGAACAGGATAAATGAAATGCCTAAATCTCCCCTTACCTAAGTCATCCTCTCCAGTGTCAGCTTTAAAAATGTACACTTTGATCACTTCAGGGCAAGTGCCATCTACTTTACAAGGATTCATTTCTGACTCTGCATCCATGGTCACTCCAGAGGAATTTTCATGTTCTATTTTACCTGCATCATCCACTGAAATGGCAAAAAATACACTCTGAACAATAATAGATATTTAAAGAAGATGATGGTATTTTTTAAAAGGTCTCTTTGTGAATGTAATATTTAATCTGGCTTACTTAGAAGTGGTTGATTTTACCATGAGATGTATTTCACATAAACTCCTAATAATTCAAGACACAAAAGGAAATATTTCATCTTTGCTATCCCTAAGTGAAATAATGACTATGTGTTACAGATTTTTTTAAGATCTTAGAAGCAATATCCTAGCAGTAAAACCAGCACTTAGTAAAGAAGTACGCCTTAATACCATTTGATCTTATCTGCTTCTGTTGAATCACAAATTTTTAAAGAATCAAACTATCAGGAGCGTATACTACAGTGAGACAATGTAAACTGCCTTAAAATTGTAGTAACAAGAACTTTTAAGCTTTAGAGTAAGATCTCTCCAAAATAGAAAAGCACATTTGAAAATTAATAATGCTGCTAATAATAATTACTTTTGGCAAGGTATCTTACAATTGTATCAAACACATGACACCACTCAAATGCAATTTTCAGTGTGAAGCTTACGTGCCATATTCTTTTTCTTGATATTGATCCCCACAGTTTGCCTATCTTCATAAATTGCCTGGACTCAGAAAATCAGATTGTTGTTAAAGTGACTTATCACTGCCCACCCCAGGAAAAAAAAATTCAATTGTGTGTCATCTCTCTGTCTTCCAAATACTTCCAAATACCCCAAGATACTTCTCTGGTTAAGCCTGTCAAAATAAAAATCCAGTAAATTTTTCCTTCTACAGTACTTTCTAATGCCTAATAGATCCTTCTTCTATTAAATGAAATACAAACCACAGCCAAGCAACTAAATAAAATCTTCCCTAACAATTTTCCACCTTCTCTCTTACTTACCCTTGCATCACAAGCCTCATATCTCACATACCCTAAATTTAACAATTATGATTCAATTTTGCATTAAATGAAAAATGCTTTTTTGTTGAGATGGATGGAATAAATTTTTAGTAAAAGAGATGAAAGCGTATTTAAAACCAAATCATTTGAACCATTAACAGAATTTACAATATCAGAATTTCTGTACCTCTGCAGTAAATACAAGTAAAAAAAAAAAAACTGATGGGAGAATTTTTAATGAAAATATCCAAAATTTTTTTCTATCAAATTTAACAAAACTGTGTAATAACACAGCTGACCTCGCTATTCCCTTCAACATTTTCTCCATTTCTATGCTCTTCTTTTCATTTCATTTTACTTGGCTGCTGGAATTACAAACTTGCATGATGCAACTTTTCCTTCAGCACATAAATCTATACAAATTATTCATTATAAAAACTAAGCAACATGAATATTCTTTCTTAAACATATGACTACTGGGGCTAGGGCTCTGGCACAGTATGTTAATCCTCCACCTGCAATACCATCATCCCATATGAACATGGGTTCTATTCCCAGCTGCTCCTCTTCTGATGCAGCTCTCTGCTATGGCCTGGGAAAGCAGCAGAGAATGGACCAAGTGCTTGAGACCCTGCAATCATGTGGGAGAACTGAAGTAAGCTTCTGGTTCCTGGCTTTGGATCGGCCTAGCTCCAGATGTCACAGACATTTGGGGAGTGAAATAGTGGATTAAAAACCTTTCTCTCTCTGTAGCTCAAAAGGCTAATCCTCTGCCTTGTGGTGCCGGCATACCCGGTTCTAGTCCCAGTTGGGGTGCTGTATTCTGTCCTGGTTGCCCCTCTTCCAGTCCAGCTCTCTACTGTGGCCTGGTAGTGCAGTGGAGGGTGGCCCAAGTGCCTGGGCCCTGCACCCGATTGGGAAACCAGGAGAAGCACCTGGCTCCTGGCTTCAGATCAGTGTAGTGTGCCGGCCACAGCAGCCATTGGAGGGTGAACCAACGGCAAAGGAAGACCTTTCTCTCTGTCTATCTCACTGTCCTCTCTGCCTGTCAAAAAAAAACAAAAAACAAAAAACAAAAAACCCCATCTCTCTCTCTGACTAGAACTCTATCTTTCAAATAAATAAAATCTTAAAAAAAAATCCATAAATCTTCAATGGACTCTGTTTCACATTTTTCCCTTAAAGTTCCACCACTACCTGGATCAAGAATTGAAAGCACATGTATCTAACAACTCACAAGTAAATCCATAAACTCTGTCTTCCCTGCATATTATGAGAAAAGTAGTTTTGCTTATTCTATAAAACTAACTTCTCTACTCAGGTTCCATATCACATCCTCTCTTTACAGTTTCAACACCACTTACTGATCCATGACTCTACATGACTATTTCTACTAGGAAACAGTAAGATTTCCCCCCTGGCTTGAGTCAACAATAAAACAAAAAACTCACCTTCTTGTGAGCTCATTTCACAGAACTTCACACGATTGTTTCATTTTTTTAAATTATTCACACTGCACTCTCTGAACTCACAATCAGGTTTTTGACAGTGATTTCATTAAAAGTGTTGACTGAAATTACATAAGAGGATTTCTCAGTCCTCATCTGACTTGTTCTTTAACCCAGCAACTGACACCTTTACTCTGCACTTTCCTGAATTGAGTGTCTCCTAGATCATACTTGCAAGTCAAAAACTCTTGATCAAGTTTTCACTTTTTTTCTTTTTTTGAAGATTCACTTATTTATTTGAAATAGTTACACAAGACAGGAGAGGCAGAGAGAGGGACAGAGAGACCATCCATTGGCACTATCCAATTGGCTGCAACGGCCAGAGCTGCGCTAATCCGAACCCAGGAGCCAGGAGCTTCCTCCAGGTCTCCCACACAGGTGCAGGGGCTCAAAGACTTGGGTTATCCTCTACTGATTTCCCAGGCCACAGTAGAGAGCTGGATCAAAAATGGAGCAGCAGGGACTCAAACTGGTGCCTATTTGGCTGCCATTGCAGATGCTGGCTTTACCTGCTACATCACAGGGCCAGTCCCCTAAATCTCCAGCACATAAACAACCCATTTATTCTTTTATATGTGTGTAGCCCTTTTATAATCAGTGACCAAGAGGAAATGGAATGTTCCTCTGTTTTGATTAGTCTGTAACACTGCCTGACATTAATAACTATCCAACATTAATTTGAAGGAGAATGTTCATGTTTACCTACAATTCAAGATGGTACATTTTAAAATATTCTTAGTATTTTAGAAAATATGGGGCTAGAATTGCATATTTCAACTGTTATATGAGGTTAAAATTAACATATTTACATATTGTATAATGACAAATATTTTGTTTTGCAGAAATCTATTGTTACATAACTTTACTTGAATGTTTTGTCTAATATTATATTAGTTAAAAAACTGTTACCCACTGTTTTACCAGCTTTTGAAGTCTTGAGTCGTTTCCAATATTTATCCTTTGGTTTTCACCATTAATTACCAAACAGCAAGCCCATCACTCACAGATGCTAAAATCCTAAAATTGTGGACACTTGAATGTCAATTTTGACTTGAGTAAGTTTAGAGGTAAAAAATTCTTAGGCTATAGTTGTCTCAAAACTTTTATATAGTTACTGTTTTATGGTATTTTTATATGGGAACTCACGTAGTGCACTAATCTAACTATAATTATGATTTGGTGATTTTATCATTCCATCAATTTCTTAACAGAATAACAAATTGCCTCCACAGATTCCAATGTTTTACACTGAGACACACATAAAATTCAACACCTTTACAACGTAAAGTGTAATTCAGTGTTTTTTAAAAATTTAGTTACCAGAATTATCATTAACTTCCGTGTATTTCCATTCTGTCCCACCATCCTCCAAAACACCTTTGTATCCTTTAGAACTAAGAATCTTTTTCTCTTCCAACATCCATCCAACCCTCCATCTATTCATCCATCTGAAATACAGAGTGACTGAAAGAAGATGTAAAGGAAGGAGAGAAATAGAGATCTCTTCCATCAGCTGGTTCACTCTGGAAATGTTCACTATACTCAGGGATAGGCAAGGCTGAAGCCAGCAGCCAAGCAATCAAAATAGGTCTTCTACATGGGTGCCAGGGGCCAACTAGCTGGGCCTTAATTTTTTTTTTATTTGGGGTGGGGGTGGAGTTTTGTATGTGGGAAAAAGAGAGACAGAGAAAAGAGAGAGAACCCACCCATGGCTCAGCATTTTCCAAATGCCCATGACAGGTGGTTAATTAGAAGTTAATTATACAACCAGGTAGAAGGTGACCGTCATGTAAATTCAGCATTAATGTAGACAGCACAACATATTTAAATAACAGAATCAAAAATACCAGAGATTTTATGACATCTCCTACCTAAACGAAACTATGCCCAATAATATCCAGGTTACTAAAATGCTTAAACAGTCAAGAAAATCAACATCCCATAGGTATCAATCAGTAAGATTAAAGAGTACATGAGGAGCTGGAGTTAAGAACACAGAGTTATCAAGCCACCATCTGTAATGAAACATCCCTCACAGGCACCATTCAGTGTCCCAGCTATTCCATGTCCAATCCAATTCCTTGCTAATGAGCCTGAGAAAACAGCAGAAGACAGTCCATGTCTTTGGGCCTCTGTAGCTAAGTGGGAGACTCATGTAATTCTGGCCTCCTGGCTTTGCCCTGACCCAGTCCTTGCTGTTGTGGCTTTTTGGGGTGTGGATCAGAAAATGGAAGATCTCTCTTTGTCTCTCCCTCTGTCTCTGTAACTCTGCCTTTCAAAATGAATAAATATTAACCTCTAGCCAAATTGAGACCTGCATAAACTACCTGCTTATCTATGGCCATTTCATTTCAAGAAATGCAACTGATAATCGCAAAGCCAATCATGTATTAAAAAAACATTATGTTGAAGGGAAAAGGGATGAGATCAAAAAGTACAGAAGTGACTGCATCAAAAAAAAAAAAAAGAAAAGATACATTTCACTTGTAATTCTGATGACTAAAAAATAAAACACTTTTTATGATTCCAAGAACTTCAGTCCTTTTTTACTCTTTATCTTTCTCACCTTTCTGTTTCATTCTTAGGCAGAAATACTGTGTACAATTTTACTTAATTATGGCTTATCTCACAGGGCATATATATTTATGATATTAACCTTCATTTTACAGAAATTTAAGTAAAGCAAATTCCACCACTGAAAGAAAGTTTTAAAAAATGCCTTTGAAATTCACTGAGCTCCAAGACTTACAGGAAATCATAAGGTAGTCCTCACAGTTGCCTTTATCATCTTGTTGGTCCACAGGGATTCCATTGGCATCTAAGACTGCTTCAGAGGCACAATCTGCTACCAATACTTCTTCTGAAACTATGTCGGTGGTTAGAGGATCAGTGACGATTTCTGCATCTACTACACTGTCATGTACTATGTGTTCAATGTGTGCAACAGAAGATACATGTATAGATTCATTTGTCATGACATGTTCAGGCATAGACATTGAGTCTGAAGTAATCTCAGAGCCTAAAACATCATCTGGGACTGGGCAATGTGCTAATGAAACTTCTTCAGTTACATGCGAGTCAAGGACTTGCTCAGGAATGATGACATTTTCAGATACATCTCCTTCCTCTAAGATATTTGAGCACTGAACATCCTCTATAACAACATCTTCAATAACATCTTGGATTACAACTGAGTTTGGGTCATCAGGAACAAAGTTATGCACAGCTATGTCTGAATTAGAAACAAAAACAGTTTCTTGCACTTCCACAACAATTTGATTACTATCCATGTGTGTTGCATCAGGTCCTTAAAAAAAAATTAAAATAACAAATTTCAGGTAAGTATGCATGATTATCCCAAATAATGTAAATGTTATTTCATTTCTATCAGAAAATACACTCTCTTTAATGTTCCTTAAATATTAAAATAAATTAAAGATATACAAAATCTATTTTTAATTCAGGTAACCAACAGAAATTTTTAACATAAATACTTTACTCAGCTTTAATCAATTAACAGTTACAAAGAATCAGGAACACAAAACACTTGTAGTAGTCAGCCAGAAGGAAAATTTCTGGTATAAATCCTAAAACATCAGCATAAAGAACTGCCAAGACACTAAAGTGAAAAAGAATTGTTAAATTACTCAAGTAACACAAATTCGACAATATGCCATTTTTCCTCATGGTACATTTCACTATTTTCATTTTTCTCCATTTCCCTTCACAACTTTTTACCACTCCTACACCTTTTTTTTTTCCACTTTCTTATTTGTGTCCTCTTTCACAAATCATCTTTTGTATCTAAGGCATAAGAGAATCAGGGAATAAAATGACAAGAGGAATAGAGGTCACAGTTAAACAGGAGAAACAACTGATTAAGACTACTGGTAAACACATGAAATAAATTAATAAAAAAAAAAAGTGCAGCTATTTTGGGGTAGTTGAGGGTAAGACTAGGTGATGCAGGACCTACTCTTCAAGTGTTACTTTATCTCCAGTAAACCTCCTCTATGGCTCCAGGACCAATTTCCAAAGTCATTTTCATACACACACACACACATACACACACACACACATTCCCAAATCCAATTTACTCAGCAGTAAAGAGATAACAGTAGAGGAATGAAGTAATGAAAGTCCACTGAGAGATGAAGTGACTTATCCAAGATCACACAATTCTCACTGTGAGATATGTTAACTGAATCCCACAAAGCTGAATAAGATGCACATTATCTCAATCAAAAATGCAATGTTAGATTAAATGAAACCAACTAAGTACCATGGTTCCTATGTCAGAGAAAAGCAAACATGGAAATGTAATATCAACGGTATTCAGGTGATTTAGAAAGTTCTGAATCTTCTCTATACTACGCTGAACCCAGGTAGATGCATGATTGATTGATTATATCTCAGTGGTCAGACCTGAGAAACATACAACTTCTCTGACAAAAACAATCAAAAGGGATGAAAGAATTAGTAGGATACAGGAACACTTTAAAATCAGTTATTATTCACTTAAAATATCCACTAGAAATAACAATGAATGAGGAATTTCTATGAAATTATTTATACTCAATGTTTTTAATAATGTAATTTCTACTTTGTGGGCATTAATTTGAAAGTATTTAGTAGCAAAAGTATTAAAATGGATATGTATTAGTTATATAACCTTTGGTAAGTCATTTAAACTCTGAGTTTCTGTTTCTTCAATAAAATTAGGACAACAGTATCAGCTATGCATACCATGCAAAATTGCTACATCCTGAAAAAATGTTATGAGAGGTTTCATCACTATTATGCAGAAGAAAATGGCAGATTGTCACCTGCTGAAAGGTTACTTCCACAAATGCTAATAGGACAAAAATATTAATAATTCTTCAATTTACCAATTAGCCCATGAACAAAATTTCCTTTAGCAAAATTAAGCTATTAAATACTGAGTTTTTCTCTGAAGAATTTAAAAGTCTCTCTCTTTTAACTCATGTTTTACAGAAAAAAAAATCTAATTTTGTATTTACGATTATCAAACTGCAATGATTAAATACAAATATAGTTAAAAAATAACTAATAATTGCTGGCGCCACAGCTCACTAGGCTAATCCTCCACCTTGCGGCCCCGGCACACTGGGTTCTAGTCCCGGTCGGGGTGCCCGATTCTGTCCCGGTTGCTCCTCTTCCAGTCCAGCTCTCTGCTGTGGCCAGGGAGTGCAGTGGAGGATGGCCCAAGTGCTTGGGCCCTGCACCACATGGGAGACCAGGAGAAGCACCTGGTTCCTGGCTTCAGATCAGTACGGTGCGCCGGCCACAGCAGCCATTAGGGGTGAACCAATGGCAAAGGAAGACCTTTCTCTCTGTCTCTCTCTCTCACTATCCACTCTGCCTGTCAAAAATTAAAAAAATAAAAAACTAATAATTAATTATGAATATGGTGAAAGAAACACAGAAAGATTTAAAAATTCTTGTTTCTTGTGAAACTATTCCTTCTTTAATATATGTTAATATGATCACTTAAAATCATTACAAAGAAAAAGCAGCTACTTAAAAATGGAAAACAGCCAGCACCGCGGCTCAATAGGCTAATCCTCCACCTTGCATCGCCAGCACACCAGGTTCTAGTCCTGGTCGGGACGCTGGATTCCGTCCCGGTTACTCCTCTTCCAGGCCACCTCTCTGCTGTGGCCCGGGAGTGCAATGGAGGATGGCCCAAGCCCTTGGGCCCTGCACCCTATGGGAGACCAGGAGAAGCACCTGGCTCCTGCCTTCGGATCAGCGCAGTGCACCGGCTGCGACAGCCATTGGAGGGTGAACCAACGGCAGAGGAAGACCTTTGTCTCTGTCTCTCTCTCTCACTATCCACTCTGACAGTCAAAAAAAAAAAAATGGGAAAACATAAAGTCCAACACGATCCTTCTCTGTAGTTTCATTTTCTTAAAACTATGGTTTATCTGAAATTGTGAATACACTTTTTTCTATTGTTAGAACTTCATAAAATTATTCTTACAATGTTTAGAAATAAGATGACTACATATGCCTAATGCCAGAGGCTCCTTTTGAGAACTTGTGAAAGAGTTGTAAACAGGACAGGGTCAAAAGAAGACGACCTTGTATTTATACTTTTAATTCTCCTGGGTAATGAAAAATGTTATGATATAGTTGTTATTTTATGATGAGTACGTGTAGAAGATAAAAGAAAGTAAGAATGAGAAAAAGTTTAAAACAAATTAGGAATTTATAGCTCTGGCTACGTAATAGGAATTGGCATAAAGAAAAGCAGTAGGTTGAGGATAATTTCTTTGCTACTTTATTCATCTACATTACTCCAGCCTACAAGATATCCAGGCTCTGATTACTAGTACCTGTGAGTACTGTTTGTTAGGGCTTATACCACTGACTCAACAGTTATTATTAAGGTTATAGTCTTCAGATGGGGAATTATACTGAGTAATTTGGGTTGGCTGAACATAATTAAATTAATCTTTTTTTAAATTTTAGTTTTCATATTTATATTTTGACAGGCAGAGTTAGACAGTAAGAGAGAGAGAGAGAGGAAGGTCTTCCTTTTTCTGTTGGTTCACCTCCCAAGTGGCCACTACAGCCAGTGTGCTGTGGCCGGTGTGCTGCGCTGATCCGAAACCAGGAGCCAGGTGCCTCCTCCTCGTCTCCCATGTGGGTGCAGGGCCCAAGCACTTGGGCCATCCTCCATTGCCCTCCCAGGCCACAGCAGAGAGCTGGACTAGAAGAGGAGCAACCAGGACAGCATCTAGCCCTAACCAGGACTAGAACCTGGGGTGCCGATGCTGCAGGTGGAGAATTAGCCTAGTGAGCTGCAGCACTGGCCTTAAATGATTCTTTATCTTACATGAAGAATTTTGCGTGGAAAAAAAAAAGAATTTTGCATGGCTTGAGTTAGAAAGTTGAATGACGAATCAGAGAGATTTCCAGTTCAAAAGAACATCAACATAGAAAAGGCAGAAGGAGCCACATGTAAGTATGTGAAGGAACACACGCAGCTAACAAAGCAAATGTTAGCCTCTAAGCCAACAGCCATCAGATAAATAGGGACCTCAACCACGAACCACAAGGAATTGCATTCAGCTAACTATCTGAATTAGCTCGGCTTTGGATTCACTTCGTGTGTATCAGAAACAAACACAACAAATACTCTGATTTCAGATCTAAGAAACCTATGGTAGGTCATCTGGTCATTCCCTGAGAGTATTCTGATCTATGAAAATAGAGACAACAAATTTCACTACTTTAAACTGCTAAGTTTGTGTTAATATTAAAATGAACACAGTTTTTGGTATTTGCACAATTACTTAAAAATGTGAAGTGGCTTTGCAATGAATTAAAAGTCTTAAGTATATAGTCTTACCAAAGAAAAATATCTTTGGGAAAAGTCTTACCAAGCATGATCAAAGCCTATATTTCTTTGAACAGACCAGTATAGATATATGTGCCCTGCTAGTGAAAACCCAAAAGAAAAGATACATGGACTCATAATACAATCAATCACCCTGTGGAATTCTGACCAAAAGTTCCACTGAGGGCTGAAAAGAAAGTAAGAATACTATTGGAAACTAAGAGCTATCCTGGTTACATCACAATAGACCACTTTTCAAAATTGTGTCGTGAATATGTAACTTGCAGCAACTCAGGATATTTAGTTAAGGAGATTTCAACCAAGTGTTGGAAATATGGCTTTGTTTCTTCTTGCTACTTAACGATAAATCCAAGAAAAGGTAAATTTTGGAAAGACAGATAGTATCCATAAGGTCACTATCAGGAGGGCACCATCTCTCAGCACTCCATGTTAATGGAGTGAAAACATAAAGATGAGATATCCTATAAAAATAACCTAGAGCTAAACCTCTATTCCAGTGCAATAAACCCTATTAAATACACCAAGAATTGAGAAATTTATCCTAAAAGAGAGCCTACTGGTTTGGGGCAGAGAAGGCTGAATGTGAAGATTGCTAGACTCTCAAAATTTTAAGAGCAGATAAAGGTTTATAGAGCAGTTTAGCTGCAAGTGCTTGTTATAGCTGATTTTTAAAAAGCAAGGAAAACAAAAGACAACAAATGACTATAACAAGGCCATAAAACAGATCTAGACAGATCTCAAAATTTCTTTACACTTTTCTTCCACTTGCAACAGACTACCTACAAGTCTGTCTTAATTGGACATATATACTTAATAACTTATATCTAAAACATCATCGGCATCTGATTTAGGTACTGTCTGAGAATTCTGAACTCCTTATTTTTAGATAAAAGTGAACACATGTACATTTAGAAAGCACTTAAATGTTTGAGAACAACAGTACACACAGTGATGGTCAGAATGGGCCTCCAAAGATGTCTAAATCTTAATCCCTAGATCTTGAAATGTAATATGCAAAAGAAATTCTGCAGATGTAAGGTTATGGTGGGTTATTTTCATGACAAAATTAACTTGTTTTAATTCCACTTGCCATAAACCTTTTGAAGTATACTTGGATATGGTATTAAAAAGCATTGTTTTGGGGCTTAAATCAAGTATATGTCATGAAAGAAAGGTAAGAAAGATTAAAAGGATAAGAGGGATTTCATTCACTGCTGCTAGAGGAAACCACAAACTCTGAAAAGGAATTTGGGCAGCATGTTGAAGCAAAGAATGGCCCTAGTTGATAAACTGTAGGAAACAAGTATCTCTAGCTTACAATTACAAAAGGCTAAATTTGGCCAAACCTATGAATATTACTAAAGCTGCCTTCTCTTTTAGGAGACCTCAGAAAAGTAGGTTTAGCAGAACACTTGCTTTTGACTTTATGAAGCTCTATACAGAGAATTCAATGCAGCTAACACTGCACCCATAGGCTTTTATGACCTATAGAACTGTTTAAAATAAATCTACCTAGCTTTGGGTCAGTAACTGTGGAAATGTATTCTTCTAATAAAACTAATATAAGCGGAAACCACCTTGAAATGGAGAAGAGATAAAACTCAGTCTTGTACTAGAAAACTAGAATAACTCACATCACAGTAAGATTTTGAGAATGATGGTACAATAACAGGATTATGCATTGGCTATGAGATTTTTGGCAGGGTAACAAAATATCCAAACAAGATTCAGTATCAGATCTAGCAATTCTAACTCTTGACAAACTCTAAATCTGGCAGATATTTCTGATATAAACCAGAAATCCTTATACCTATTCCATCAAAATATGAGTTTGGGTCCTGTGGCTGCAATTCAAATTCATCTTCATCCATGGCCTTTAATTCTCATTAGTCACAGCTCCTAAACCAGGGAATAAAGTATACCAAATGTTAATGTTTTATATCACAAAATAAAATTTTACCGTGCTATTTACATATCTATAAAGTTCACATTTTTAACCAGCAAACTGTGTAAAAGAAAATGGAACAAAGTGATTTCAGGTGATATATGGACAGCTATAGGACAAGAAAGGGTAGTTGAGTCAAATAGGCAGATAGTGTATGACTTTAAAAAATTAAACTATGGATTTACATAAATTGCAAAAACCTTCAGTATCTACCTTAAATTTATATATTAATTTATAATTTATATAAATACATTATTTATAAATTTATATATATATATATATATAAAAACTTGTATTTGCCTTACTTATATATTTTTTTATTTACTTGATAGGTAGAGTTACAGACACAGAGAGAGAGAGAGACAGAAAGATCTTCCTCCCATTAGTTCACCCCCCAACGGCCAGAGCTATGCTGATCTGAAGCCAGGAGCCAGGAGCTTCTTCCTGGTCTCCCATGCAGATGCAGGGCCCAAGCACTTGGGCCATCCTCCACTGCCTTCCTGGGCCACAGCAGAGAGCTGGACAGGAAGAGGAGCAACCGGGACTAGAACCCAGTGCCCATATGGATGCCAGCGCTTCAGGTGGAGGATTAACCTAGTGTACCACAGCACTGGCCCTCACTTTACTTATATTAAAATATAGAACATTTTCTCCCAAGGAGTCCATATTAACTCCTCTCTGTCCAATGATTTGGCTCAACCTAAACACATTTTCTAGATTATTGAAAGAATTTCGGTGAAATCTTATCAGATCTCTAAATTAAGTATCTATCTGGTCTTCCTACCAAGAAATTTCAAAATGGGAAAAAATCCTAATAATTGTAAATACTCTTGAGATTTCTAAGTATTCAATGAATTACACAGATTACAGAAATAATGCCCTATGTGTATCTAAGTGTAACATACATGTATTCATGTATGTACATATAAACATAATTAAAATGTATTTCTCTGAACCATATATATGTACCAGCTATAAAATGCAAAAAATAATTTTGCAGAATTTAAAAATTCTACCTATAAAACAGCTGAAAGTATGAACAAGAGTCACTATCTTTTAAGCTGTCATTACAACACATAAACACAGGAATCAAATTTGGCATACAAAGGCAAGGTAAGTTCAGTTAACTACAAAAAATTCCTAAAGTATAAATCCTTGTCTATATTTCAAACTCAGATTTTAGAAAGCAAGAAGGAAGTACAGAAATATTTTACTTTCCTTGCAAGTATGCACAATCTTTCCACCTGATTTTTCTCTCTCCTTTCCAATTAATTTACCCTAAGCAGTATTATTAGAGATAGATCTGTATCTTTTACATTTTTTGCTAATGATATAAATAATATGCTTTTAAAATGCAAATAATGTACACTGTAAAATTTTCTTTCCTACTGATCTAATGCTCTGCTATTTGAGGTCTTGATCTACAGACCTGATCCTCTCAAGGCAGTTTATTCCCAGGAACAGTAAATATATCTTTATAATAGAATGCCTTTGATAGGCAAACAAGGAATAAGGGCTCACAGCCACAAAAATTTTTTATCAAAGTTCTCATGAAACAACCCATAATTTTCACATCCTAAATCATCCCAAGAACAGGTGATCAAATCATATATTACAGAGCATCAGAAAACTATTTAATCCTAAATTTACTTAGCATATTTTGCCTTGCCCATCCTTCTCATAAAATCCTTAGTTTCTTCCTTCATGACAATCATTTCTATATCTTTGTATCTACTTTGCTTGACTAAAATAAATATCACTATGTACTTTAAGACAAGTGAAAAGGAATGCATTTTTAAAGAACAATTTAAACTATGTAAACCTTGTTTTAAAAAGTGCTTAGAGAGTGTTGCGACACAGTGGGGGTACCTCTTGCTTGTAATTCCAGTATCCTATATCAGAGTACTTTTCTGAATCCTGACTGCCCTGTTTCCAATCCAATTTCCTGTTGATGTGCGTGGGAAAGCAGTTTGTGCCCCTGCACCATGTGAGAGACTCAGATGGCATTCCTATACCCTGGATTTAGAATGACCAGCTTTGGCCATTGAAGCTATTTGCAGGGTGACCAGTGAAGGCCAGAGCCCTTTCCCTCTGTATTTCACTCTGTTTTCAAATAAATGAACAAATGTTTTTGTCCTAAACAAAAAATATGTAACAGCTTCCTGCTGAATTCAAATAAGATTTAGCCCTAACTCTCTATTACTACAATAGTTTGCACTCAGTCATATTCTCCTACTTGAATGCCTTGGGCCAAACAATACTACCCAATGTCTGCATAATATCCCAACTCTGTATTTATTTCTGCATTTCTTTATCTCTAATGCCTTTCCTGTTCCTACAAATGCTAGAAATGACCACTCTTTCCTGAATTCCAAGAGTATTTTATTGTTCTTACTTTGTTGATACATTTTGCAAGTTTTATGGTTACTTCTGGACCTGTTAGTTTTAAATTATTAAACCATATGGATATTAAATTAACATAAAAGTGAGAAACAATTCTGATATATAACAAATGGACTTCCAACATATCAGCAATCTGAGACAGTTTCAACTCATAAAAAGTTTTATGATATTCTTATTGCTTCAGGTAAAACCCTGTCCTAGAAGAAAGCATTCCAAAGTCACTGAATGGAGTACCCACTGCTCCTCTCTGCAACAATGAACCAAAACAAATGAATAGCTTCATTTTGAGGTGATTAGCTGAGAGAGAAAGCTATTTATACAAAGATCTAGGTTGATAGCACAGAGTAGCAGCATACCAGGGACTGACTCCCTTGTAGGGAGGACTTGTTCATTGTGTGGAAAGGGTAGATTAGAGTATTCCAGCAGACGCCCATTGCAACAGATGCTGTCAGCTGAGCTGTTCTAATGTTACCATAGGCTTAGACCACCTTTGGTATGCTACATGGAGTGTTCATGGTAGTTTTACTTCAGAGACACAAAATTATTTGAGGCTGTCCAGTGGGACTTTGGGGCTGTGGGCTCCTTTATACATAGGTAGGATGTCCTTCACAAGCAAGCTGACAACTGGGGCTGGAAAGCTGTCTCCAGACCAGCTGGAAACACTAATAGCTTCTTGTGCTGCATATGTGATCTTACTGCTTTAAATCACAATTCCAGAGTAGGTGCAATCTTTCACTCAGAGCTGGCAGAGGAAGGGGCTGAGCCCTTAGGGAGAGTTAGACTGGCTCCAGCAGATCCAGGCTATTTTGTGTGACCTTTAAATCACACCTCCAAGGTGCCTGCAATCTTTCACCCAGAGGTTAAAAAAAAAAAAAAAAAAAGCGGGGCGGGGAGGGGGAGGTAGGGTTGGGGTGGGCTGAGCCCTTGTGGAGACACAATGTCTCCAGGAGACCCCTGCTATCTCCATGACCCCAAAACCCATCAATATATGTTTACTAAACCTCCCGTGTAATGGGAAACCCCACCAAGATAATCCAGTGAACAGACACAAATGCCTTAAAAACCTGTGATATTTCCTCAAAGCCAATGTCTTGCTCAGGCATTCCACCTGGTCTCACTTGGACCAGACACTTTTTGTTGCTTGTCAAGCAAATACAAGTTTCTTTTATGTCTAATGAAAGTTTCTGCCTCTTTACACATTGTTTTCCAGCTTTTTATTTTCATACTAAGCTAAAGAAAAGAACCCATGAGACTTACTCTGGCAACCGCCCACCCCTCTGTGACCAGTAACAGCAATCAAATTGTCTTTCACATGCTCCAGGCTTAAGGTGGCTGCAATATGGTACCAAATTAACAAAAGCAGTGTCAGAAGTCATATTGTCTTAGAGGACGGAAATTTCTGCAGGCCTCCATAAATATTCCAGTACATTACCACAAAAGGCTAATACCTTAAAACTGCAACTAGACATGGCAGTGCAGCTATGACCCCACCACTTGAATCCATGCAGTGCCCTTCATTAGAAGGTAGATAGTTTAGTATGACATAAAGTGCAGCATGATGGGAGGTGATACCACCAAGACCTAAGGAACAAGATGATTGCCCTTGATCCTGGGCTCATCCCTCCATTGCCCCAGTCTATAGCTATTGGCTGCTATCAGAACACAACACTGCTGCATTCCATACCCTGAGTCACTACAAACCATCAATGTGTTCCATTGGGATGGGCCTACAGAGATTCCCACCTCAATGGCTAACAGCATTGAGCAATGCAGGTCTAAAATGGATCTGTCCTGGTCTGTAACCATAGGGGAACCTCTATTGCCACTGCTGGAGGCCACAGCCATTAGCATAGCTCAGCCTGGAAGTGCCAGGGGAAATATCCACCAAATTCCAATTTCCTAGTGTTCCACTTAAATGCTAGTACCACCAAGGTGGTCACCACCATACAGCTATGTATACCACAGCAGCTTTGGAGAGACGGACAGCCCTTGCAGGTCAACAGGCTCCAACAACCCACCACTGAATACACAATGTCAAAAGCCACTCATTGTGACTGAAGAAGCTAAAGAAAGACTACACTGTGGTGCAAAGTAGAACCAAAGCAAAGACTAAAAAACTATACCCTAATACAAATATTCAGGAGAAAATCATGTGATTTGAAAGATACTTTGGAAAACTGTTACTGAACCTCATCTTCAACATGCACAAATATCACCATAAGGAAACAAGAAGTATTAAAAAAAAACAGGGCTCCAAGAGCACAAACTAATACTCTAAAAAAGAATATTGACAAAATCCCTGATAAAGAATTCAGAAGAATAATTAAAGGAAAATCAATGAAATGCAAAATAATCTGGACAGAAAAGTCAATTCATTTACAAAATCAATGACAAGAATGAGAAATTCAGCAAAGAAATCATGAAAAAACAAAAATCCTGAAACTGAGTCAAATGAAAATAAACAGATGAGAGTCATATCAAGAATCTACATTAAACAGAAAAGAAATTTCTGAATTAAGACAATCTATTGAAATATCCTAGTTAGACCAAGAAAAAAGAAAGTTTTAAAAAATGTTTAAGTGATGAGGAAGACATACATGACACCACTGAACAACTGAATTTTGGGTATCCCAGAAAATGAAGTGAAGAAAAAATAGAAAATCTGATGAATGAAATAAGCATACCTGAAAAATTTTATTTATCTTGGGAAATATATCAAGATCCAGATGTACGACCTCTGAAAGAGCCCAACTTTAAATTTAAATTAAAAAGATGCTCAACATGACTTAGTATGAATAATAGTAAAACATTCCAAAGTACAGAAAAATAGAATTTTTAAATTATAAGAAAAATGCAATATCATAAAAAAGCTGCAATTAGATTACCATTACTTAGCAGAAACCTTACAGAAAAGGACAGGTTAGAATAACATCACAATTACTGAAAGAAAAAAAAAAGCTATTCAGGAATATCATTCAGCAAAGCTATCCTTCAGAAAAAAGAGAAAGAAACTGCAAGACAAGAAAATCCAAGGTAATTCTTTACCAACAGTCTAGCCCAACAAAACAGTCCTCAATTGAGACAGAAAACAACCATCATTATATATCAAAATTAAAACACACTAAAGTGAGATTGGATTAAGATGGCAGAGGAGGGAAGGAGCTTGATGCTGTAGTCTGGAAGATAAGATTTAAAAAAATTCGAAAGAGTGCAGTCTCAAGGAAGAGATAGGGAGAAAACAGCAGAGGAAACTACACAAATTGGAGGAACACAGTGGATTGAGTTGAAGGGCAAAGAATCATACAACTTAGAACCCCAGCAGCGGACAGCCTACCCACCAGTGGTGGAGAATGAGTTGACCCCAGATTGCAGCAGCCTAACCCACTGGCAAAAAAAAGCTGCAGGAAGAGTAAAGAGGGAATCAAGTTAGCAGACCCATGGCAGAGAGTGTACCTGCCAAACTAGAGTAGAAAAAACATTTTCTCTCTCCCTAGTCATCCTGCAAAGGTATCCTGTTGCAAGCAGACAGAAAACAACCTCCCTAAATAAAACCAGGAAGAAATAGAAAACCTAAACAGACATAACTGTGAAACAAATTGAAACAGTAATAAAAGCCCTCCCAACAAACAAAAGCCCAGAACCAGATGGAATCACTGCTGAATTCTACCAGACATTTAAAGAAGAACTAACTCCAATTCTTCTCAAACTATTTGGAACAATCGAAAAAGAGGGAATTCTACCCAATTCTTTCTATGAAGCCAGCAACACATTAATTCCTAAGCTGGAGAAAGATGCATCATTGAAAGAAAATTACAGATGAATACTGTTGATGAACACAGACGCAAAAATCCTCAATAAAATTCTCGCCAATAGAATATAACATGGCCGGTGCTGCGGATCAATAGACTAACCTTCCACCAGTGACACCAGCACACTGGGTTATAGTCCCGGTCAGGGCGGCGGATTCTGTCCCTGTTGCCCCTCTTCCAGTCTAGCCCTCCGCTGTGGCCAGGGAGTGCAGTGGAGGATGGCCCAAGTGCTTGGGCCATGCACCCATGGGAGACCAGGAGAAGCACCTGGCTCCTGGCTTCGGATCAGTGCGGTGCGCAGGCTGCAGCAGCCATTGGAGGGTGAAGGAACGAAATTAGAAGACTTTCTGTCTGTCTCTCTCTTACACTATTTACTCTGCCTGTCAAACAAAAAAATAAAGAATATAACACATCAGAAAAATCTTCCACACAGATCATATCGGATTTATCTCTGGTATCCAGGATTGGTTCAATGTCTGCAAAACAATCAACGTGATACACCACATTAACAGACTGCAGAAGAAAAACCATATGATTATCTCAATAGACGCGGAGAAAGCATTTGATAAAATACAGCACCCTTTCATGATGAAAACCCTAAGCAAACTGGGTATAGAAGGAACATTCCTCAATACAAACCAAAGCAATTTATGAAAAGACCATGGCCAGCATCCTATTGAATGGGGAAAAGCTGGAAGCAATCCCACTGAGATCTGGGCCAAGACAGGGATGCCCACTCTCACCCCTGCTATTCAATATAGTTCTGGAAGTCTTAGCCAGAGCTGTTAGGCAAGAAAAAGAAATTAAAGGGATACAAATTGGGAAGGAAGAACTCAAACTATCCCTCTTTGCAGATGATATGATTCTTTACTTAGGGGACCCAGATCTAGAAAAAAAATGATGCTGAAATTCATATGGAGACACAGGAGACCTCGAATAGCTAAAGCAATCTTGGACAACAAATTAAGCTGGAGGCATCACAATTCCAGATTTCAGGACATACTACAGGGCAGTTGTTATCAAAACAACATGGTACTGGTACAGAAACAGAAGGATAGAACAATGGAACAGAATAGAAACACCAGAAATCAATCCAAACATCTATAGACAACTTATATTTGAACAAGGATCCAAAACCAATCCCTTGAGTAAGGACAGTCTATTCAATAAATGGTGCTGGGAAAATTGGATTTCCACATGCAGAATCATGAAGCAAGAACCCTACTTTTCACCTTACACAAAAATCCACTCAGCATAGTTTAAAAACCTGAATGTACAACTGAACACCATCAGATTATAGGAGAACACTGGAGAAACCCTGCAAGATATAAATACCCGCAAAGACTTCTTGGGTAAGACTGCATAGGCACAGGCAGTCAAAGCCAAATTTAACAACTGGGATTGCTTCAAATTGGGAAGTTTCTGTACTGCAAAAGAAACAGTCAGGAAAATGAAGAGGCAACCGACAGAATGGGAAAAAATATTTGCAAACTATGCAACTGATAAAGGATTAATAACCAGAATCTACAAAGGGATTATGAAACTCCACAACAACAAAACAAACAAACCACTTAAGAGATGGGCCAAAGACCTCAAAAGAGGAAATCTAAATGGCCAACAGACCATGAAAAAATGTTTAGGATCACTGGCAATCAGGGAAATGCACATCAAAACCACAATGAGGTTTCACCTCACCCCAAGTGAGAATGCCTCACATACAGAAATCTACCAAAAACAGATGCTGGCGAGGATGTGGGGAAAAAGGGACACTAACCCACTCTTGGTGGGAACACAAACTGGTAAAGCCACTATGGAAGTCAGTCTGGAGATTCCTCAGAAACCTGAATATAACCCTACCATACAACCCAACCATCCCACTCCTTGGAATTTACCCAAGGAAATTAAATTGGCAAACAAAAAAGCGGTCTGCACCTTAATGTTTATTGCAGCTCAATTCACAACAGCTAAGACCTGGAATCAACCTAAATGCCCATCAACAGTAGACTGGATAAAGAAATTATGGGACATGTACTCTATAAAATACTATACAGCAGTCAAAAACAATGAAATCCGGTCATTTGCATCAAAATGGAGGAATCTGGAAAACATCATTCTGAGTGAAATAAGCCAGTCCCAAAAGGACAAATATTATATATTCTCCTTGATCGGTGACAACTAATCAAGCACCAAAAAGGAAACCTGTTGAAGTGAAATGGACACTATGAGAAATGGTGACTTGATCAGCCCTTGTCCTGTTGATGATAACTTAATACTTTATCTTTTGTAGTATTTCTTGTTCTACTTAATACTATTGGTTGAACTTGTAATTAATACACAATTATTGTTAGGTGTTTAAATTGTAACTGAAAAGTGATCCCTGTGAAATATAAGAGTGGGAATAAGAGAGGGAGGAGATGTACAATTTGGGACATGCTCAATTGGACTTGCCCCATATGGTAGTTAGAAAGCTGCCAGGGGATTCCAATTCAATCCCATCAACGTGGCATGTACCAATGCCATCTCACTAGTCCAAGTGATCAATTTCTGTTCACAATTGATCATAATGATAGGATTAAGAGTCAAAGGTGTTACATAAACAAGACTAGTTTGAAAATACTAACTGATAGAATAAGGGAGAGAACTGTCCAACATGGGAAGCGAGATACACAGCAGACCCACAGAATGGCAGATGTCCTAAACAGCACTCTGGCGTCAGAATCAGCCCTTAAGGCATTCAGATCCGGCTGAAAAGTCCATGTGAGTATTTCAGGCACAGAAAGCCAAGAAACTCTGGGAAAAAAAAAAAAAGACCTAAATAAAAGATCTCCACGAGTGAGAGAACAGGTCATCAAAGAAGGAGGTACCTTTCTCTGAAGGGAGAAGAGAACTTCCACTTTGACTATGACCTAGTCTAAATATGATCAGGCCGGCACCGTGGCTCAACAGGCTAATCCTCCGCCTTGCGGCGCCGGCACACCGGGTTCTAGTCCCGGTCGGGGCGCCGGATTCTGTCCCAGTTGCCCCTCTTCCAGGCCAGCCCTCTGCTGTGGCCCGGGAGTGCAGTGGAGGATGGCCCAGGTGCTTGGGCCCTGCACCCCATGGGGAGACCAGGAAAAGCACCTAGCTCCTGGCTCCTGCCATCGGACGAATGCGGTGCGCCGGCCGCAGCGCGCCGACCGCGGCGGCCATTGGAGGGTGAACCAACGGCAAAAAGGAAGACCTTTCTCTCTGTCTCTCTCTCTCACTGTCCACTCTGCCTGTAAAAAAATAAATAAATAAATAAATAAATATGATCAGAGTTGGCGAAATCAAAAGGCCTCCATAGCCTTGGCAACTCATGACAAGAGCCTAAGGAGACTGTGGACGCCATAAACAAGAGTGTTAATTTCTTATGTCAACAACAGGAGTCACTGTGCACTTACTCCTCACATAGGATCTCTATCTTTAATCTCTATCTATACATTGTGATTTAATGCTATAACTAGTACTCAAACAGTATTTTACACATTTTGTGTTTCTGTGTGGGTGCAAACTGTTGAATGTTTTACTTAATATATACTAAACTGATCTTCTGTATATAAAGAGAATTGAAAATGAATCTTGATGTGATTGGAATTTAGAGGGAGTAGGAGTGAGGATGGCTGAGGATGGGAGGGAAGTTATGGGGGTGGGAAGCCATTGTAATCCATAAGCTGTACTTTGTAAATTTACATTCATTAAATAAAAGTTAAAAAAAAAATTATGGGATATGTACTCTATGGAATACTACACAGAGGTGAAAAATGAAATCTGTTTATTTGAAACAAAATGCATCAACTGAAAATCTTCCTACTTAGTGATATAAGCCAGTCCCAAAGGGATAAATATCATATGCTCTCCCTGATCAGTGATAATTAATAGAGCACCTAAAAGGAAATCTGTAAAATGAAACTGAGATTTTGAGAAGCAAACACTTGAACAGCCCTTATCTTGAATACTGAAGAACATTTTTTTCTTAATGGAGAATGGGTCAGGAATTAGGAGAGGGAGGAGGGGATGGGGTAGGAGTGTGGGTGGGAGGGCAGGTATGATGGGAAGAATCACTATATTCCTAAAGATGTACAATAATGAAATTTGAACTCCTTAAATAAAAGCTTTCTTTGGGGGTGGGGGAGAAGAGCACAGAGTGTGAACTTGTAATTGGAAGAGACACACTTTGGAGTGGAGCATTTTACAAAGTCTCATCATTTATAAAATTGATTTATATAGAAGATGGCAAATAGTGAGGGCGCAAACAAACAGTCCGGGAAAAGATAGTTTAATAAAAGCGGAGTTACGGTAGCCCCAGGTAAAGATTTAGAAAAACAATGTGGGGTAAACTCTCCCTGATCCAGTGGACGTGACGCAGAGGAGAACGGATTCGCCGTGCCACAGGAAAGGAGACGTGAAACGGAACGCAGCGGCAGAATCTGCGTGCCAGCGCTGGAGGGGGAGGTGAGGCGTAGATCCCTGGGTAACCCGAGACATTGTCGGGAAGAGGCAGACACCACTGGGGAAAGTACACCAAAAAAAAAAAATACGAATAAATAGGGGGAACCAACACGGTCACTAGCCTCCCTCTTCACTCTCCTTACGAAGTCCAGCGGGACAAGGAGCGGTGAAACAGCGCCCGCCCGCCGCCTCTAAAGCAGGCGCACACCCGCCCGCCACTAAGGCAGAAGCCCGCCCGCCTCTAAAGCAGGCGCGCGCCCGCCCCCAGTAAAGCAGACGGAACTAACTAGCTGAAGCTGCGTAAATCTGAGAGGGTGCCAGAGCCGGGGAACTCACCGTGTACACAACTCCATTACCCTGACAACCCGGTGAGACAGAGTGGAGAAATGCCAAACAAAAGCAGACACCGACCTAACAAGAGCAAGGAAGACACTATGATGACCCCAAATGAAAGACACCCCAATTCAAGATTATGAAGATGATGAGATAGAAGAAATGCAAGAAGCAGATCTCAAAAAATTGATAAGAACACTAAGAAGTTCACAAAAACAAATTCTTGAACTACAGAAATATTTAATGGATAAGATAGAAAATCTCTCTGTGAAAATGAAATTTTAAGGAAGAATCAGAGTGAAATGAAGCAACTAGTAGAACAAGAAACAGGGATAGTGAATAGAAATCATAATGAATTGATCACATGACAAGCACACTAGAGAGCCTTAAAAACAGGATGAGTGAAGCAGAAGAGAGAATATCGGACTTAGAAGACAGAGCACAGGAAAGGAAACAGTCAAACCAAAGACAAGAAGAGGAAATTAGAAATCTAAAAAATATTGTTGGGAATCTACAGGATACTATTAAAAAACCCAACATTCGAGTTCTAGGAGTTCCTGAAGGCATGGAGAGGGAGAAAGGATTAGAAGGCCTTTTTGGTGAGATACTAGCAGAAAATATGCCGGGTTTGGAGAGGAACAGAGACATCCTAATACAGGAAGCTCATAGAACCCCTAGTAAACATGACCAAAAGAGGTCCTCACCACGACACGTTGTAATTAAACTCACTACAGTGAAACATAAAGAAAAGATCCTAAAATGTGCAAGAGAGATACATCAGATTACTCTCAGAGGATCTCCAATTAGACTCACAGCAGACTTCTCATCAGAAACCCTACAAGCTAGAAGGGAATGGCGATATATAGCCCAGGTACTAAGAGAGAAAAACTGCCAGCCCAGAATATTATATCCTGCAAAGCTCTCATTTGTGAATGAAGGTGAAATAAAGACCTTCCACAGCAAACAGAAAATGAAAGAATTTGTCACCACTCGTCCAGCCCTACAAAAGATGCTTAAAGATGTGCTACACGCAGAAACACAGAAACACAGCCATCAATTTGAAAGAAGCTAAAAGAAGGAAATGTCACAGCAAAAGATCATAGGAAAATCAAGCATATATTAGAAAATATCTTTGCCAAATGGTAGGGCAAAGTTACTACTTATCGATAGTCACATTGAACGTGAATGGTTTGAACTGTGCTGTTAAAAGGCACAGATTTACTGACTGGATGAGGGAACAAAACCCAGCTATTTGATGCCTACAAGAAACACATCTTTCTTTTTTTTTTTTTGACAGGCAGAGTGGACAGTGAGAGAGAGAGACAGAGAGAAAGGTCTTCCTTTGCCGTTGGTTCACCCTCCAATGGCTGCCGCGGACAGCGCGCTGCGGCCGGCACACCGCGCTCATCTGATGGCAGGAGCCAGGTGCTAGGTGCTTTTCCTGGTCTCCCATGGGGTGCAGGGCCCAAGCACTTGGGCCATCCTCCACTGCACTCCCGGGCCACAGCAGAGGGCTGGCCTGGAAGAGGGGCAACCGGGACAGAATCCAGCGCCCCGACCGGGACTAGAACCCGGTGTGCCGGCGCCGCAAGGCGGAGGATTAGCCTGTTGAGCCACGGCACCGGCCAAGAAACACATCTTTCTAACAAATATCCATACAGACTCAAGGTGAAAGGTTGGAAAAAGATATACCATGCCAATAGAAATGAAAAAAGAGCAGGCGTAGCCATCTTAATATTGGACAACATAAATTTTACCACAAAAACTATTAAGAGAGACAAAGAGGGGCACTATATAATGATTAAGGGATCCATTCAACAGGAAGATATAACGATTATCAATGTATATGCACCTAATTACAGGGCACCGGTTTATTTAAAATACCTGTTAAGGGACTTAAAGGGAGATTTAGACCCCAATACAATAGTACTGGGAGATTTCAACACTCCACTCTCAGAGATAGACAGATCACCAAGACAGAGGATCAACAAGGAGACAGTAGATATAAACGACAATATAGCCCAAATGGACCTAACAGATATCTACAGGACTTACATTCTTCTCAGCGGTACTTGGAACCTTCCCCAGGATTGAAAACATACTAGGCCATAAAGCAAGCCTCAGCAAATTCAAAAGAATTAAAATCGTACCATGCAGCTTATCAGACCATGAGGGAGTGAAGTTGGAAATTAGCAACTCAGGAATCTCTAGAGCATATGCAAACACATGGAGAATGAACAACATGCTCCTGAATATCATAGAAGAAATCAAAAGAGAAATCAAAAATTTCCTGGAAGTAAATGAGGATAACAGCACATCATACCAAAACCTATGGGATATAGCTAAAGCAGTGTTAAGAGGAAAGTTTATATCAATAGGTGCCTACATCAAGAAATTGGAAAGGCACCAAATAGATGAGCTTTCAGTTCATCTCAAGGATCTAGAAAATCAGCAGCAAACCAGACCCAAAGCTAGTAGGAGAAGAGAAATGATCAAAATCAGAGAAGAAATCAAAGGATTGAATCCAAAAAAACATTGCAAAAAAACAGCCAAACGAGGAGCTGGTTGTTTGAAAACATAAACAAAATTGACACCCCATTGGCCCAACTAACTAAAAAAAGAAGAGAAAAGACTCAAATTAATAAAATCAGAGATGAAAAAGGAAATATAACAACAGACACCACAGAAATCAAAAGAATCATCAGAAATTACTACAAGGACTTGTATGCCAGCAAACAGGGAAACCTATCAGAAATGGATAGATTCCTGGACACATGCAACCTACCTAAACTGAACCAGTAAGACATAGAAAACCTAAACAGACCCATAACTGAGACAGAAACTGAAACAGTAATAAACGCCCTCCCAACAAAGAAAAGCCCAGGACCAGACATATTCACTGCTGAATTGTACCAGACATTCAAAGAAGAACTAACTCCAATCCTTCTCAAACTATTCAAAACAATTGAAAAAGAGGGAATCCTCCCAAATTCTTTCTACGAAGCCAGCATCACCTTAATTCCTAAGCCGGAAAAAGATGCAGTACTTAAAGAGAATTACAGACCAATATCCCTGATGAACATTGATGCAAAAATCCTCAATAAAATTCTTGCCAATAGAATACAACAACACATCAGAAGGATCATCCACCCAGACCAAGTGGGATTTATCCCTGGTATGCAGGGATGGTTCAACGTTCACAAAACAATCAACGTGATACACCACATAACAGACTGCAGAAGAAAAACCATATGATTATCTCAATAGACGCGGAGAAAGCATTTGATAAAATACAGCACCCTTTCATGATGAAAACCCTAAGCAAACTGGGTATAGAAGGAACATTCCTCAATACAAACCAAAGCAATTTATGAAAAGACCACGGCCAGCATCCTATTGAATGGGGAAAAGCTGGAAGCAATCCCACTGAGATCTGGGCCAAGACAGGGATGCCCACTCTCACCCCTGCTATTCAATATAGTTCTGGAAGTCTTAGCCAGAGCTGTTAGGCAAGAAAAAGAAATTAAAGGGATACAAATTAGGAAGGAAGAACTCAAACTATCCCTCTTTGCAGATGATATGATTCTTTACTTAGGGGACCCAAAGAACTCTACTAAGAGACTATTGGAACTCATAGAAGAGTCTGGCAAAGTAGCAGGATATAAAATCAATGCACAAAAATCAACAGCCTTTGTATACACAGGCAATGCCACAGCTGAGGAAGAACGTCTAAGATGAACCCCATTCATAATAGCTTCAAAAACAATCAAATACCTTGGAATAAACTTAACCAAGGATGTTAAAGATCTCTATGATGAAAATTACAAAACCTTAAAGAAAGAAATAGAAGAGGATACGAAAAAATGGAGAAATCTTCCATGCTCATGGATTGGAAGAATCAATATCATCAAAGTGTTCATTCTCCCAAAAGCAATGTATACATTCAATGCAATACCAATCAAGATACCAAAGACATTCTTCTCAGATCTAGAAAAAAAATGATGCTGAAATTCATATGGAGGAATAAGAGGCCTCGAATAGCTAAAGCAATCTTGTACAACAAAAACAAAGCCGGAGGCATCACAATTCCAGATTTCAGGACATACTACAGGGCAGTTGTTATCAAAACAACATGGTACTGGTACAGAAACAGAAGGATAGAACAATGGAACAGAGTAGAAACACCAGAAATCAATCCAAACATCTACAGCCAACTTATATTTGATCAAGGATCCAAAACTAACCCCTGGAGTAAAGACAGTCTATTTAATAAATGGTGCTGGGAAAACTGGATTTCCACGTGCAGAATCATGAAGCAAGACCCCTACCTCACACCTTACACAATAATTCATTCAACATGGATTAAAAACTTAAACCTACGACCCGACACCATCAAATTATTGGAGAGCATAAGAGAAACCCTGCAAGATATAGGTACTGGCAAAGACTTCTTAGATAAAACCCCAGAAGCACAGGCAATCAAAGCCAAAATTAACTATTGGGATCGCAAGAAACTGAAAAGTTTCTGTACTGCAAAAGAAACAGTCAGGAAAGTGAATAGGCAACCGTCAGAATGGGAAAAAATATTTGCAAACTATTCAACAGATAAAGGGCTGATAACCAGAATCTACAACAAAATCAAGAAACGACACAACATTAAAACAAACAACCCACTTAAGAGATGGGCTAAGGACCTCAATAGACATTTTTCCAGAGAGGAAATCCAAATGGCCAACAGACACATGAAAAAATGTTCAAGATCACTGGCAATCAGGGAAATCCACATCAAAACCACAATGAGGTTTCCCCTCACCCCGGTCAGAATGGCTCACATTCAGAAATCTACCAACAATAGATGCTGGAGAGGATGTGGGGAAAAAGGGACACTAATCCACTGTTGGTGGGAATGCAAACTAGTTAAACCACTATGGAAGTCAGTCTGGAGATTCCTCTGAAACCTTAATATAACCCTACCATACAACCCAGCCATCCCACTCCTTGGAATTTACCCAAAGGAAATTAAATTGGCAACAAAAAAAGCCGTCTGCACACTAATATTTATTGCAGCTCAGTTCACAACAGCTAAGACCTGGAACCAACCCAAATGCCCATCCACAGTAGACTGGATTAGGAAATTATGGGACATGTACTCTACAGAATACTATACAGCAGTCAAAAACAATGAAATCCGGTCATTTGCAACAACATGGAGGAATCTGGAAAACATCATGCTGAGTGAATTAAGCTAGTTTCAAAGAGACAAATATCATTTGTTTTCCCTGATTGGCGACGATTAACTGAGCAATAAAGGGGAAACCAGTTGAAATGAAATGAACACTATCAGAAAATAAGACCTGATCAGCTCTTATCTGGACTGTTGATGTACAATGTTAATCTTCACCCATTTTAGTATCTCCCTTTGTTGTTTGTTTTTGTTCTAGTACTATAGGTTGAACTCGGCAACTAACACACAATTATTCTTAGGTGTTTAAATTTTAACTGAAAAGTGATCCCAGTTAACTATGATAGAGGGAAAAAGAAAGGGAGGTTATGTACAATTTGGGAGAAGCTCAAACGGACGTGCCCCAAATGAAGGAATTAGAAACATGCCAGGGGATCCCAATACAACCCCATCAAGGTGGCATGTACCAAGGCCATCCCAATGGTCCAAGTGATCAGTTTCAGTTCACAATTGGTCTAAGAGTCAAAAGGTCTAAGATAGGTCTAAGAGTCAAAAGGAACACACAAACAAGACTAGTGTCTGCCAATACAAACAGATAAAACCAAAAAAGAAAAGAATGATCCAACATGGGAAGCAGAGTCACAGCAGACTCATAGAATGACAGATGTCCTAAATAACACTCTGGCCTCAGAATCAGCCCTTAAGGATTTCGGATCTGGCTCAAGAGCCCATGAGAGTATTTTAGTCATGGAAAGCCAAGACACTCTGGAAAAAAAAAGAAGACCTAAATGAAAGATCTCTGTGAGTGAGATCCCAGTGGAAGTAACAGGGCCACCAAAGAAGGAGGTACCTTTCTCCGAAGGGAGGAGAGGACCTCCACTTTGACTATGACCCTGTCAGAATTAGATCGAAGTCGGCAAACCCTAAAGGCTTCCATAGCCTCGGCAACTCATGACTAGAGCCTAGGGAGATTCCTGATGCTATAAACAAGAGTGTCATATTGTTAAATCAACATCAGGAGTCACTGTGTACTTATGTCCCATATGGGATCTGTCCTTAATGTGCTGTCCAAAGTGAAGTAATGCTGTAACTAGTACTGAAACAGAATTTTTACACTTTGTGTTTCTGTGTGGGTGCAAACTGATGAAATCGTTACTTAATACACACTAAATCAATTTTTTTTTTTTTTGGTGACAGGCAGAGTGGACAGTGAGAGATAGAGACAGAGAGAAAGGTCTTCCTTTGCTGCAGCTGGCGCACCACGCTCATCCGATGGCAGGAGCCAGGTGCCAGGTGCTTTTCCCTGGTCTCCCTTTGGGGTGCAGGGCCCAAGCACTTGGGCCATCCTCCACTGCACTCCTGGGCCACAGCATAGGGCTGGCCTAGAAGAGGGGCAACCGGGACAGAATCTGACGCCCTGACTGGGACTAGAACCCGGTGTGCCGGCGCCGCAAGGCGGAGGATTAGCCTGTTGAGCCACGGCGCCGGCCTAAATCAATCTTCTGTATATAAAGATAATCGAAAATGAAAAAAAAAAAAACACAAAACCTCAGTGTTATATTAGAAATGGCGTAAAAAATTAATCAAATACAAAAAAAATATCATGTAGGATCTCTGTCCTTAATTTGCTGTACAATGTGATTCAATGCTATAACGTATACTCAAATAGTATATTTCACTTCGTGTTGCTATATGAGGGCAAATGGTCAAATCTTTACTTAACACATACTAAACTTATCTCCTGTATACAAAGAGAACTGAAAAAGGAATCTGGATGTGAATGAAAGGGGAGAGGAAGCGGGTAAGGGTGAGGGTTTCAGGGGGAGAGGGAAAGTGTAGGGGGGAAGCCATTGTAATCCGTAAGTTGTACATTGGAAATTTATATTCTAAATAAAAGTTAAAAAAAAAAAAGATACTTCCTAATGCTTTGTACTTAGGTGTGTATGTTGTCGGGGGTAGGGGGGAGGGTTAAGTGACTGGGTTCTAACCACTGGCATGTGGGTGGGACTGCTATGTCTGAGTTCTACACTATGCCTCTGAAACTTCCTCAATGCACCTGCCTAAAGAATGAGTAAAATAACTCAGTCTCTAAAAGATGGAAGAAGCCTATGCTCCCAAATAACTGCATGAAGAAGAGGACTTTGAAATGAACTTTCAGTATTCAGCCTCAGAGGCTCAGGAGCTGACAGCAAGTACTCCACACTGACTAATGCAGACAATTACTAACATTGCAACATGTTTCTTTCCAGTCTTTTTTCTACATAATGTGTTTGATACAGTTGTAGTCATATTGAAAATTTGTCTTTACATTCTGATTTTTTATCAATGTTACATCATAAAGAATTTCTATTTGATTATAAACTTCTCATACATGTAAGTTTTAATGACCAATATTCTACAATGTAGATATATTATGACTTATTAGATAAAATTCTATTTTCAAGTAATTAAGGTCAACTCAATTTTTCATTATAATGATATAATTAACATGTTTAGCCATAAGCTTTTTTATTATTTGAAAGGCAGAGTTAGAAAGAGAGAGAGAGAGAGATCCTCCATCCACTGGTTCACTCCCCAAATGGCCACAATGGCCAGAGCTGGGCCAGTCCTAGTGCAAGAGCCAGAAGATTCCTCTGGGTCTCCCATATGTATGCAGACACCCAAACACTTGAGCCATCCTCTGCTCCTTTTCCAGGTGCATTAGCAGGGATATAGATTGAAGTGCAGCAGATCTGAAACCACACCCATGTGGGCTGTGGGCACACAAGTGGTGGCTTAACCCACTATTTCACAGCACTGGCCCAAGCATAAAACTTTGCACCCATTTTTTGTTTTCTTTCAACAGATTTTTTTAGAAATAGAATTACTGGTGATCATCTTCAGTTCACAACTGATCACACTGATAGGTCTAAGAGTCAAAGGGAAGACACAAACAAGACTAGTGTCTGCTAATACTAACTGATAGAATCAAAAAGGGAGAGAATGATCCAACATGGGAAGCGGGATACACAGCAGACTCATAGAATGGCAGATGTCCTACATAGCACTCTGGCCTCAGAATCAGCCCTTAAGGCATTCAGATCTGGCTCAAGAGCCCATGAGAGTATTTTAGGCATGGAAAGTCAAGACACTCTGAAAAAAAAAAAAAAAAAAAAAGGAAGAAGAAGACCTAAATCAAAGATCTCTGTGAGATTCCAGTGGAAAGAACAGGGCCATCAAAGAAGGAGGTACCTTTCTCTGAAGGGAATAGAGAATTACCACTTTGACTTGGACCCTGTCAGAATTAGATCGAAGTCGGTGAACCCTAAAGGCTTCCATAGCCTCGGCAACTCATGACTAGAGCCTAAGGAGATTACTGACGCCATAAACAAGAGTGTCAAATTGTTAAATCAACATCAGGAGTCACTGTGTACTTACGTCTCATGTGGGATCTGTCCTGAATGTGTTGTCCAATATGAAGTAATGCTATAACTAGTACTGAAACAGTATTTTTACACTTTGTGTTTCTGTGTGGGTGCAAACGGATGAAATCTTTACTTAGTATATACTGAATCGATCTTCTCTATATAAAAATAATTGAAAATGAAAAAAAAACTTGGTGTGAAATTGGAAATTGCACAGAAAATCAATCAATTAAAAAATAGCATGTAGCATCTCTGTCCTATAGTACTCCAACAGTATTTTTCATTTTGTGTCCCTATGTGAGGGCAAACTGTTGAAATCTTTACTTAATATATACTGAACTGATCTTCTGTATATAAAGAGAATTGAAAATGAATCTTGATGTGAATGGAAGGGGAGAGGGAGCAGGAAAGGGGAGGGTTGCGGGTGGGAGGGAAGTTATGGGGAGGAAGCCATTGTAATCCATAAGCTGTACTTTGGAAATTTATATTCATTAAATAAAAGTTTAAAAAAAAGAAATAAAAAAATTGATTTATATATATTCATTTGCTTTTTTGAAATACGCCATAAGTATATGTCAAATAAAATCGGATCGTCATGTGGAATGAAAAGGAACATTCTACTAGATATTATCAAAATCCCAAATAAACAAATAAAAATTAAAATAAAATACATGCACCATAGATAAACCCATAAATTCTTGGCAATCCAGAGTCACCAAATCACAAAAACATGAATTAAAAAAAAAAACCATTAAGGATTTTCAAACATTTGTAAATTAACCAAATGACAAAAGCCAGCAACATTTATCTCTATATTATCTCTGGGGACAGGTATTTGGTGCAGGTAATTGGGAGGTAAGCATATTTTAGTGGAGTGCCTGGACCAGAGGTACAGTTCTGCTCCTTGATTCAATGTTTGTGCTCTTGTATACCCTGGAAAGCAGCAGATTATAGCTCAAGTATTTGGGTTCCTGTAAACCATGAGGAAGACATGGACTGAGTGTCTGGGTTCTGGTTTTGGCCTGTTCTAAGCCACAGATATTGTTGTTATCTGGGATGTCATCAGTGTCTCTCTGCATTCCACTAACAATAGTAGAAGCAGCAGCAGCAGCAGCAGTAGTAGTAGTAATATCAGCAGCAGCAGCTGATATTTTTATTTTTTAAAAGATTTATTAATTTATTTAAAGGCAGAGCAAGTCTTCCTTTCATCCTCTAAATGGCTAGGACAGCTGGAGGTGGGCCACTCTGAAACCAGAAAGTTCTAGAGCCAACTGAAAAAACTCTTCAAAATAAGGATACCTCAAAGAGTTCATGGAAAGTATACATTATGAAAAATATGAAAATATGCATGGATTTCAAAATGTTTTATTCTAGATTAAGCTTAGCTTTAACTTCACCTTCCTGTATAACTTAAAATACTTATTTGAGAGAGAATAATAAAACTCTTGGAGAACTTTTACCTTTGGTTTGTTCCCCAAATGCCTGTGGCAGTTGGGGCTACCTCAGAATAATCTGAGTATCCCAACAAGCAGCAGGGATACAAAATCTGGAGCTGCCTATTGCTTTCAAGGTTGCACATTAACTGGAAGCTGGAATTCAAAGTGGAAGTGGGACCTGAACCTAACTCTGGAATGGGATGTGGAGATCTAAAGCAGCAGTTTAACTGCTATAACCTCTCATTTCATTCTCCATGAAAAATTTTAAGTGCCATCATATCTGGTATGCAGAAAATAAAACTTGCTCCTATTTCTTACCTCAAATCAGATGAAGGAAAGAAATATTAATAAGCAAAATTATGAAATAATGAGAAGAAAACATAGCAGATATGCATCAAGAAGTTGAGAGTGGGAATGGTTTCTTGGGGGAGGCAGGTGAGTAAGACTGAAAAGAACAGGCAAGAAAAGTAAAAATAAGCAAGATTATATTAAAACAAGCTACTTGCATGGCTAAAGAAATAATCAACAAACTTAGAGTACAGTTACAAAATGGGAAATAGTATTTAAACTTTTTATGTGGTTCAAGATTAATTTACAGAATACTTGAGGAATTTCAAACACTTCAAGCAATATAATGAAAATGCAATTACCTGAAAAAGAGGATATGAAAATGCCCGGTGTGAAAAATGTTCAGTATCAATTTTACCCATGAGAAATGGAAAACAAAAACAGCCTGCCTGTAATAATGCAAAGCATAATGTAAATTAACAGTCATTATGGAAAGTAATGGAGAAATTCCTCAAAAAATTAAAAATAGATCTATTAGTTTATATACAAGTTATCCTACTTCTAGATAATAATAAATGCAAACAGTATATTACAAAAGATATCTGCAACACTGTGTTTGCAGCATTATTAACAACAGAGAGCATACAAAATAAACTGATAAAAATGGCCTGGCAAACCAGTGAAAATGGCCCAGGTTCTTCGGTCCCTGTGCCCCTGTGGGAGATCCTGAAGAATCTCCTGGCTCATGACTTCAGATTGGCACATCTCTGGCTGTTGAGGCCAATAGGGGAGTGAACCAACAGATGGAAGATCTCTCTCTCTGCCTCTGTTCTCTGTGTAACTCTGCCTTTCAAATAAATAAATCAATCTTTAAAAATATTTGTATATACAACAAAATTATATTCAGCTATAAAGAGAAGCAAATGCTTTTTTTTAAAATTTATTTATTTGAAAGGAAGAATTACAGAGAGGCAGAGTCAGAAGGAGAGGCCTTCCATCCGTTGTTCACTTCCCAAATGGCCACAGCTTTGTCAATCCAAAGCCCAGAGCCAGGAGCTTCCTCCGCATCTCCACATGGGTGTAGGGGCCCAAAGACTCAGGCCATCTTCTACTGCTTTCCAAGGATACAGCAAGAGCTGGATCAGAAGTGAAGCAGCAGGAACTTGAACCCATGCCCATGTGGAATGCCAGCACTGCAGGCGGTTGTATTACCCACAGTGCCATAATGCTGGCTCCCACAAATTCTTTCATTGTTGACAAACATGGGTGGAAATGGAAGATATATTTTTTAAACATTTATTTTATTTATTAGAAAGACAATAGTTACAGAGAGAGGTAGAGACAGAGAGAGGTCTTCCATTCACTGGTTCACTCCCCCAATTCGCCACAATGGTGCAGGGGCCCAAAGACTTGGGCCATCTTCCATTGCTTTCCTAGGCCATAGCAGAAGCTGGATTGGAAGAGAAACAGCTGGAACTAGAACTGGTGCCCAAATGGGATGCTGCCACTTCAGGCCAGGGCTTTAACCCGATGCACCACAGTGCTAGCCCAAAGGAAGGTATTTTGTTTGTTGATATATCCAAGTAAGCCAGATACTGAAGGACAAATGTATGCATATGCTCTTATAGGTGGAAATGAAGAACGCTGATCTAAAAGTACCACAGTCATTATCATGATACGAAAAAGTTGTTGGGAAAGGTTATATATAGGCATCAAGACAGGCTGGGGGCCCAAATTCTGTTTTATAGCACAATGTGGTAACTTTAGTTCCCAATAAGCTATTATTTACTACATGGAGAACTAAAAAGAAAATCATTAAAAGAATGGCTAATCACCATGATTTTATCAGAAATCACTGTATAAGTGTTTTAAGAATCACAACAGGGGGTCGGCACTGTGGCACAGTGGATTAACACCCTGGCCTACAGTGCTGCCATTCCATATAGGCGCAGGTTCGAGACCCAGCTGCTCCACTTTCAATCCAGCACTCTGCTGTGCCCTGGGAAAGCAGTAGAAGATGGCCCAACTCCTTGTGGGCCCTGCATTCATGTGGAAGACCTGGAAGAAGCTCCTGGCTCCTGGCTTTGGATTGGCGCAGCTCTGGCTGTTGCAGCCATCTGAGGAGTGAACCAGTGGATGGAAGACCTCTCTCCGTGTCTCTACCTCTTAAAAAAAAAAGAATCACAACAGACCACTGCTTCATTAAAAAAGTTAAAACCACCATAAAAAGGACATCACAGAGACCTGGAATATAAGGAGAAAAGTTAATAGAAGATCTAAGACTACATTAAACAAAAAACTCATATATTTAGAAGTGTCATTACATGCTAAGACTGTGTTATAAAAGATGTGTGTATTTGTATTATTTGGACAGAACGCTATTCACCTCATAAAAGACAATATGCAGAAAATTGTATAATAGTTATTGAGAAAGACTGTGTACCAATTTTTCCAAGAGTATAAGAACAGGTCTACACTATATGGCAATATGAAGCCAAGCACCATCACCGGCAATATCTGATTCAGATATGGGTATGCAGGAGATGGAAACCTAACTGATGCAGGGACCCAAATACTATTTTTCCACTATGGAACCAGACAGTAACCGAAGCTTGAGTGATTCTGTACCCGATATCACTATGGCAGCTATGGTCAACATGAACTCGGATAACATAGTTCTGTTTCCAACTTCCACACTAACTGATGGCCCTTATAACATATTCAAGGATTGGAGCTGGGTCTTTTGCTTTCTGTTTTATTCTTGTTATTCAAACTATCACTGGCTGGCGCCATGGCTCAATAGGCTAATCCTCCACCTAACAGTGCCGACCACACCAATCAGGATGTCCACCAATCAGGAAAATAAAAAGGCAACCAATAGAATGGGATAAAATATTTGCAAATTATGGAACTGATGAAGGATTAATACCAGAATCTACAAAGAGATCAAGAAACTCCACAACATCAAAACAAAGAATCCACTTAAGAGTTGGGCCAGGGACCTCAATAGACACTTTTCAAAAGAAGAAATCCTGTGCTTTCTTAATTTTATATTTATTAAATTAAGTTTCCTTAAAAAATAGTAGAATAGGCCGGCGCCGTGGCTCAACAGGCTAATCCTCTGCCTTGCAGCGCCGGCACACCGGGTTCTAGTCCTGGTTGGGGCACCGGATTCTAACCCGGTTGCCCCTCTTCCAGGCCAGCTCTCTGCTGTGGTCTGGGAGGGCAGTGGAGGATGGCCCAAGTGCTTGGGCCCTGCACCCCATGGGAGACCAGGAGAAGCACCTGGCACCTGGCTCCTGCCATCGGATGAGCACGATGCACCGGCCGCAGTGCGCCGACCACGGCGGCCATTGGAGGGTGAACCAACGGCAAAGGAAGACCTTTCTCTCTGTCTCTCTCACTGTCCACTCTGCCTGTCAAAAAAAAAAATAGTAGAATAATTCAAAGACCTTTGGTACAGCCAAATCAGCCAAAACTGATTAAGATAAAATGATGTAATGTTCAGTAGCTTCTGAAATATCTTCATTTCAGAAAATACTTCAAAGTCAGTATAAGACTTTATCTTCATGTTCTAGGTTTTGTGACTTTCCTAGACAAAAAATGAAATCTGAGTTTTTCGATGCTGGCAAAATTGGATCTATATGTGTAGTAGGATGAAATAAGAGCCCTTTCTTAGACCACATACAATAACCAACTCAAAATGGTTAAAGGGTCTATTTCTATGAATTTCTATGAATTACTACAGGAAAGCTTTGGGGAATGTCTGCAAGACATAAGCATAGGCAAAGTCTTCTTGGAAAAGACTCTGAAGTACAGTAAAAATAGACAAATGAGATTATGTAATCTCATATAGCTAAGAAGCTTCTGCATTGCAATAAAGAACTACTCTGCAAAGTGAAGGGGCAGCTCAGCACACAAAAGATAAGACTAAGAATCAACCCGGATGTCCATCAATTGATGAATAAAACAAATGCTACATATACACCTTGGAATTCTATTCAGTCATAAAAATAATGAAATTCCATCATTTAGAACAAAATGGATGCAACTGGAAATCATTAAGCTTAGTGCAATAAGTCTCACAAAGTCAATTATGTTTTCTCTGATACGTGGCAGCTAATAAAGAATAGAAAAAAGTCTAAGAATGAAATGGTCATTTGGGATATGACTGTCATTTTTAGTTCTTGTATAAACTGTGGTCTTATTTTTACTCATTGAATATTATGGTTAGTGGTAAACTAAACCTATTATTAGAGAGTGTATTAAAATTATGTCCTTGTAAAACCTGATGAAGACAGAGAGGTAAGGCAGGAGAATTGCTGGAGAGCAGAGGAATAAGGGAAGTGTGGCTATCTTCTTGGAACCTTTCCTATGGAATGCATAAAATCTGTTCTTTTATCAACAAATTAAAAAAAAGAGTATGAATTTTCTGGGAACAAAACATTTAAAGATTTATAGTTTCACTCAAAATATATGATTGCAGACAATCTAGGAAATACATAGAGCTGTTCTTCCATTCATAAAAAAACACCAATAAATACAAAACACATCATTTCAAAGCACATCGTATTTCAGCAATCATATCTTATCTATAGTTTTCGTGTGTTATCACTCTTGGGCTGCTTAGACCCAGTGTTTGTGCACTTCATTGTTTTTAATCAAAGTATATGGCTTATTAAAATGTAAACTCTGGCTTCCAAAAATATATTAATGTTTTTCTGGCACAATTATTTTACTAAAACTTCTACTTCCTAAGTCATGTCTCAGAAACACACATGCTACACATAATCACTCAAGTATTTGAAAAATCTAAGTAAAGTAAACCTGGCTATAAACAATCCTTCATCAGAGAAAATTAAAAGTAAAATCTTGGGTGAATGTGAGCTACAGTGGCTAAAGGTACTGCTTAGAACACCTACATCTCATAATAGAGTGTCTGGGATCAAGTTCCACCATGATTTACAATTCAGTTTCCCGCTAATGTAACTCAGAGGATGGCTGGAGTACTTGGAGTTCTTCCCTCTTGACTTTGGCCTGTCCTGAACTGGCCTTGATGGTGGATTTGAGTGAATGAAAACATAAAGAAGAATGATCTTCTTCTTTCTACCTTCTAAATAAATAAAATTTCCAACAAAATTAATGCAGTTAATCCCAAAGCACATTATTTATTACCTCACATCAAATATTTGTATTTAAAAAAAGCAAATACATATACACATCTTAACAAAAATAAAAGGGTATTCCAGACCCCAAGAAGGATTTTAAAAGGCTCATATTAACAGGCTGAATTAGGAAAATGACATTATTAATAGATGCTGAAAAGAGGAATTCAACATTTTACTTAAACAAAATATTCACCTCCATCAAGGCCATATCCTTAAAACAGTACAAATAAGTGAATGTGCAGCCTCTTGGGGCCAGCACTGTGGCATAGAGGATTAAGTCTCCACCTACAGTGCTGACACACCAAATAGATGCCGGTTTGATTCCCGGATGCTCCACTTCTAACCCAAGTTCCTACTAATGCACCTGGGAAAGCAGTAGGAGATCTCCCAAGTACTTAAGACCTTACATAAAGTGGGAAACCAGGAAGCAGCTCCTGGCTACTGGCTTAGACCTGGCCCACTCTGATGTTGTGGTTATTTGGGCAGTGAACAGCAGATGGAAGATCATTCTCTCTGTCTCTCTTTTCTCTGTAACTCTGCATTTCAAATAAATAAATATTTATAAAAACAAAACAAAAAAACCAACCCTCCAGCAAATAAAAAAAACAACGTGTAGCCTCTTAAACACAGTCCAAACTGGTAAAATATGGAGTTTCTATGTATGGAATATTTTTCAGAGATTATTTATTTGAAAAGCAGAGTTACAAGGCAGACACACACACACACAAACACACAAAATGAGAGAAAAATAGAGACAGAGATTTTTCCATCACTGGTTCACTCCTCAAATGGACTCAATGGCAACGGCTTAGCCAAGCCAAAGCCAAAGCCAGGAGCTTCTTCCAGGTCTCCCCTGTGGATGCAGGCAGATAAATAGCTACACCCCTAGTATCACTTTAAAGGAGCACAGCTTGTATTAAGCTGAAGAATAAAATACTACAAGCATGCCTACAAATGTCAAAAATAAGATAATTATACTTTTTAATACTATTAACAATGAAATTTGCTTATCAATGCGATTAGGTAGCATAAAGAAATTCACAATTATCTGAAAGAAAGCAAATTTCTAATTTACATATTATAGAGCCAGGAAATCCAAGGGGATAAACTGAGCAACTTTATAATGTGTTCATAAAGCATAACAGTATAAAATTAATTTTTTTTTGACAGGCAGAGTGGACAGTGAGAGAGACAGACAGAAAGGTCTTCCTTTTTCCATTGGCTCACCCCCCAGTGGCCACTATGGCCGGCGTACCACACTGATCTGAAGCCAGGAGCCAGGTGCTTCTCCTGGTCTCCCATGGGGTGCAGGGCCCAAGCACTTGGGCCATCCTCTACTGCCTTCCCGGGCCATAGCAGAGAGCTGGACTGGAAGAGGGGCAACCGGGACAGAATCCGGCACAATAACTGGGACTAGAACCTGGTGTGCCGGCGCCACAGGTGGAGGATTAGGCTATTGAGCCATGGTGTCTGCCTAAAATTGATATTCTTAGACTAGCAGTATCTTTTTGTAACATTAGTGGAATAATATCTGACTGAAAACACTGACAACTCATTAAGATTCTTTTTTAAAAAGTGAAGGATCTTATTCTTAAAAACAGTGAATAGAACTGTTAATTTCTCCTAAATTAATCTATGTATTCAATTTAATTTCTAGGAAATTCCATTATTTATGTAAGTATCTATCCAGAATGAGTGCACATACACAAAACTTGTACACATATACTTTATCATAACAACTGCCTTTGGAACTGCCAAGCATAAAGAAACTGTTAACAAAAAAATGGACATACTTATTTTGGAATACTGAAAATTGAATGTTACATATGAAAATAAAAAATTGCTATGTGTAAGATCATAGAAGAATTTTACACATATTATATTGCTCTGAAAACATAGAAAAAATGCACTGAACGAATCCATTCTTATAAATTTAAAACCAGGCAAACTAAAGAGATGTGTTAACAATCCGAATACTGAGGTTCCTTCTTGGGGTGCATGAACAACATAGTTACAGAGGTGGATTCTCCCTTATAGGTAAACTACATACACATTTTGCCACTATGAAACTGATGCTCCCTAGAATGGTTCCTTCTTGCCAGGATACAGAAATTATTAAAGATATTCCATATCATTCTAGACCTTGCAGAAACAGAGTTGCTTCCACAACTGCCCCTTAATTAAGTTCATGAAAGGGCTGTTTAATGACACAGCAGAATTAACACACTACGTACAATAATAATAAGCATCCCATATCAGAACATTTTGAGTCCTGGCTCTTATGCTTCCACGCAGTTTCTTGCTATTGCCTGGAAGACAGTGAAGAATGATCCAAGTACTTGGACTCTTTTAGGAGACCCAGATCAAGTTCCTGGCTCTTTGGCCTTGACTCTCACTTGAGGCCATTTGGGGAGTGAACCAGTGGATCGAAGATTTCTCTCTTCTGATACTACACCACTCTGCCTTTCAAATAAGTAAGTGCATCTTTAAACAAACACTAAATAAAATCATAAGTCAACACAAAATTTTTGCTATGGCTATTACACTAACTTTAAAGAAACTGAAACTGACAAACAGGAAGACTCAGTTTTCTCATAATCTTTTTACACAATGTTTTAAAAACGTCAGCAAATTTAGTTTTTTTGCGCATCTTTCTATACAAAAACAAAAAAGGTAAATAAATTTTTTTTTAAATAAACCATTTTTAAAAAAGATTTACTTGAGGGGTCGGCAGCACCTGCATCCCATAAGGGTGCTGGTTTCAGTACTGGCTGCTGTAATTCCCTGCTAATGGCCTAGGAAAGTAGCAAAAGAGCCTAAATGTTTGGGTTCCTGTACCCATATGGGAGACCCAGAAGCAGATTCTAGCTCCTTGATATGGCCAGTGAAGGCAATGCAGTGAATGAACCAGCAGGTAGAAAAATCTCTTCTCTCTTTCTCTATTTCTTCCTCCAACTCTGCCTTTCAAATAAATTTTTATTTAAAAAAAATTGCTGGAAATCAAGCCTCTCATGAAACACATCTTCAAAAATTTTTTGAAATATTTACAGAAATGGACAGAGTGAATATTTCGTGCATGTAAGAATCTGATATTATAAACATGCTCTTCACAAAGGACTCAGCAATTTGCAGGCTTCTTTGAGCATGACAGTGTATCTCTCCCAAAATCTAACAAGCATTGAAAAAAATTTTTTTAAGATTTATTTATTTACTTGAAAGTCAAGAGTTACACAAAGAGGAGAGGTCCTCCATCCGTTGGTTCACTCCAACAGTTGGCCGCAATGGCTGGAGCTGAGCCGATCTGAAGCCAGAAGCCAGGAGCTTCTTCCAGGTCTCCCATGTGGGTGCAGGGGCCCATGCACTTGGGCCATCTTCTACTGCTTTCCTAGGACACAGCAGAGAGCTGGATAGAAGGAAACAACCAGGACTTGAACTGGCACCCATTTAGGATGCTAGCACTGCAGGCAGCGGCTTTACCCACTATGCCACAGCACCGGCCCCAGCATTCAAAATTAATATTTACTGTCTTTACCAATGTTACTGAAATTAGCATTTACATCTGTTTGTTCTGTAAAGCTTACTTTAACATTCTTCTGTACATGTGTTCACTGAGTTTTACGTGAATCATGTTGAGGAGCTTTTGGTAAATGATATATATTCATCTTTTAAGTGTTATATAGTGTACTACTTGGAGTTTTGATTGCAATATATTTAATCTATACTGATTAATTTGATAAGAACATATTTATAATGTTAACTTTCTACTTTGTAGCTCTTCATAAACTCAAGATAATACAAGGTTTATGTGAAAGATTTTCAATGTTTGGCCGGCGCCGTGGCTCAACAGGCTAATCCTCCGCTTTGCGGCGCCGGCACACCAGGTTCTAGTCCCGTTCGGGGCGCTGGATTCTGTCCCAGTTGCCCCTCTTCCAGGCCAGCTCTCTGCTGTGGCCCGGGAGTGCAGTGGAGGATGGCCCAAGTGCTTGGGCCCTGCACCCCATGGGAGACCAGGAGAAGCACCTGGCTCCTGCCATCGATCAGCACGGTGCGCCAGCCACAGCACGCCAACCGCGGCGGCCATTGGAGGATGAACCAATGGCAAAGGAAGACCTTTCTGTCTGTCTCTCTCTCTCACTGTCCACTCTGCCTGTCAAAAATAAAAAAATAAATTAAAATAAATTAAAAAAAAGAAAGATTTTCCATGTTTTACTGATTTCAAAGAACTGGCTATTAGATTAGTATTTGCTTCTTTAATAAAGTCAGAAATCAAAGTCCAACATTAGGGTTCTTAAAAAGTATCCATGCCTTTACTCATTCTGCTTTCACATTGTAACGAAGAGCTATAATTTACAGTTTGCTATGTGTAAAATAAATTGTTTTAAGTCCTTTGCAAAGGTTAATTCATTTAAGCTTCATTCTAACTAGTAGTTGATTTCATCAACCCCATGTCCAAAGTAATTTAAGTTTAAAAAGAAACCCAACCATTTTTTAAAAAAAGTAAAGTGGAGTTAGAGAAGCAAAGAGAGAAAGACAGAGAATCTTCTATCTGTTGGTTCACTTCCCAAACGGCTGCAACGGCCACAAGTGAGCCAATCTGAAACCAGGAGCCAGGAGCTTTTTTCTGGGTCTCTGACATGGTTTCAGGAGCCCAAGGACCTGGGCCATCTTTCATTGCTTTCCCAGGCCATAGCAGAGAACTGGATCAGAAGTGAAGTGTTATTGTGTGAGTTGTGCCATTCAAAGAAATAAAGTCAGAAATCCTTTTCTTGAAGTTCATAAGGATTAGCACCATCAGTCAGATTTAGATCTGCCTAAGCTGCACCACAGGTTCCATCACAATCCAGATATTAGTACAGTCTTGAGATATTTGAAAAAAAAATATTCCCTGGGAAAATAAAGTAGAAATCTATACTTTTTTTTTAAAAAAAAAGAAACTGATCAAGACAAACACACAATGAAATGACAGAGGTGGATCTCTGATGTATGCTGTCAATATAGCAAGTCTCCCTAATCTGCCACGTACCATCTGTGACTTTACTGTACTTCTCATTGTCATTTCAACTGTTTAATTTTTTACTGTTGATATCTTAATCTTTAGTCTCAGTTCTATCAAAGGTTAACCCTATTTGAAATGGTTTAAATGTTCATCACCTGAGTCTTAGCAGTTTCATGGTTGCAGAGGAAAAGTGAGTCTTAACAATGAACATATTAACCCTGCTGATAGTTTCTAAAGTGCCAAGTGTACTCTAAAAGTGCAGAAAGACCTAATTTTAAATCTCATCCAATTTGGAGATTATTCATCTGAAGAACTCAAATATTCCTCCTCAGTAAGTTCCTTCCCACTCTGTCTATATTCTCTGTTACTCTGGCAGATATAGTACATACAATAATGATAAAAAGTTAACACGAAGCAATTGTTTTGTAATATGAAAATGTTAAGAAGTATGAAAATAAACAAAAGGTCAGTCAGTCATGCCCATAGGCTTAAAATACCATGATCCATAGCAGACCAAAAAAATTCAGAGTTAAGCATGGGCAAGAGATTTTTCTTTTCTTTTCTTCTTTAAACTTTTATTTAATAAATATAAATTTCTTTTTTTTATTTTTTTTTATTTTTATTTATTTATTTATTTATTTTTTATTTTTTGACAGGCAGAGTGGACAGTGAGAGAGAGAGACAGAGAGAAAGGTCTTCCTTTGCCGTTGGTTCACCCTCCAATGGCTGCCGCGGACGGCGCGCTGCGGCTGGCGCACCGCGCTCATCCGATGGCAGGAGCCAGGTGCTAGGTGCTTTTCCCTGGTCTCCCATGGGGTGCAGGACCCAAGCACTTGGGCCATCCTCCACTGCACTCCTGGGCCACAGCAAAGGGCTGGCCTGGAAGAGGGGCAACCGGGACAGAATCCGGCGCCCCGACCGGGACTAGAACCCGGTATGCCGGCGCCGCAAGGCGGAGGATTAGCCTGTTGAGCCACGGCGCCGGCCAATAAATATAAATTTCAAAACTACAACTTTGGGATTATAGCAGCTTTCCCCCCACCCTGATAACTTTCCTCCTACCCACAACCATCCCATCTCCCACTGCCTCTCCCATCCCATTCTTCCTCCAGATTCATTTTCAATTATCTTTATATACAGATCATCAACTTAGTATATACTAAATAAGATTTCAACAGTTTGCACCCACACAGAAACACAAAGTATAAAGTACTGTTTGAGGAATAGTTATACCATTAATTCTCATTGTACAACACATTACAGAGATCCTACATGGGAAGTAAGTGCACAGTGACTCCTGTTGTTGATTTAAAACTGACACTCATATTTATGACGTCAGTAATCACCCGAGGCTCTGGGCAAGAGATTTTTCTAGAGGATTAAGTAAAAAAGAAGCTCTTAAACTGACAAAACCCTGGTTATATGAAGGGTCTTCAAAAAGTTCATGAAAAATGTGCATTTTTTTAACTCCATTTTCAATTTTCCAAATGTTTTGATACAACATCTTCCATTTTTTTAATTTTTAAAAACTTTTATTGGGGCCAGCATTGTGTCATAGCCATAATCCCAATACCACCACTTCCAGTATCAGCATCCCACATAGGCAGTCGTTTGTTTCCCAGCTCCTCCATCTCTCATCCAGTTCCCAGCTAATGAAGCTTGGAAAACAGTGGAAAATGGCTCAAGCATCCACCAGTTTACCCATCCAATTGTTTCTTCATACAGTGCAGTGTAACTGGAACTCTCTTTCTGTGGTAACCAAACTTTATCATCAAATAGAAGGGTAATTATTTTTCAGTCTTAAATTAAGAAATCATATTTAATACATATGTGAAACACATAAAAAAGGAGAAGCAGAAATATAAGCTGGAGACTAAACAGAGCATGAGATAATTAAGACTAAAGAATGCACAAAACGAAAAAGAAATAAAAATGAAACACTAGCAAAAAGAAACACAACATTTAACCCTAACTAAGATTTAGAAAAATTTCTAGAAAATGGCTAAGTTTGGTGCAACCGTTAAGGAGACACTTGGGCATGACATGTTTTGTGTTCTGGTCTTCTGATTAGAGGTTCCTACTATTATGTTTTGTACTCTGACAGCAAGCAGCTGTCTCTGTCACTCACTTGTGAGACAAAGGATGAAATCCCTACTCTTCACCTCACCCAGCCTTGACTTTTGAGGGCACTGAAGAGTGAACCAGGAATGGAAAGTTGCCTGTCTCTTCCTATGTGTGTCTGCCTTTCAAATAAAAAAAATTAAAATATTTTCTAAACAGATAGGAAATGAAACATTCCTCTTAAAATTTAATTGCTCAGGATTAAATTTTTCTTCTTTGCATGCTCTCTACAATGGAATAAAAATACAGCTTTGAAAGGCACAGAAACAGACCTGGATTTCCATCTGCTGGTTCACTCCCTGAATACCTGCAAGAGCCAGAGCCAGGCTAAAGTTCACAACTATATTCCATGAGTGTCGAGTCCCAAGGAACTGAGCCATCATTTGTTGCTTCTTTGGAGCACTAACAGGAAGCTGGACTGGAAGTAAAGGAGCTGGGACTTGAACAAGCACTGCAATAAAGGATGTGGTCATGCCAAGTGAAAGGTTAACACATTTTGCTAAAATGACCATCTTGCCCCGTATTGAAACAAAAATTTAGAGGCACAGAAGGACAAAAACACACAGGTACCCACATACACAAAGAGAGATGGGGGGAAGAGAGGGAAGAAAGGGTGAGTCTATGCCCACATTCATCCACTGGTTCTTGCCTCCAATTCTGCCATTGGCTAGGGCTGAACTCTGGACTGAAAACAGAAGCTACAACCTCAATCCAAGTCTCTGTCAAAATAGCAGGGACACCAATTACTGAGAAATCACCAACTCTTCCCTAAGTCTGCTGGAGTTAGTTATATGGGATGCCGATCTAAAAAGTATTTTAAGCGACAGTAATGACTGATCCAAACTCTGATATTTATAACCATTTCATTTTCAGGGACTGCAAATAGGAAGATTCTGGCTTGAGGATATTATAGATCATTCAGTCTCAGCTCATTTTCAATTTTTTCCACCCACTCAAACTCCTCAGTAAGATATTTTGACCCCAAAAGATACTTAAAAATAAAATAGGGGCTGCTGCTGTAACATAGTAGGTTAAGCCTCTTCCTACTGAGCTGGCATCACATATGGGCACAGTTCAACTCTTGGCTGTTCCACTGGGAGCTGACCCAGCTCCATGGTTACAGTTTAGGAAAGCAGCAGAACAGTACCCAAGTTAAGTAGGGTCCCTGTAACCAAGTGGGAGACCTAGAAGTTGTTCCAAGCTCCTGGCTTCAGCTTGGCCCAGAACCAGCTGTTATAGCCATTTGGAAAATGAAACAGTCAATGTTTTGTCTCTGTCTCTCTCTCTTTGTATCTCTCCTTTCCAATAAATAAATAAATCCTTAAAAAACAGAAAACAGGTAATTATTACAACATAAAAACATTATAGGAGAAAGAATAATTAGGAAAAAACACACATCATGGCTTGGGATAAAAGGGAACACAGCCAAAAAGATCAAACCATCCTGAATCTGGGCACCTACCAATACAGTCCATAAATAAACCCACAAATTTGAAAATATAAGAAAAAAATCTAATTTGAGAGTATGAAGAAAGATAATTATGGAGGGACCAATGTTGTGGTACAGCAAGTATCACTTACAATGCTGGCATCTCAATTAGATCTAGTTCCTTGCTAATGTGAAAGCACAGCGAAGAAGGTCCAACTACTCGGTGGCCCCTGTTACCCACACAGGAGACCCAGATGGAGTTCTGAACTCAACCTGACCCAGTTCCAGCTGTTGCAGCCATCTGAACAGTGAACAGTAGACAGAGACCTCTACAACTCTCTCTATCTATATATATGTATACATATATACATTTCAAATAAATTAATTGAACTAAAAAATAAACATAACAATGATCAAAGTCACAGTATATTTTGCACTCAACTTCATTTACATAAAAATCATGGCCTTCAACTAAAGTTTGCTATAAGGAAAATTACTTTTTATAGCATATACAAATAAAGTACCTAAATAGTGTAACCAATCGGATTTATTCAAGTGTTTTTTTAAAAAAGGCAGAGAATTATAAACAATTTATTTGTCACCAGAGCTTGATTTGTAACACTGACCTCAGAGGGTGATATATCAGAAACAACCAAGCACAGCTCTAAAACAACAGTATGAGTATTTTAAAATATACGCTCAAAGTATCTTACTTGAATACTAAGGGCCCTCCTACTCCTTTTTTTCCATAACTGGACAATTCTTGCTATAAAAGCTATAAAAATAGTAAAATGCTTCTTAGGCAGGAAGTTTCTTAGAGTATTCTCTTTTACTTCCCATAACTAACACCCTCCTTTGAGAAATCTCTATAAAAGCTGACTATTCAGTGAGAGAACTTAGGTGCACTAACAAAACTGAACAACCCAAATGGATCTTGTTCTTGTTTAGTTTGTCATGTCTAGGAATGAGGTACTTGACAGTAGCAATTATCTAGGGCTTTCTTGTTCCATCCCACTACCATGGCAGGTTTTCTTCAGGGCCTTAGAGAGGCAACAGGTGATCTGGACACCTGGATCCTTTTCCATCTACCTACTCAAAAAATCAGGTAGTGAATAATTTGGAACTGCAGCTCAACTTATGTCTAAGAACCATTAAAAGTAGGGGCTGGTGCTGTGGCGTAGTGGGTAAAGCCACTGCCTGCAGTGCCAACATCCCACATGGGCATCAGTTCGAGACCTAGTTGCTCCACTTCTGATACAGCTCTCTGCCCTGGCCTAGGAAAGCAGTGGAAGATGGCCCAAGGCCTTGGGCCCCTGTACCCACGTGGGAGACCTGGAGGAGGCTCCTGGCTCCTGGCTCCTGGCTCTGGATCCACACAGCTCTGGCTATTGCAGCCAAAAGGGGAGTGAACCATTGGATGGAAGACCTCTCTCTCTCTTACTCTCTCTCTCTTTGCCTCTGGCTTTCCTTCTTTCTGTGTAACTCGGACTTTCAAATAAATAAATCTTTAAAAAAAAAAAAGAATTTTTAAAAGTAAAAACCAGGGCAATAAGTACACTAATTGGCCGGCGCCGTGGCTCAACAGGCTAATCCTCCGCCTTGCGGCGCCGGCACACCGGGTTCTAGTCCCGGTCGGGGCACCGGATTCTGTCCCGGTTGCCCCTCTTCCAGGCCAGCCCTCTGCTGTGGCCCAGGAGTGCAGTGGAGGATGGCCCAAGTGCTTGGGTCCTGCACCCCATGGGAGACCAGGAGAAGCACCTGGCACCTGGCTCCTGCCATCGGATGAGCGCGGTGCGCCGGCTGCAGCGCGCGGACCGCGGCGGCCATTGGAGGGTGAACCAACGGCAAAGGAAGACCTTTCTCTCTGTTTCTCTCTCTCACTGTCCACTCTGCCTGTCAAAAATTAAAAAAAAAAAAAAAGTACACTAATTAAATATTTTGCATATTTTATATATTTTTATTTATATTATATATATTATAAAATATATAAATATGTTATATATAATATATATTGCATTCTTTTGGATGCTATGTCCCAAGAACTATTTTCCTTTGACTGGCAAGACCCAAACACTCATCACAAATTTCATTATTACTGGACTGTTCTTCCAAAAGGATTTAAATACTCCTCTACAATTTTCAGAGAAATCTTGAGTATGGACCCAACAGGGCTACAATTAAAGAAAAAAGTCTTAAAATACATGGATGATATTCTTACTCCTAGCCCTTAACGGAGACTTCTAATCACACCCTTAACATTTTGAATGATCTGGCAGAGATGCACACTTCAAAAAGGCAGGCACAAATTTCTAAAGAAGCTATGACATATATAGGCTTTATAATACCCCAGGACAACAGAGCCTGCTTCAGGACTGCAAAGTGGCAAACTAATCTGACTCTGTCCAAGAGAGAAACAAGGGGATTCCTGGGAATAAACAGTTAATTTTAGCCTAATGTATTAGGCTAAAAACAAAACTCTTCTATTGGCTGTTAAAGGAGTAGGACTCACCCCTATTAATTGGGTGAAATATAGTCAGACTTTACAAAAGCTAAAGGAGCTTCTGCAAACTGCCATTACTTTAAAACTGCCTGATGGAGAAAAGCCTGTTGACCTGTATTTATACAAATGTCAGAACTGCCATGGGTATCCTAACCCAGAGATTTGGACAATTTAAGCAGTATATTAATTTTCTAAACAGTTGTAGCCACTTGTTTACTGATGAGATGTGAAAAAACTTTGGGTCAAATCACTAACTGGACCCCATTCCAGGTAGAAACAAAACCCTGTCAAACTCTGAACCCAGCCCACTGCTGCCAGGTTCAGGATTCTCTAAGTATACAATTGCTCTGAAGTGATAAGTTCATAGATGGTACCAGTTTTATGGCAAACTATCATTGGAGGGCAAGGTATGCCATTCTGTCTTTACTTGGGACTATTAAAGCTAAGTCTCTCTTTTTGTTCCTGTTTAGTAATGGCTACACAAAAGGCAGAAGTAATACTCCTAAAAAGGACATTGTTCCTTGGAACATGTAATGCTATTTATGTTGACACTAGTTTCTCAATGATATTTCTCACAGGACCATCCAGAAAGAAGGAAGCACAAAAGGAGGGAGAGAGGAACAAAAGAAAGAAGGCTTGTAAAGGCTAATATCAAAGAACTTATAAGGCTGCTGAAAAAGAAACAGCTGTTGTATGTGCAAAAATCATTAAAAAAAAAAAAAAGTAATTTAGCCAAGGCTGCTAGAAAGAATGAAGCCCTAACAGAGTATATGCTAGTTTCTTCTGACACCTTCCTCTTCCCGTGAGTCTGAGCCTGAGCCTGAGCCTGAGCCTGAGCCTGAGCCTGAGCCTGAGCCTGAGTCTGAGTCTAAGTCTAAGTACTTTCAGGCAGACTCAGAGGAAACTCAAAAAGAGGGTTTTTAGAGGGCCACTGACTCGGGTTGATAGGAAAAAGGAAACATGTATATACCCTGGAACCTAGGTTGGACATTTATTAAATATGCTACAGGGTCCAGCACTGTGGCATAGTGAATAAAGCCTCTACCTGCAGTACTGGCATCCCATATGGTGCCAATTTAAGACCTGACTGCTCTACTTTCGTTCCAGCTCTGTGCTAGGGCCTGGCAAAGCAGAAGATGGCCCAAGTCCTTGGGCCCCTGCACCCATGTGGGAGACCCACAGGAAGCTCCTGGATCCTGGCTTCGAATCAGCTCAGCTCCGGCCGCTGTGGTCAACTGGGGAGTGAACCAGTGGATGCAAGACCTCTCTCTCTCTCTCTCTCTGCTTCTCCTTCTGTCTCTGTGTAACTCTGCCTTTCAAATAAATAAATAAATCTTAAAAAAATATATCCTATGAAGACAACGTGTCACTAGGTGTCACTTGCCAGCTACAATAATCAAAATTCCAGAGATGAAAAAATTGGCAGATAAAATACAAAAACAATGAAATTCATTAAAAGTAAATGTGTTGCCCATTACCCCACTACTCCAACAGTGTAAACAAGTGGTATCTTGCCCAGAGAAAGGCAGTTCAACTTCACAATTAAGCCTACTGCCTGCCCTACAGGGAATTTAAATACCTTCAAAGTTTGTAAATACATTCAATGAGTAGATAAAAGTATTGCCCTGCTAAACCAAAAAAATACAGAGAAACTACCTTGAAATGTGAGCTGCCTACAGACCATACAAAGTGTCAGTGAGTCTGAAGCAACCCAGGCTTTAGGGCCAAGTTAGAAATTACATGCTGCCTGGAGAACTGCCCTTTATAACAATCAGACTGAAAGGAGCCTTAGCTGTTGTAAGGCAATTCATACATACTGGTTAAAAGCTCTTACCCATCAACTCTGCCTGTCTTACAGTAGCCAAATAAAGAAAATTAGGCATTAGCCCACTTGAATTGCTATATAAGAAATCCCTTTTCAATATGGTTGGTCCTTTTATTTATCCAGATGTTGAAAGAGAACAGTAAAAGAAGTAATACAGTTAAGGAAACATGCAACTTAAGAACCTATCTTTTTTTATTTTATTTATTTATTTATTTACTTATTTATTTATTTTTGGATAGGCAGAGTTAGACAGTGAGAGAGAGAGAGAGAGACAGACAGACAGACAGAAAGTTCTTCCTTTTTCCATTGGTTCACCCCACAAGTGGCCACTACAACTGGCGAGTTGTGGCCCGCGGGCTGCGCCAATCCGAAGCCAGGAGCCAGGTGCTTCTCCTGGTCTCCCATGCTGGCTTCAATCTGACCCAGCCTAGCTGTTGCTGTTTGGGGAATGAGCCAACAGAAGATCTGTCTTTCTCTCACTCTCCTTCAGATAAATATAAATCTTCTCATTCAAAAAAACAACTTTAAAAATTTATCAGCTATACATCTATTTACCTGTGTAAAAAGTTATAAATATAGAATTTATAATCTGAAGATTACTATAGTAATTTAAGAACAAGTGGTTAGTAGAACCAAGCAATGTCCGACCAGATGATGATTAGCTGATCCTGAGAAAAGCCTGAATAACCAAATAACCAAATAAATGGAGCTTTTATTGGAGTTCAGACTTTTTTATATTAAGATAAGTTCTTCTGTCGCCATGGCTCACTAGGCTAATCCTCTGCCTCTTTCACTGGCACCCCAGGTTCTAGTCCCGGTCGGGGCGCCAGATGCTGTCCCGGTTGCCCCTCTTCCAGGCCAGCTCTCTGCTGTGGCCTGGGAGGGCAGTGGAGGATGGCCCAAGTGCTTGTGCCTTGCACCCCATGGGAGACCAGGAAAAGCACCTGGCACCTGGCTCCTGCCATCGGATGAGCGCGATGCACCGACCGCGGTGGCCATTGGAGGGTAAACCAACGGCAAAGGAAGACCTTTCTGTCTGTCTCTCTCTCTCACTGTCCACTCTGCCTGTCAAAAAAAAAAAAATTAAAAAATGGCAAAAATGGAAACCTAAAACTGGAGTATGATAGAAGGCCTTACTGCTCTAATTTATAAGAGTAAGCCTGGAAAAACAGCAGTCTCAAAAACAGAAGGATGTAGTGGTTTAGTGGTAAGGGCCAAACAGGTTTCCAATAAATATTCAAACCTAAGTACCCATCATATGATTTTGATTTTAGCCCTATAGATCACAAATGCCAATATGAAACTAGAGTAGAAAAGCCCAGAGTTTCTGACCTGCACAACACTTTAATAAAACAAATCAACTTACATTCTACAGAACAGTCTCACAATTTCAGAACTAAGTAAAATAAAAAGAAAGAAAAGTCTTGATCAAAGTGAATACAGTTAAAGGTTTTGTAAAAAATGTTTCTAGGACTATTTATAGAGGGGGAAAAAGCCTATTTACAGTTAGAAAAGAGCACAGACAGAACAAATTGGCTTGAAAAGCAGCAATTCTTGAATAAGACAAAGGGGTAGAAAAGGAAAGTCTAAGCAGAAATAAAGGAACTGCACTAGGGTGTAAATGTAAAACTTTACACCAAATAGTTATCTTTCTACAATAATTAACAGGATAGAGGTGATGGACTTCAAAGACTGTGAGACACTAAAATGATTTAGGGGAAGGTATGTGGTCTAGAAGATAAGTAGTTGGCAGGGACCTATGCATTTAACATTAAACTGCTGGCACTAAACTTTCCCATTCAAGCTTCCTATTAATATGCACCCTAAGAAGTAGGCTACTTAGGTTCCTGACACCCAGATGGAGACTGAGATTGAGTTTTTGGATCTTGCCTTCAGTAACCTAGCTGTTATAGACATTTGGGGAGTGAAATAGAAGGTGGGAGCACTCTCTATTTCTCAAATAATTTAATTTATTTTGAAAAGTTTGTAATTGCCATCCTACAGTCTGCACAAATACAAATAATAAAAGCACTAAGGAAAATAATATATAGTAGTAAGCATCTAAAATCTGAGATGCATTAAAAATCTGAGATGCATGGCCGGCGCCGTGGCTCAACAGGCTAATCCTCCGCCTTGCGGCGCCGGCACACCGGGTTCTAGTCCCGGTCGGGGCGTCAGATTCTGTCCCGGTTGCCCCTCTTCCAGGCCAGCCCTCTGCTGTGGCCCGGGAGTGCAGTGGAGGATGGCCCAGGTGCTTGGGCCCTGCACCCCATGGGAGACCAGGAAAAGCACCTGGCTCCTGGCTCCTGCCATCGGACGATCACGGTGCGCCGGCCGCAGCGCGCCATCCGCGGCGGCCATTGGAGGGTGAACCAACGGCAAAAGGAAGACCTTTCTCTCTGTCTCTCTCTCACTGTCCACTCTGCCTGTAAAAAAAAAAAAAAAAAAAAAAAAAAAAAAAAAAAAAAAATCTGAGATGCAGCAGAAAGAGGAGTGAAAAAATACAATTGTTGATTCACTTAAAACAGAAGCATTATGAGTGGCTGGATCTCATTCTTTGAATCATGACTGCAACCTCCCCTGGTCTACATTAACAAAAAACTCTTTTAGATGGAAGTGTTATCAGGAATCAGTAATTGAACTTGGGCACCGAATGTTGTATCTTAAATCATCACAGATGTTTTTTAAAATAGGGAAGATTTCTGTTTCAAAAATACACATAAATTAAATGTATAATCTCATTTACCCAAACATACTGGCTAAAAGGGTACTTCATAAATGAAGTACACACACCATCCAGGGCAACTCTTTCAAGTAAAAAGCATTTAATATTTAAGTATTTCTGGCAGACCATATACTTACCTGTCTTAAGTATGCACTTCAGTCTAATTAATCTTCCACATCCATGCTGTACTAGAACAACTGCTGGTGCTATATGGTTCAACATACAGTTCTATCTTCTCTTTGGCTCTTCAACTGTCAAGATACAAAGGCAACTACTTCTACAGTTTATGTTTACTGGTGACAGGTGAAAATTGAACTGTACTGGCTACCTGAATCTAGCCCTGTCAAGTTTGGTTTCTCCAAACTTCACTAAGCTATGACCCTCTATGATAAACCAGAAATTCATATTCTCTTTAGCTGTCACACAAATATATCACCACTCTGACTTTTAATCTAGGAAAATGATAAAACTAGTTTTTATATGATAAAATTTATATCATAAAATTCTAGAAAACAAGCACTTCTCTGGCTTTCTCTAACCTTTACATCCAAAACTTTAAGTCAATACATAAAAGTTAGAGTTGAGACAGTAAGCAGTAATGAAAGTATTTTCATCACAGGATTATATTGACCTGGCAATTACCTTAAAGCAACCTAAAAACTACTGTATTTTCAGCAATTGAATTGTCTAAACTTCCTTTTCAACCTACCCAAATGTTTCTTGTAGTTTTCAGCCAAGGCAAATAAGACTTTGTTAACTATTTTAACTGTAAAACTTAACAGGAAAAAAATCATTTGGTGTGAAATTTCAGGATAAAGAAGCCATCTAGAAAAGATCAGGTACTGAAAAAGGCATCTTGGTAATTTCTCCAGAATGAACACACTTAAGAGGTTTTCTTTAATCTCTCATTATTTGTGAACTTTGGAACTTTTCTAATGACGAAACCAGCAGAACTGCTAAATGAATTGAGTACAAAGTCCATGTATGCTACCTTTATGTTTGTTTCTCAGTCTGGCTCTTCTGGTCCAAATTCTCACAATTCTTCTCTCCAGGTAAATCAAACCAACGTGCAAACAGCTCTGCTTTTCTAAAGACTTTTTCCCATTGTGATGCCCTGTTACTACTCCTTGCTGCCTGACAAAATCCTACTTATTCTTAAACACAAAACACCAATCAATATTTTGCAGCCTCTTTGGCAGTATTAGCACCGTTTCAATGTTTCTTAGCCTTACCAGCGATCAAGACTAACGCCGGTGTTAAAGTTAGCAGGAAAATTGTATTGCATGGAATCCCAAGTACCATCATAAGAAGAGAAACTTGAAAATAACGCAACCATTTCTTTCTCACCGGTAACTGAATATTACACGTAGCAATACTAACTGTTTAAATGCATATCATCAAAAATTTTTTTCTGTTTCTGCGATGTGTAATTTGCACTTTAGTCGTACTTGGTAACAATTTTTTTAACCATTAATACTTTTATTTTTCAGATACAGAAAAGCCCATGCTATTGGAAAAAGACCTTGATGGTACCTTTAAATTTTTGTCACGTACGAGTTAACGAAAATGAAATTTTATTAAGTTCTATTTGTTTCCTCTCTGCGGCCGCACGAACACACGGGCCTTAGGGTGCATGACCAGAGAAAGGTGCGCTCAGTCTTCTGAATGCACAAAGTGTCTTGATAGCGCAGAACAGTGCCGGCAACAGTTTAAACGCAGGAGAAGCGCAAGTCAGCAAGTACAAGGAGCCACAGGGAGTAGCATACGCCTGCGCACCTGGCCTGAAACGTGTTAGTGGCGGGTAATAAGCTCTTCTACACCCCCTCATGGGCTGTGTCGGAATTTTTTTTCTATACACCAATATTTAAAATGGCGGCTCCTCCTCCCGGCAATCCCCGTAGTTGTCCCCTGCAGCAAGCGCCGACCTGCCGCCATCTTGTCCCCCTTTACACCCCCCTTTGCCGGTATTTACATAGCGAAAACCCGGCAGGCCCATCAGCGGCCTTCACCTAAAGCCTCTAGCTTTCCGTTCCTAGGCAGCCCTCACCCCCACGCCATGCTGCAGGTCAGGCACGGCGCCGCACCCGGGCCCACCATTCGCCTCCAGGAATCCCGGGCGACCTCCCCAACCTGCGTATGCTTACGGAGCGCACCTCTGCCACCGCTCGGTGCAGCTAGGATCCCTTTCGGGCCTAAATGCGGCCTCCTCCGGGCCTGTTTTACGCCGCACGCCACGCCGCCCGGCCTAGAGTGGGAGGGCTCCTCACAGGCCGCCTCAAGCGCCCTAGGCCCCACGGGCGCTATGGCATCCGGGACTCACCAGACGGACGGTTGACGGCGGTAACGGTTGTTTCGGACCGGTCTGTCTCCGAAGCACTGGGCCGGGCTGCGGGCGGTGGGGCGGGCGGACGGAGGGAGGGAGGAGGGGCCGAGCTCGGAGCTCACAAAAAGCGGCCCAGCTCCCCGGCAGAGCCCGCCGTCACCGCGTCACGTCACGGCTTGGGAGCGAGACCTAGGAAAATCCGGAAGGGTACATGGGCCCCCTTCCTCCGTCCGGAGGGTCTCTCCAGAACCCCGTGTTTGCTCACGGCCAGCGACCCGTGAGTCCAGTGACCTCGTTCTGGCTGAGCCTCTGGCGCCTGGAGTTTCCGTCACAACGTTCTTTTTTCTCCGCTCTCCCGCCCGTTTCTGCTAAGGCAGCCACCGCCTTAGTTGTAGAGGCATGTGCTTTGTACCTGGACGGGCTGCTCCCCAACATTTCTTCGAGGATGTAGCAGATCCCCCAGAGACCCACTGTCTGTCCATAGGGATCGGATCCAAGTCTACCCAGAGTTGTTTGCAGGCCTTCAGCACTCCCTGACCCTCACTAGATTGTCAGTCAACGTACCTTTTTTTTTTTTTTCCATTCTAAGATGATACATTCAACACCCTACACCTCCAACCTCTTAAAAAAATAGACTTTGAACTACCTGGGGAATGGTTATTCAATGGTAATTCACAAACTCTCTAGCCCTGTTTTAACAAAATAGCGTTAACACCTGAAGGAAAAGTTTTCACATCATTACTAACATTTGGAACCATTGAAAATAGTCCACTGAATTTCATAAAAACATTTTTTTATTTCTTCAGTAATTATAGAAATACATAAATGGAATTACACATATAAGACTGCATCATACAAACTGTTAACGCTATTTAAAACTTAAAGCATCTTTGGGAAAAGGGAAAATACATTAAACACACAGCATTGACCAATTTCAAAAAAATGTATGCTTTGTGTTTTAGTTTGAATTTTGTTTGCTAAATCTTCATATTTAACTTGGGATACAAACTGTTAGAATGTTGCTAGTAAAAAACTCAGTTTTTAAAAAAATACCGTAAGATACCGTTACTCTTCCATTTATTATCTGCTCTGCTAATCCTGATATGTGTTATAAAGACACTTTAAACAGAGAACACTATATTACCAATAGCATAATGGTATCATATTCCCTAGTTTCCCACTCATACCTATGTAAAACTCCAAGGATATACCTTGTCCTTGACACATGAAATGCTTTTTATACATAAAATAATTTTCAATGAGAAATAAAGAATGGTCTCCAAATTGTATTTGTTATATTAGAAAATAGAGACTTTAAGTCTCCAAGAACGGGGCAGGAATCTGGACAAACCTTGAACAGGTAACTTGAGTTGCCTGCTTCCGTAACAGTGTCCTTGCACTGAAGTTCCAGCTTTGCTTCCTAATGCACATCTTGGAGAGCAGCATCTAATGGCTCAAGGTGGGCCCCATTAGAAATGTGTATACTTGAGTTGAGTTCCTGGATCCCACCTACAGCTTGTTCCATCTTCAGTCCAAAAGCTTATTCTGCAGATGACTGGATAGATGAAGTCAACTATATTACATTATTTTTAAAAGTAAATTGTATTTCAAATCCACTTGTAAGTGCTGGTAAAGACAGAACTGCCTGTAATAACCATTTTGCTCAGAGTACACCTGGATAATATAGTAAAACTGACAATGAAGTGAAAAAGTGATAGGTGAGCTGCAGAGAAGAGAAACTGATTTTATAAGGCATAAATGGATTTAGTTGAAATAATTGCAATAGGGATATAAATTACATTAAGATTATGAAAACAACTGGGGATGAAGATACCATAATTTTAGTCTTCATAGCGCTTTTCACTTAAAGGACCTAACACATCCTATATTGGGTTGATATTATTAATGCCAATAGAGGAGCCTATGGAATTCTGGCTAAACAGGGTAACACATACATGTATTTGGTGATTGTCTTGTGGGGATTCCATATAAAGAGTATATTGCAAAATCAAAACATTAAAATAGACTATTTTCTCAAATACAGTAAGAAAAAGTTTTACAGAAAAGAAATTTTGAAAAGTATATGCTGTGAATACAAAATAACTCATTGTAGAACAATAAGTAATTTTTAGGTACTAAAATATTTTTGTTGAGTTGCTACTGTGTCAGATTTTATCAAGCTTACTGTTTCTTTTAGAGTTTTAATAAAACAGCAAAAATGGCATGCATGAGTGAAAGGAAGTGCAAGCTTTTGCATATTTTTCCAAAGACGTTAAAAATAAGCTACTGGGGGCCGGTGCTGTGGTGTAGTAGCTAAGGCCGCTGCCTGCAGTGCCGGCATCCCATATGGGTGCTGGTTCTAGTCCCAGTTGCTCCTCTTCCAATCCAGCTCTCTGCTGTGGCCTGGGAAAGCAGTAGAAGATGACTCAAGTCCTTGGGCCCCTGCACCCATGTGGGAGACCCAGAAGAATCTCCTGGCTCCTGGCTTGCTGTTGCGGCCAACTGAGGAGTGAACCAGTGGATGGAAGACCTTTCTTTCTCTCCCCCTGCCTCTTTCTCTTTCTCTCCCCAACCCCCACCTCTCCTCTCTGTGTAACACTTTCAAATAAATAAATAATTCTTAAAAAAAAAAAAAAAAGACTGAATTTTACATCACATTTCTAACGGTGAAAACCACAAAAGAAAAAAATAGTTTTTTTTTTTTTGACAGGTAGAGTGGACAGTGAGAGAGACAGAGAGAAAGGTCTTCCTTTGCCGTTGGTTCACCCTCCAATGGCCGCCGCGGATGGCGCGCTGCAGCCGGCGCACCGTGATCGTCCGATGGCAGGAGCCAGGAGCCAGGTGCTTTTCCTGGTCTCCCCATGGGGTGCAGGGCCCAAGCACTTGGGCCATCCTCCACTGCACTCCCGGGCCACAGCAGAGGGCTGGCCTGGAAGAGGGGCAACTGGGACAGAATCCGGCGCCCCGACCGGGACTAGAACCTGGTGTGCCGGCGCCGCAAGGCGGAGGATTAGCCTGTTGAGCCACGGCGCCGGCCCGAAAAAAATAGTTTTTAAAATAAAAGATTAAGATACTAGATAATTCACTTTAACATATAAATATATAAAGATACTTTTCTCGAAAATCTTTCATTGAACTCAAGGTATTGGTTTATTGTGATATAATTCATTTGATGGTTATAATAAATTTATTTCCTTATAGTTCTGGAAGCCAAACTTCAAAATCAAGATTTGGCAGTTTTTTTTTGTTCGTTATTTTTAAAAAGATTTTATTATTTGAGAGGTACAGTTACACACATAGAAAGGTAGAGAGGGAGAGGTCTTCCATGCTATGGATCAGTCCCCAGTTGGCCACGATGGCCAGAGCTGAGCTAATCCGAAGCCAGAAGCCAGGTGCTTCTTCTGGGTCTCCCACATGGGTGCAGGGGTCCAAGTGCTTGGGCCATCTTCTGCTGCTTTCCCATGGCATAGAAGTGAGCTGGATTGGAAAAGGAGCAGCCTAGGCTAAAACCTGTATCCATTACGGGATGCCACTGCCATTGCGTAAGATTAACCTATGTGTCACAGCACAGCGTTCTCTGACAGTTTTGATTATATATAAGCTCGCTCTCTTTCTCTCTCTTTAAAATTTATTTACTTGAAAGAGTTACACAGAGAGAGGAGAGGCAGAAAGAGAGAGCGGTCTTCCATCCAATAGTTCACTCCCCAGATGGCCGCAGTGGCCAGAGATGCACCAGGAGCCAGGAGCCAGGAGCCAGGAATAGCCCTCTCTTAACAGCTTAAAAGTTTACTGACTTGTCTTACCAAAATCTATTAGAACTCTCCAGAGAGGCCAGCGTCATGTCATAGCAGGTAAAGCTACTGCCTGCAACACTAGCATCATAATTTGACATACTCCACTTCTTATCTATCTACCTTTTAATGGTCTAAGAAAAATCACAGAAGATGGCCCAAGTGTTTGGGCCCTTGCCAACCACGTGGAAGAGACTCAGATGAACTTCTGGCTCCTGCTTTCAGCCTGGTCGTCCCTGTGCCTCTGTGACTGTATTGGGAGCAATCCAGCAGATGGACAGTATGTCTCTCTATCTCTCTCTGTAACTCCTTTAAATAAGTAAGTAAATCTTTAAAATATCTCCATAGAAAGATAAAAAAGGGACACAAGTAAGAAACATGCAGTGTAGGACAGCAGGCTGGAAAGCAGGGCAAAACATATGTTGCAAAGCCTGAAAGTGGTTCAAAAGCAGGGGAGGGTATTCTTTTGGTATCAAGGAGTTCTAAGTTCCTGCTTTGACCTGCTTGAGCCCTCATAGTCACTAGTATTTGGGGATATTACTCAGGAAGATCTGTCACGGCCTTTCAAACACATCAATAAGTACAAATTAAAAATCATGTAAAATAGATTTGAGACACTTATCAGACTATATTGAATATATTTGTGTTCACTTCTTCAGCAGATAAAGTGCTGAATTTCTTAATCCTTGGTGGAGAATTGGATACTGTTTCAATTGTAAATATAAAATATTAACATTAGTGTTTTGGTATGATGACCATTATTAGCTGTACTGTTTCCATCTCCTGGAAATGACCTTGAGTAATGCTTTTTCTTTTTAACTTGTCAAAAATATTTTCTACAGTATGAATGCTAATAAAAGTAAAGCTGAAATCATACAGAATGGACGCACACAATTTTCATTAGGTAGAAATTTTTCTGTATTTTTACTCTTTTTGTTTATTAAGAGTGAATATTGAGATAATTCACTTTCACTGTTAATCTGACCATGGAATTCTGACCTAATTTATTTTCTCAAGCTAATATTTATCCTAACACCCAATACTACTACTTGGTCATAATTCTTACTATGTCAATCTATTAAAATTACTTAAAAATATTATATAGATTATTATAGTTTTGGGGCATCAATTGCTTATGTTTGTGTGTGTGAGGTTTCCACATCAGGGTTAAATTAACTCCTTAAATGACCCGGTACGGAATTCCCAGTTAAAAATTACAATTACTTCAATCATTTTCTGGCATACATATTTCTACTTACGAAATTTGTATTTTGCGGCCAGCACTCTAACTGGCATAATGGGTAAAGCTGCTGCCTGCAGTGCTAACATCCCATATGGGCATCAGTTTGAGTTCCAGCTGCTTCACTTCTGAACCAAGAAAGAAGATGGCACAAGTATGGCCCCTGCACCCACATGGGAGACTGCGAAGAAGTTCACACCTGTACAGCTTCAGTCCTTGCTGCCATTTCAGCAGTGAACCAGCATATGAAGATCTCTTTCTCTAACTCTGCCTTCCGAATAAATAAATCTTACAGAAAGAGAGAGAAAAACATCTTTTAAAAATAAAATAATTTTTATTTTTGGAAATTGCCTATTTGTAATTTTTCTAAAAAGATTTATTTATTTATTTGAAAGAGTTACACACAGAGAGAAGGAAAGGCAGAGAGAGAGAGACAGAGAGAGACAGAGAGAAAGAGACAAGGAAGTCTTCCATTGCTGGTTTACTCTCCAATTGGTCACAATGGCCGGAGCTGCACCGATCTGAACAGGAGCCAGGAGGTTCTTCCAGGTCACCCACACGGGTGCAGGGACCCAAGGACTTGGGTCATCTTCTACTGCTTTCTCAGGCCATAGCAGAGAGCTGGATCAGAAGTGGAGTAGCTGGGACCCAAACCAGCACCCATAAGGGATGCTGACACTGCAGGCAGTGGCTTTACCTACTATGCCACAGCACCAGCCCCCATTTATACATTTTAAAACATAGTTTAAATGTCACATTGCTACTAGCTGTCATTAGATGACAAAGTCCTCACCAATTAAATTAGAGGAGCAGTGCATCTTTTTCAGGGTCTTTCCTTTAAAACAATTGTTCCCAGAGAATTATGTCTATTACAAACTGTTTTATGACTCAAATCTTTACTCTTCTGTATATAAAGATAATAAAAATGAATCTTAATGAAGAATGGGATCAGAGAGGGAATAGGAGATGGGATGGTTTGCAGATGGGAGGGTGGTTATCGGGGGAAGAACAACTATAACCCAAAAGTTGTACTTTTGAAATTTGTATTTATTAAATATGTTTTCTATTAAAAATTAAAAAAATAAAGCTGTCACTTTCAATGCTGGCATCACATTGGAGTGCTGGTTCAAGTTCTAGCTGCTCTGCTTCTGATCCAAGTTACTGCCTTCTTGGTAAGAAACAGATGATGGCTCAAGTACTTAAGTCCTTGTGTTCTATGTAGGATAACCAGAATGGAGTTCCTGGCTCCTGGAATTGGCCTGGCCTGGCCTAGCCTCAGGAATAGTTATTATACAGCTAAAAAAAAAAAAAAAAAATAGGGCTGGCTTATATGAAACAGGCATCTCAGCACTGGGCTTCTAAGCACAGGAAATGAAATCAATCTACTGAAGACACTTCCGCATTCCCATATGTATTTAAGCAATATTCATAGATGCCAATATTTGTCATCCATTAATACCAGTCTACTCATTAGACGTAAAAGGAAATTATAAAATGCCTGAAGAACCCAAATTAAAGATCTAAAGAAATTCAATGAGACGTAGAAAAAACAAAGAGAATTTAAAGAAATGGGAGCTCAACAGATTACTTGAATGAGAAATTGACTAACTAGATAGAAATCATTAAAAAGAAGCAATAAAAATTTTGAAACTAACAACTTTACCCAATGAGAACTTCAATAACAAACCACAGTAGGGAAGAATTTCTGAAGTCAAAGACAAGACAAAGATAAAGGAGCAAAATAAAGAAAGTTAATGCAACATGATATATCATTAAATCAAAGAATACTCATAATATGAAGTAGAAGTAGAAGTAAAAAGTTACTAAGAACATATTAAATAAAATAACTGAGAGCTTATTGAAATCCTGAGAGATATAATCATCCAGATATGGGAAACTCAAAAACTTCCAAATGAACTCAAAAGACATTCTGCAGAACCTATTAGGGTCAAATTATAAGTTAAGGACAAAGAGGGAATCTTAAAGAACTAAAAGAAGAGCATCAAGTGACATATAAAGGAAATCCGTTGGATGAAGAACAAACTTCTCAGAAGAACCTTAGAAGCCAGACAGTGTAGGATGAAGAAAAGAAATCCAAACCAAGATTATTCCCAGTGAATATATTCCTTAGAGGTAAAGGATACAATACAGTATATTTCAATATTTCAGAAATAAGCAAAAGTTCAGAGACTGTTTCATCATACCAGACTTACAAGAAATCCTAACCAGAATGCTACATTAGAAGTAATCATGAGCCAGCGCTGTGGCATAGCACGTAAAGCTGCCACCTGCAGTGCTGGCATCCCACATGGATACTGGTTCAGTCCTGGCTGCTCCACTTCTGATCCAGCTCTCTGCTGTGGTCTGGGAAGGCAGTGGAGGATGGCCCAAGTGCTTGGGCTCTGTACCCACATGGGAGACCCGAAGAAGCTCCTGGCTCCTGGCTTCAGATCAGCACATTTCTGGCCAATGTAGCCATCTGCAGAGTGAACCACCAGAAGGAAGATATGTATCTCTCTGTATCTCTGTATCTCTGTATCTCTGTATCTCTCTCTCTCTCTCTCTCTATCTCGCGCGCGCTTCTCTTTCTGCTCTCTATCTCTCTCTCCCTGCCTCTGCCTCTCTGTAACTCTAACTCTGGCTTTCAAATAACATAAGTAAACCTTTACATTTTTTTTTTTTTTACAGGCAGAGTGGACAGTGAGAGAGAGAGACAGAGAGAAAGGTCTTCCTTTGCCGTTGGTTCACCCTCCAATGGCCGCCGCGGTCGGCGCGCTGCGGCCGGCGCACCGCGCTCATCCGATGGCAGGAGCCAGGAGCCAGGTGCTTTTCCTGGTCTCCCCGTGGGGTGCAGGGCCCAAGCACCTGGGCCATCCTCCACTGCACTCCCGGGCCACAGCAGAGGGCTGGCCTGGAAGAGGGGCAACCGGGACAGAATCCGGTGCCCCGACCGGGACTAGAACCCGGTGTGCCGGCGCCGCAAGGCGGAGGATTAGCCTGTTGAGCCACGGCGCCGGCCTAAACCTTTACATTTTTAAAAAGGAACCATAATAAAAATATATGACAGCACACAATTCACTAACAGAGCAGAATCAGTAAACCAATAATAAAATGGCAGCAATTAATTATCAGTATTAACCATGAATTAAGTTTTCCAGTCAAAACATATGCTGGCTGACTTACACCTATAAGAAACTCACTTCACATATACAAAAAGTGAAAGGTTGGAAAAACCATACATACAAATCAAAACTAAAAAGCTTTAGTTGTTACATCAGATGAACAGATTGCAAATCAGAAAGAACATTGTATACTGGTCAGAGGACTGCCACAGCATAATATCACAAAAATTATAAATATATATGCACCCAGTAGGAGATCATCAAGATATATAAAACAAATATTATTAAACCTAAATGAAGAAACTCTAAAACAATAGTGTGATTTCAATTACCTACTGTCATCAATTCACAGATTATCCAACAAATAAGCAATATAACAGAACTGAACACTATTGTGCTAACCCTCTAACAGATATTTACAGAATAGTTTAGCTCCCAAAAACACATTCCTCTCACTAGTGCCTGAAACATTTTCCAGAAAAAGTTATTTGCAGATAAATCAAGTCTCAGTAAATTTTAAAAAAGAAATCATACCATGCATCTTTTCAGTCTACAAATAAAACTAGAAAACAACAGAAAATTTACAAATACACAATAATTCAACTACATGCTTATGGCATCACTAATGATCACTGAAGAAATTAAAAAATTAAAATAATCTTGAAACTAGTGAAAATGAAAACATATCAAAATTAGTGACATACAGAAGTACCACTAGCAAGTGTATAGTTATAAGTGCTTTAATTTAAAGAGCTCTGAGATGATCCAATGATGCATTTCAAGGACTCACAAAAACATGATCAAAATCACATATTAGCAAGAGTTAAGAAATAAAAGCATAAATAAAATAAACTAAAGCTAAATTAAAAAGACCAGCAAAACAAAGAGCTGTTTTTAAAGATTATTACAAAACCACCCCTAAAATCAGACAAAAAAGGAAATGCTACCACAAAAACCACAAAAATACAAAAGATCCTCAGAAACTACTATGAGCAACTTTATAACAAATTAGACAGCCTCAAATAAATGAATAAACTCCTGCATACATACCACATATAATATAAAACAAGATAAAGTCTAAACAGATACATAATAAGCATAATATTAAAGCAGATGTATCTTCCATCAAAGAGAAATTCTGCACCTGACGGCTTTACAGCAACATTCTGCAAACACTGACAGAGGAATTAACTTCAACATTCTTCAAACTATCCCAAAATATTGAAAAGAATGGAATGCTGCCAAATTCTATTTTTATGAGACAACCATTACCCTGATGGCAAAACCAAAGACACAATACAAAAAGCAAACTGAGGTCCAATATCCTTATGGACATCAATACAAAATTTTTCAACAAAATAATAGCAAACTATAACATTGATTGTATGTCAGGATCATGTGGGATTGAACCTGTTTCAACATTTGTAAATCAGTAATACCTACTTACTGTCACCTGTTGTGAAAGAATGAAACACAAAAAGCTGCATGATCATCTAAGAAGGTGGGGAAGAAACCATTAAGATTCAACCATCCTTCACCCTTCATGATCAAAACCCTAAACAAATAAGCTACAAACAGAATATACTTAAAACATAAAGGCTATATCTGACAAACATCCAAAAATGAAAATGTTACAGGCATTTCCTCTCAGACCAGAAATGAGAAATGGATATCTCTTTTTACCACTCTATTCAATACAATATAGGAAATATGAGAAAGAGCTATTAGGGAAAACAAAAAAACAAAAAGCCACCAAAACTGGAAAGGAGGAAATCACTATTTATTTCCATGATTGTAGCTGACATAATTCTGTACACAGAAAAACCAATTAAGAAATCTGAGGATACAAATTCAATATACAAAATATAGCATTTCTCAGATTGATAGAGAAATCAACAAGCCAATTCCATTCATAACAAAGAAGTTTAAATATTTAGGAATAAATTAAACCAAAGAATTGGAATATTTCTACAATATGAATTATAAAACATTGATGAAAGAAATCAATGTCACACACAAAAAGTCAAATAATATTGTCTTTTTGGGTCATAAGAATTCACATAATTAAAATGTTCATACTCCTAAAGCTATTCATAGGTACAGTGCAATCCCCATAAAACATCAATGATATTCTTAACAGAATAAAGAAAAACTCTTTATGTGATTACAAAAGATCAAAAAGAGAGGCGGTTCCAAAATGGCAGAGTAGGGAGGCAGCTTACTGCTCTAGCCCATGAGGTGATATTTTTTAAAAAGTGGATAGTGTAGTATTAAGGAAGAGCTAGGGAAAAAATGGCAGAAGAAATTAGAGGGACATGGTAGACCAACATGGAGGGCATGGGTGCTCATGGCTCAGGACTCCAAGATCTGGGAGCCTACACAACAGTGCTGGAAAGTGAGGTGAGACCAGACTGCAGTAGCCCACGACACTGAGGAAAAAGCAGTAGGAAGAGCCTAGAATGAACAAGGCTTGAAGCCCCATGGGGGAAAGTGTATAAGGCAAACTAGAGGAGAGAAAAAATAAATAAAAGGGACAAAACAGACATGATTCTTGATTCTCTTTCTTCATTCATCTCACAAAGGCATACAAGCCGACAGCAGCAGATGCCATGTCAGACATATGTAACAGCTGTGCTAGCTCTATCTGTGCCCAGCAATCAGCTGAGTGGAGAGTCCTGATTCTGGAGGGGATAACAGGAGACTAAGACCTAGTGAATGTCTGGAGCTTATGAACTGGGACTGTGGAAAAAAAAAACTGAGGGTATGTGGGAGAACTCATGGTGTGGCTGAGACATGAATAGTCTTGGTGGGAGATGCCACAAGTTCAGGTGGCCCTGGCTACCCACTGGGAAACATTGCAGGGGAATCTGAACTTACAATGAGGACTGCACAAATCCTTTGTGTGGTCCTTGGGACAGAGCAGACAAATATTATACCTACTGGGCACTGATCACCAATAAGCAGAGATCAGCTGAGCAGAATTACTTCCCTTCAGATTAAAAAAAAAAGACAGAGAAGATTTACCAAATCAAAGCTGGGTCTATCACGTTAGGCACACCCTTAACCCTGGAGAACTGAACAGAGCTCTCTGGCCAGACCCACTCAAACATCTTGAGATTCACTAAAAGCAGACATTCCACTTATCTACAGAGTCACAGTACAACGATAAAAGCTATCACAGTGGGGGGAAAAATAAAAAAGAAGAAACCAATGAGTATCTCCACAAATTCCAAACAACAAATGCAATAATCAAAAAAACAATAAGTAAGACAACATTATGCTCACAAAAGATGACACCTCAATACTAGATTTTGAAAGATGAGGAGATAGAAGAAATGCAAGAAATGGAACTCAAAAAATTGATCAGAAGATTACACAGAAGTAATCAAAAACAAATGCATGAAAACTGAAACCATGCAAGACAAAGAAAATCTCTTCCATGAAGTTGAAATTTTAAAAAGGAATCAAAATGAAATGAAGAAAACAACAGAATATGAAATTGAAATATTGAAGAAGTCAAAATGAAATGAAGAATTCAATAGAACAAATGAAAAATGCAGTGAAGAGCCTTAAAAATAAATCCATGAAGCAGAAGAGAGACTATCGAACTTAGAAGGCAGAGCACAGGAAAGTATACAGTCAAACCAAAGAAAAGAAGAGGAAATTAGAAATCTAAAAAATACTGTCGGGAATCTACAGGATACTATTTAAAAAGCCCAACATTCAGGTTCTAAGAGTTCCTGAAGGCATGGAGAGGGAGAAAGGATTAGAAGGCCTTTTTACTGAGATACTAGCAGAGAACTTCCTGGGTTTGGAGGACATCCTAGTACAGGAAGCACACAGAAGAGATCCTCACCATGACATATTGTAATCAAACTCAACCACAGTGAAACATAAAATGTGAAAGACAAAACTCCAGATTACTTACAGAAGCTCTCCAATTAAGACTCACAGCAGACTTATCAGAAACCCAGCAGGCCAGGAGAAAATGTCAAGACATAACCCAAGTACTAAGAGAAAAAAAACTGTCATCCCAGAATATTATACCTTGCAAAGCTCTCATTTGTTTCGTCTTCCCTCGCCGTGGTATTTTTTCTCGTTACACTATGTCTCTGGATCAAGTGGACTGTCTGCTTTTGAAGGATCCTTAAGGATCTGTTTGGTTCCTCAGGCTTAAGGTTGTGCCAAGGGTCTTCCCTACAGCTCACTAAGCTAATCCTCTGCCTGCACCCCAGGTTCTAGTCCCGGTTGCTCTTCTTCCAGGCCAGCTCTCTGCTGTAGCCCAGGAAGGCAGTGGAGGATGGCCCAAGTGCTTGGGTCTCTGCAACTGCATGGAAGACCAGGAGGAAGCATCTGGCTCCTGGCTCCGGAACAGTGCAGCACGCCGGCCCTAGTGGCCATTTGGGGGGTGAACCAACAGAAAGGAAGACCTTTCTCTCTGTCTCTTTCTCTCACTGTCTAACTCTGCCTGTCAAAAAAACTGTTAAGAGGAAAGTTTACAGCAATAGATGCCTACATCAGAAAATTGGAATGGCAACAAATAAATGAGTTTGCAAATGCATCTCAAGGATCTAGAAAAACTACACTGAACAAAACCCAAAACTAGAAGAGAAAATGGACCTACACATGAAGAAGTATGAAGAACCCTACCTTAAAACATACACAAAAATCCACTCAACATGGATTAAAGAACTAAATCTAGGACCCAACACCATCAAATTATTACAGAACATTGGGGAAACCCTAAAAAATATAGGTAAAGGCAAAGACTTCTTGGAAAAGACACCAGAGGCACAGGCAATCAAAGCCAAAATTAACAACTGAGATTACATCAAATTGAGAAGTTTCTGTACTACAGAAAAAAACAGTCAGGAAAGTCAAGACGCAAACAACAGAATGGGAAAAAATATTTGCAAACTATGAAACTGATAAAGGATTAATAACCAGAATCTACAGAGATCAAGAAACTCCACAACAACAAAACAAACAAACCACTTAAGAGATGGGCCAAGGACCCTTCAGTAGACATTTCTCAAAAAAGGAAATCCTAATGGCCAACAGACACACGAAAAAATAACAAGATCACTAGCAATCAGGGAAATGCAAATCAAAACCACAATGTTTCACCTCACCCCAGTGAGAATGGCTCACATTCAGAAATCTACCAACAACAGATGCTGGAGAGGATGTGGGGAAAAAGGGACACTCACCCACTGTTGGTGGGAATGCAAACTGGTTAAACCACTATGGAAGTCAGTCTGGAGACTCCTCAGAAACATGAATAAAACCCTACCATACAACCCAGCCATCCCACTCCTTGGAATTTACCCAAAGAAAATTAAATTGGAAAACAAAAAAGCCGTCTGCACAGTTATGTTTATTGCAGCTCAATTCACAATAGCTAAGACCTGGAACCAACCCAAATGCTCATCCACAGTAGACTGGATTAGGAAATTATGGGACATGTACTCTATAGAATACTATACAGCAGTCAAAAACAATGAAATCTGGTCATTTGCAACAAAACGGAGGAATCTGGAAAACATTACACTGAGTCTCATAAGCCCATCCCAAAGGGACAAATATCATGTTCTCCCTGACCTGTGATAACTGAACAGTTAAAAGGAAACCTGTAGATGTGAAACTGATATTATGAGAAACGATGACTTGATCAGCCATTGTCCTGTTTAGGAACAGCTTATTATTTTATTCTTTTTTGTATTTTCTTGTTCTACTTAACACCACTGGTTGAACTTTTGTTTTTTTTTTTTTGAAAGGCAGAGTTAGAGAGGAAGGTCTTCCTTCTGTTGGTTCACTCCCCAAATGGCCACTATGGCGAGTGCTGCACTGACCCGAAGCCTGGTGCCAGGTACTTCTTTCTGGTTTCCCACCACTGGCTGAACTCTGGAAGGAGATGCACATTGGCACACGCTCATTCAGACTTCCTCTTTAAAGTGAAGCTAAAATCTTGCCATGTGACTTCAAATCCCATCAAGTAGGCAGGTACCAATGCCATCTTATCAGTTCAAAGCTATCAGTTTAAGTTCATAATTGATCATAAAGATAGGATTAAGTGCCAAAGAGATTGTATAAATAACAGTGCCTGCTAATAATTGATAGAATTAAAAAAGGAGAGAAAGATCCAACATGGGAAGCAGGTGATACAACAGACTCACAGAATGATAAATGACCTAAACAACATTCTGAACTCAGAATCAGCCCTTAATAAGGCATTCAGATCTGGCTAAAAGCCCATGAGAGTTTCTCAGACATGGAAAGCCAAGATACTGTGGCCAAAAAAAAAAAAAAAAGATGAGCTAAATGAAATATCTGAGATCCCAGTGGAATGAACGGGCCATCAGAGGAGGAGGTACCTTTCTCTAAAGGGAAGTGAGAACTTTCACTTTGACTATGACTTTGTCTAAATAAGGTTGAAATCTGTTGTATCAAGAAGCTTCCATAGCCTTGGCAGCTCATGACAAGAGCCTCGGGTGATTACTGACATCATAAAAAAGTGTCAATTGTTAAACCAACAATAGGAATCACCGTGCACCTGTTCTCCATGTAGGAACTCTGTCCTTAACAGGTTGTACTATGAGATTCTTTTTTTTTTTTAAAATTTATTAACTTGAAAGACAGAGTTGCAGAGCAAGGTAGAGATAGAGGTCTTCCAACCATTGGTTCACTCCCCAACTGGCCACAATGGCTGGAGCTGAGCTGATCCAAAGCCAGGAGCCAGGAGCTTCTGGGTCTCCCACGTGGGTGCAGGGGCCCAAGAACTCAGGACATCTTTTACTGCTTTCCAGGCCATAGCACAGAGCTGGATCGGAAGAGGAGCAGTAAGGACTAGAACCGGTACCTATTTGGGATGCCACTTCTTCAGACCAAGGCTTTAACTCACTGCATCACAGCACCAGCCCCCATACTATGAGACTTACAAGTAAAACTAGTTTTCAAATAGGACTTTATACTTTGTGTGCCTGTGTGGGTGCAAACTGTTGATATCTTTAGTTAGTATAGAGCTGATCTTCATATAAAGAGAATTAAAATGAGGTCTTTGAAGAATGGGATGGGAGAAGTAGGAGGTGGAATGGTTTTAGGGTAGGTATCATTAAGGGAAGAATTGCTATAATCCAAAAACTTCACTTATGAAAGTTATTAAATAAAAGCTTTCGGTGCCAGCACTATGACATAGCAAGTGAGGCCGCCACCTCCAGCGCCAGCATCCCATATGGGCATCAATTCAAGTCCTGGCTGCTCCACTTCCAATCCAGTTCTCCGCTATAGCCTGACAAGCCAGTGGAGGTTGGCGTAGGTGCTTGGGCCCCTGCACCTACAAGGGAGACCCGAAGAAGCTCCTGGCTCCTGGCTTCAGATTGGCGCAGCTCTGGCCATTGTGGCCAACTGGGGAGACAGTGGATGGAAGACCTGTCTCTTTCTGCCTCACCTGCATGGCTCTGACTTTCAAATAAATAAATTTTTAAAAAGTAAAAAATAAAAAAATCTTACTATAAAAAAATACACATTTATAAGGAAATAAAAAATGTCACATAGTATTCCATTAATGTGTACAATTTTATGTACTGGTTTAAAATATTTTTAAAAAATAAATCTGGAGTAACTATTTTAATTTCAGACAAAAAAAATCAAAAGGACCCAAAGAAAACAAATCACCATACCTGATTTCAAAAGCACACTACAAACATGTAGTAATTCATGTGGCATGACAATGGCACAGAAATAGACATATAGAGAACTGGACTACAATGGGGAAAATATAACTTAATCCACACAGAGTTGAGTTCTGACAGATGGAGTGGAAGACAGTGTTTTCAACCCATGACGCTGACAAAACTGCCTACAGAAATGAATGAAATTACATCCCTTCCTAGGCCAACATACAAAAACTCTCTCTTAACTACTCTGCCTGTCAAGTAAACAAATACAGAAATAAATCTTTTTAAAAAAAATGTATACCATAAAATTGTTCTGAGAAAACTGAAAACAATGAAGCACCTTATACTTACCTAAAATCATCTAAGGTAGTATTGAACTACCAATATGGAAATAAAGAAAGCCCATATAGGATTTTTGGAGTAACCAGAAATCTAAATGTTGGCAGGCATTCAAAGAGACAGTCAATAGGAATACCTCAAGTTTCCTATATTCTAATCTAGCAGCAAAGGAGTTTCAGTATGGCTTAAATTCTGTTTGAACATATTTTCTTTTCACTTTAAATTTTAAAGATAAAGCAACATAAAATAAAGGGGAAAAAAGAGAAAGGACATTTCCTAATTTTAAATTTCTGCTGGTGCAACAGTTTGTTAGGCCTGTTAAAACGCACATGGTGAAAAATATGGAAACTTTATTTGAAGCCAACAGAGTAGTATGTGTGATACAGCAAAGGCCAGCTGGAACAAGCAGTTTCATTCTAAAGCTGCAATGATACACAAATTTGAAAATGTCTGACAATAATCAACATCTGCTAAAGCGCACATTAAATCCTCCTCAATACATCAATCTGCTCTTTATTAGAGATTATTATTTAAGTAGTTGAGGTTGAATTTTTGTCACCAAACAAACAAACAAACAAAAAAAAGCGGTAAACTTCTATTAAGGTAATGAACTGTGAAATTTATTCCTGTTTTAATTTTAAAATATACCCCTTAGTTGCTAAGAGAGATTCTGATTTCATTCAAATTTATTATTTAACTGTGCTTCTTCAGTCATCATCTACAGTTGGCTTGATGGTCACTCCTCTTCTTATCTGACCCCAACCAATTAAACTGCAAAATGAAAATAAAAGAAATCATAAATTTTAAATTCATCTCATCACCACTGCCACACAGCATGATATAACGGGTTCTATTCAACTAATTCTTAATTCAAACTTCTTGCTGTAATATGTTGCTCTACAGATATGCCCATATTAATTCCTCATATACTTAGAGCCTTACACATGAGTTCTGGTCAGAAAAAATAAGAAAAGCAAACAAGTGGCCATTACATGCAGGTTCATCATTCTACTACAATGTTTCTACCATTCAGACTTAGAAGAAAATTCCAAATTCACTTAAGGAACCATGCTAATACACAAAACACCCAGCCTACTATAAAAAGCATCTCACTGGCCTGCACCGTGTCTCAATAGGCTAATCCTCCGCCTTGCGGCCCCGGCACACCAGGTTCTAGTCCCGTTCGGGGCGCCGGATTCTGTCCCGGTTGCCCCTCTTCCAGGCCAGCTCTCTGCTGTGGCCAGGGAGTGCAGTGGAGGATGGCCCAAGTGCTTGGGCCCTGCACCCCATGGGAGACCAGGAGAAGCACCTAGCTCCTGCCTTCAGATCAGTGCAGTGCGCCGGCCGCAGCGGCCATTGGAGGGTGAACCAACAGCAATGGAAGAAGACCTTTCTCTCTGTCTCTCTCACTGTCCACTCTGATTGTCAAAAAAAACTAAAATTAAAAAAAAAGCATCTCATTGTCCTTTTGTATGTGCTACTAATTTGACAGCACTTAAACACTCAGAAGAAAATTAGGAACTAGCATACCATGATAATAATCTTAATGGCAGAGGGATCTCTGTTTATACCAAATAAAACTCACCTACACATAGGTAGGATTTGAAATTCCACACAATATAAATTGAGTAGAAAAGAGAACATTATACAGAAGGAAACATATGAAACTTATTTTCAATATTCTGGCATATATAATTAGACTGTCCAAGGAACTGGTTTTTGTTATACATAACTTTGAACTTTACCCACATAAGACGTAAGTTTGAATACAAGGTTGGTAGCTGCTGAGGACAGTGCTCGGTTGCAAGATTAGCAGCCCTAATACACTGTTTCAGAGAATAAAGATTAAAGCCACAGGAATATATTGGGGTAGCAAAGAAGAACCACGTAGACTATTAGGGGCAAATACATTTAAAAACAGGCCAGAAAAACAGGAAAAAATACCTATGTTTAAAAAAAGCTGTAAGACCTTCAACCTTTCATTCTGAACCAATTAATGAAGGTTAACTTCTGCATTAAGTTAGTCTACAAAGAAGGAGCCATTTTTTCAAACATCCAATTTATAACAAAAAATCATAAACATATAAAGATAAATAGCAACACAGCCCATTCATATAAACAATATTTTCTAGAAATCAACTCCAAAGATACAAGTCTCGACTTGCAGAATATAAACACGCCTAAATATGTCCCCAAACCTAAAGAACATGTACACAAACATAATGGAAAACAGTAAAATTATATATAAACAAAATAACAGTATCAAGAAAGAAATTTCTTTAAGTTTTTTTTCTTTTATTTGACAGGTAGAGTTACAGACAGCGAAAGAGAGACAAAGGTCTTCCTTCCGTTGGTTCACCCCCCAAATGCCGCTATGGCTGGCGCTGCGCTGATCTGAAGCCAGGAGCCAGGTGCTTCCTCCTGGTCTCCCATGCAGATGCAGGGCCCAAGCACTTGGGCCGTCCTCCACTGCACTCCCGGGCCACAGCAGAGAGCTGGACTGGAAGAGGAGCAACTGGTACAGAATCTGGCATCCCAACCAGGACTAGAACCCAGCGCCCATATGGGATGCTGGGGCCACAGGCAGAGGATTAACCAAGTGATCCATGGCGCTGGCCCCAAGAAAGAGAAATTATACATAAAAAAAAGGCCTGAAAACTTCATTATAAGAATGAAAGAGTAAATGAGCATATATAAGCAAACGTGAAGACAGGTGCTGGAAATTACCAGGCTAAGAAGCAAAAAAGCCTAAAAGACAGGCTATACTATGGAACCTAATTTATGCATTATTGTCATATCTAAGACAGAAGATGAAGTAGGAGTACAGACATTACATAATAAATAATATTCACATGGTCCCAAATATGAAGACTTTATATATAAATACAAGAGATCAAAAAATTAAAATGCCATCACTCTGATACAGTTGGTTAGGCTGTCATTTGAGACACCAGGATCCCATTGTAAAGTGTAGAAGTCCTGCTGCTCTACTTAATACAGCTTTTTGCTGATGTACCTGGGAAGGCACCAGATGATAGCCTAAGTTTTGGGCTTTGGCCTGGCCCAACCTTGAGCACTGAGGCCATCTGTGGAGCAAATCAGAGGATAGAAGGTCTCTGTGTAACACATTATAATTACTATTTAAACACAATGATAAAAATTTTAAGGAAATCTCATTATATTTGGCTAGAAGTATAATACTAGGTTAACAGACCAAAACAATTCTTGTTCTTAAAATCTACTTTTTCAAAGTATTAAGTATGGGGGAAATCCTTAGGTTGTGTTAACAGAGAAACAATGAAAGGGAGAAGGAGGAAAGGTTGGGAGTGTGGGGAGGAAGGAAAGGAGTATCATTATGTTCTTAAAAAAATGTAAAAAATCAGGTATCAAGTTTATTTTCTTAAAAGAGCAAAATTTATCTTTTTAAGTATTAAAATAATTAAGTAAATCTTGCAAATGATAAATGAGGATAGATTTTCATGGGAAAAGCATTGAGAAAAAGCTCAAAGAAGTAGGTAGAAAATGCAGAGAAATATGATATAAATAATTATGGAAATAGCAGAAACAGAAAATTACAGAAAAAGGTTACTCTGAAGTAGATCTGCAAAAGGCACTGAATACCAAGGAGTTAGGAATAGTCTTAGAAATGATTTACGATAGTGCTGTTAGGAAATTTTAGGTTTAAATGATGTCAAGCACTAAAATCAATGAAAAAGGAGGGAGTCTAACTAAATTGATTTAATGGAAAATGAGGAGGACATGAGTTACACTACAGAATGCAAAGAGTAGACTTAATAACTAATCCAGGAAGAAACAAAAAGTAAAGTTAGGAGTTGAAAATGTACATCAATGTGAGCATGTATGTTTATGCAAGAATATTTCCAGGCTTTATCCTCGAGCAATGAACACATATATCATTTTGTTGTGTCAAAACATGGGAGATACGGGTGATTCCAGGAAACAGAATATTAACATAAGCCTGTGGAATTCTGCATGGAAAATAAATGCTTAAAAAAATCAAGAAGTGGCCGGCGCCGTGGCTCAATAGGCTAATCCTCCGCCTTGCGGCGCCGGCACACCGGGTTCTAGTCCCGGTCGGGGCGCCGGATTCTGTCCCGGTTGCCCCTCTTCCAGGCCAGCCCTCTGCTGTGGCCCAGGAGTGCAGTGGAGGATGGCCCAGGTGCTTGGGCCCTGCACCCCATGGGGAGACCAGGAAAAGCACCTGGCTCCTGGCTCCTGCCATCGGACAAGCGCGGTGCGCCGGCCGCAGTGCGCCAGCCGCGGCGGCCATTGGAGGGTGAACCAACAGCAAAAGGAAGACCTTTCTCTCTGTCTCTCTCTCTCACTGTCCACTCTGCCTGTAAAAAAAAAAAAAAAAAAAAAAAAAAATCAAGAAGTTATTTGAAAAGAATACAAAATGCTGAAGAGAATCCAAGCATCCAATTTAGGACTATCTAATTATCAAAATGAAAACAGTGCTGGATTATATTTCATGGAAAAGTGCAGAATTTGGGAATCCAAACATTATGTAAGTATATGGGCAAGAAGGAATACCAAGTGACAAATTGAGAATTAAAAAAATATAATTTTACTATGCTCAATCATAAAATTCAGGCAAGAATAATCATGTGGAAAGTACATAATACAAGTTGAAGGTTATTTTCAGAGTTTTCTTAAATATTCCTCATTACCTGGAAGAGTAAAGAGAAAACTCACAATAGCAAAATCAGGTAATGCTTTGTCTCATGAACAAAATTACCCTCATTGTTTAATGGCTGGAGAAGGTTCTCTAATAGAATTCCCATGAAGAATACTCTGATTTAATCAGAGGTATCATCAAAAATACCTCAACTTAAGAACATACCACTAATTGAATTACATTATTCTTTAAAAATCAATTCATGCTGAGAAAGTTACATATTAGAGGGAGTTAGAAACACAGAAAAATGAAATATAACATGCTGATACTGGACTAGAGCAAGGAAAATGGTAAAAAAGAGCTTCACTGGATATGCAAAAAAAAAAATGGAAATGATTGGTTTTAGTATATTGGAAGTGTTAAAATTCCAAATTAGTTATATAAGAGAATATCCTTATTCTCAAGAAATACAATATAATACTGGGAGGCAGAAGTATATAAAACCTATTCAAGTGATCAGAAAATAGTAAACTTAGATGCTTATTTACAAAGACTAAATATGCCCCTGTATTACATATCCATAAAAAGCCAAGGACAACTGAATTATGAACCCTAACTTGTTTAATATTGTCTCAGCTGTGTCTGATATGGCAGGAAAGTAAAAAACAATTTTTGGTGTGAAAGGTTTACAATAGGAATTGAATACACAGATTTTGGTCATCCAAAAATATATTGGAAATCTAAGACACAAGAATTATTGACTTCAGAAAACTGTGCTGTGTGTGCATGTGTTTGTATGTCTACATCAACAAGAAATAAGACAAGAAAAACTGGAATTTTCTTGACGAGAACATGGCAATGACCAAAAACTTACCGCCAGTGTTTTTCAACTCTTCGGCTAAGGGCAATTTTTTCTCCTACTTCTGTGCACACAGGATTAGTGAGAACTATTTTACCCAAATCTGCCTTGACTGCACTAACTCGCCCTCCTGTAGATAAGGATCCTATGTTCACCATTAGCACTTCATTCTTGGATAGCTTTTGTACCTAAAAAAAATAGAAGAAAACACACACACACTTAAATCTAAAATTGAACTCAAAACTAATGTGGACATTCACTAAACATTGTTAGAAATAAGTTTAAAGAAAAATTTAAAAGAAAGAATTTACATTCTAAAATACATTTATTTAGATAAACAGGTGCCATGGCTCACTTGGTTAAAATTTGCCTGTAGCATCAGCATCCCATAGAGGGTGCCGGGTTCTAGTCCTAGTTGCTCCTCTTCCAGTCCAGCTCTCTGCTGTGGCCCAGGAGGGCAGTGGAGGATGGCCCAAGTGCTTGGGCCCTGCACCCACATGGGAGACCAAGAGGAAGCACCTGGCTCCTGGTTTCAGATCGGCATAGCTCCAGCCATAGTGGCCATATGGGTGGTGAACCAATGGAAGGAAGACCTGTCTGTCTCTCTCTCTCACTGTCTAACTCTGTTACATAAAATAAAAACAGGTATACGCGGCATTTAAACATTTCTTCTAAGTTATACCTCCTACATTAAGCTCCTTAGAATTTTAAACAGACTTTAACAGAAGAGTTTGAAAATTTCCCCGGGGCCTATGCTGTGGCTCACTTGGTTAATCCTCCACCTGCAGCACCAGCATCCCATATGGGTACTGGGTTCTAGTCCAGCTCCTCTTCCAGGCCAGCTCTCTGCTGTGGCCAGGGAGTGCAGTGGAGGATGACCCAGGTCCTTGGGCCTTGCACCACATGGGAGACCAGGAGAAGCATCTGGCTCCTGGCTTTGGATCAGTGCAGTGCACCAGCCATGGCAGCCATTTGGGGAGTGAACCAATGGAAGGAAGACCTTTTTCTTTGTCTTTGTCTATAACTGTGCCTGTTTAAAAAAAAAAAAAAAAAGGAAAAGGGAAAGGGAAAGGGAAAGGAAAGAAAATTTCCTGAAGGCACATAACAGGACAATAGTCAAATGGATCTGGAGGTCTACTCATGTAGACTCTTTCAATAAATAAGTAATCTAAAAAAAAATATATAAATCTGCAGTGAAATTTCAGGGAAAGTGCAAATTAAAATTTGGCAACTAGCAATATAATGACCTACAAAAACACTGGAAATATATTCTTTCTCAGACTGTATTCTTGCCAACAGAGAATAGGTAATTTCCTATCTTTATGAAAGGAATCTTAAAAGTACCATTAGAGTCACAAGTACTATTATTTATTTATAATATGTTAACACAATTACTACTTGCCTTTTTTAACTTCTTACTTGATTTATAACTGATTGCCATATGGAAAAATTTCAAATTTTTTACCTTTCCTTCAGTTACAAAAGAATGAAATACTAAACAGGTTATACATGTTTTGACTATTTTTTTAAAAACTAGAATGATAAGGCCGACACCACAACTCTATATGCTAATCCTCTGCCTGCAGCGCAGGCACTCCGGGTTCTAGTCCCGGTTGGGGCGCCGGATTCTGTCCCAGTTGCCCCTCTTCCAGGCCAGCTCTCTGCTGTGGCCAGGGAGTGCAGTGGAGGATGGCCCAAGTTCTTGGGCCCTGCACCCCATGGGAGACCAGGAGAAGCACCTGGCTCCTGCCTTTGGATCGGCGCGATGCGCCAGCCGCAGCAGCCATTGAGGAGTGAACCAACGGAAAAAGGAAGACTTTTCTCTCTGTCTCTCTCTCTCACTATCCACTCTGCCTGTCAAAAAAAAAAAAAGATAGAATGATAAACAGTATTTACCTTTGCAGCCTTTTTATCTCCTTCTGTACGTACACCTAGAAGCCGTCTAAGTAGAAAATAAGAAATTTCCAATTCTGTGAAGATCTCTGGCAAAGCTCCAACTGCACCAAGCACCTGCCCCACCATTCTGTCAGCTCGGCACAAAGTGGGGTCTATTTTTGTTCCAACACCTAACACAAAAGACACACAAATTTCTATATCTATATTTACTTAAAATGTCTTCAAAGCTACAGTTAGTCATATCAGGATAGCATATACTCACCATTTAATAGTTGTATTTGATAATAGCACTTAATAGTTGCTTAATAAAATCCTATTTTAAAAAATCACAGCTGGGGCCTGCTCTGCGATGTAATGGGCTAAGCCTCCACATGTGGTACCAGTATCCCATACAGGCACGAGTTCTAGTCCTGGCTGCTCCACTTCTGATCCAGCTCTCTGCTATGGCCTGGGAAAGCAGTGGAAGATGGCTCAAGTCCTTGGGCCCCTGCACCCATGTGGGAGACGCTGAAGATGCTCCTAGCTCCTGACTCTGGACCAATGTGGCTATCTGGGGAGTGAATCAGTAAATGGAAGACTTCTCTCTCTTTCTCTCTGCCTCTCTGTATCTTTGCCTTTTAAATAAACAAATCTTTTTTTAAAAAAATAATCACTCCTCATCTAAAAACACAAAATACCAGAAGCACTTTACCTTTTAAATTCAAGGAATAAGATTTTCTATTCTACCTATAAATAAAAGGCAATGACTCCTGCCTTAATCAGATGTAGTTCATACTTACCTTAATGAAGATAGAAAATATGTTTTAATAATTTACAACATATTAGTTAGAAAAGACAAATGTCTGGGATGTCATTAAGAACAATGAGTTTGGTCACATTTTCAATTGCATTGGTTTTATCTTTGTCTACCACTTACTTGGTAGCATCACAAACTAATAATGTGTGTTGCAGTAAAATCCAGTTTGACAGCTACCAGGAGAGAACAAAACAGGGTTCTTTACAGATTCTTTTCAAGCGTCATTCCTAGAGATGTACCTTTTGATACGTTGGGGTTTTCCCTAGAACAACTGATTTCAATACTGTATGACCACTACAAAAAGCCTTTCCCCAGGAAGCGTCTATTGAAAATGATCGGAGGCTAAAAATTTACCCATAAAAGATAACATCTAGGACAAATTACACACTAACCAAAAAATTTAAGAAAAGTTTTGTAATGAGATGCCAGTGGGAATTCTGTAAAGTCTTACATATTCCTATAAGGCCAAATAGATAAACTGAACTGTCCCACATGATCTTAAGCTTTCTTATTCAGTTGATCTCAAAGTTACAAAAATTGCAAATAAACCTTGAGAACAGGTATCAAGAATCTGGCTGAACTCTGAAAAATATACTGTAACACACAATCACTTTCTAACAACTGTAACACTAGGCATTATACAAATCTGTTTAAATACTACCCAAACATTAAGCTAAACAGGAAAATACTTTTTTGGAGGCCACACCTGGAAAGAATACAAACATCAGTTCAGAAACTCACTAGATAAGCAATTGTAACAAGTAGGGCAGACCGTAACAATTGTCAAAGTAGGGTAGAATCTACTTTTAACACCATGTGGGATGCCAGCACTGCAGACGGTAGCTTTACCCACTAGGCCACAATGTAGTGTTGTTTATTTGATAACACTTTGTCCTCATATTTTAGTTTTTTAAATATATTATTTTAGTCTGTAGAACACATTTTAAAAATGCTGTCTTAAAATATTGTCAGTAACTGTTAACGTCTGCCTCTTCAAAGAAAGTTCTTTCTTACATTGCTTTGATTCCTATGTTTGTGCCTTCCTGCTTTACCTATATCATAATATTCTATAGAAAATACTTTAAATGTAATGCAGCAAAGCAGCCGGCTGCTCCACTTCCAATCCAGCTCATTACTGTAGCCTGGAAAAGCAGTGAAAGATGTGAAAGATGGCCCAAATCCTTGGGCCCCTGCACCCAAGTGAGAGACCTGGAAGAAGCTCTTGGCTCCTGGTCTCAGATTGGCGCAGCTCTAGTCATTGTGGCCGGCTGGGAAGTGAATCAGCAGATGGAGGATCTCTCTCGCTGCCTCTCCTACTCTCTTTGTGTAACTATGACTTTTCAATAAATAAATCTTTAAAAAATTAAAAAGAACACTAACTATAAGTTAAAAAGTAAGTATTAGAGAACCAACAGAACAATCTGAAACAAAGTAGTGTATTAAGCCAAAAAAACACCCCATAGTAGCTCAACAGTAGTATGAAAAACACATTAAGAAAAAGAAAAATGAACAGTCTCAGGGACCTCAGACGCAAAACATACCAACAAATGTGAAAGGAGTCCCAGAGGGAGAAGACAAAAAAAGTACATGAAGAAATGTAACCAGTACAGACTCCCCACATTAAAAAAAAAGGGGAGGAGGGTTAACCTACATATCCAAGATAAGATCTACCCTACCATAAGACATGTCTCAAACAAGTTGTTAAAAGAAAAGCAGCAAAGAATTTAGTAGTCATTTACAAAGGATTCTTAGAAGATTATCAGTTAATTTTTCATGAGAAACCAGGTCAGAATACTATAAGGAAAGTTTTTCAAATTTTCAAAGAAACATATAAGTAAGACACACAAAAGCAGGGACCCAGATATTTTCCATCTAACATTTTATACTCTAGTCGTACTGTAAAAGACAACAGAATGTCATAAAACCTTGTCTTTATTGGTGAATGGTAATATATGAAATCAGAAACCCAGCAAATAGTTTTAGTAATTCCTATAAAAGTTATTCTCTAAAGTCAATTCCACTGTTACCTTTAATCTCATAATACAAAGTATATTTTTACATAACTTACCATTTTACAAAAATGCAAGCAACTGAAGCTAAGTAAATAAAAATATAGTGATATATCTTTAAATACTGTCAAATAGCTTTATTATTACTAAAAAGTTATTCATAAAACAAAATGTACTCATCATTAACAATTATGCATATTTTTATAAACATATGATTGAAACCTTAGCCACATGAATAACTGCCATCTATGGCCTCCACATTAAGTTAAAATACCTAATTACAGAAATACTCCTTTAGATAATCCATTTTACATAAAAAGTAACCCAAATAGCCACAAATAAAATTCTAAATTTTTAGTTGAAGAAGTCTTACCAATAAGACCACCTGGAGCAGCATACTGAAGATCATTATGTTCTGCAAAAAGTGATATAATTTTTGAAAAGATTGGTTTACACATGAGTTTTCCATCATTATCTTTGGAAACAATACCAGGTCGGACTTCTAGTTCCTGGCCCACCTGAAACATAAATAATTGGAAGTTTTTGGAGCATTTAAATGTAAACAGTCCAAGAGGTAGACTGCTAAAACAAAAAATCACTAATTCCATCTCAAAGTTTATACAACAGAAGGATTAACAATCAAAATACAGGATGCATTTTAATGTTGTAACCACTAAATTTAAGTCATTACCTATAACAAACCTCTGAGTGCAGACATAAAAGATTAACTGTATTTAAAAGGAAAAGTAAATAAAATATTTCTCTTTAAAATATTCAAAAATTGATTTTTATGATAACTGTTCTACTTAATGAAAGTTTAAAATTCAGTTTACCTTTAAAACTCCTTTTAAAATACTACCACCAGCTACACCCCCTTTAAGGTCATCAACCTCACAGCCAGGTTTGTTAACATCAAATGACCTAATAACTGGGGAAAAGAGAAAAAAGAGAAACCATGCAGTCTATTCTGTTATTTTAATCAAAACATAATATTTTCAATTATCTTTTCTAAAACACAGTATCACACCAACAATCAAGGTGGCTTTAAGTATCAAGAAAAGCAGAAAAGTATTCTGATCAGTAAAATACAACCTATGATTTACCTGTATTATTAAGAACAAACAACAAAAAATCCAAAAACTAATTATTTGAAAAGGACAACTGTTCTGGACTTAACTGTGTGCCCCTCAGACTCTATGTATTTCAATGTATTTGGAAAGAGCTTCTTTTTTAAGCATGCAACTGACTTAAAGTAGGAACAGTCACTATGGTACAGTGAATCAAATTGTGGCTTAGGGTGTCCCCACGCCTTACAGGAAGAGTGCCTGTGTTTGAGTCTTTGATTTAATAATGTGCACACTAGCATGTAAGGTAGCGGGTAATGGCTCATGTGTATGGGTCTCTGCCACCCAACCCATCTGAGAGACTCAGATAGAGTTCCAGTGTCCCTGCTATTACAGGCATTTGGGAAGTGAACCAGAAAATGGGAGCTTGATAGTGCTCTCTCTTTCTCACACATACTTAAAAATAAACAAACTAAGCTTTATAGATACATCAAAGTCTTTAAAATAGGCCCTAATCCATCCTGAATGAAATCCTTAAGAGACACCCAAAAGTAGATGCTCAGAGGAAACATCATGTGAAATACAGTGAAATGGAAATCAACCACAAACTCAAAGGAGGAATCCCAGAAGAAGCCAAAGTTGTCAATAACATCTATCTTACAGTCTTCACAATGGAAAAAAATATTCTTTTGTTGCCTCAGGCATTGAGACAGTGATATTTTATGGCATCCCTATTACAGTACAACCCTATTCCCATTTCAAGAGAAATATACAGACATGTATGTGCTTATATGACTAGGCAACATAGGAAGGCGTATGGAATTCACATACCTTCTTGAGTGTTGTTCAATTTTTTCAACACTTCTGTGTTACATGAGTTCAGTAATAAAAACATACTATCATCCCATACTATGTAATTTATGCTCAGCAATGATTATGAAGAGTGTGTATCAGAATCAATCAAGAAAAATGTTCCAGAAAACATATAAAAGTCCCAAGTGTGACAAACCCATGCATATCCATACACTTAAATAATTAAACCATTCTTACAACTGATGCACAAATTTAAATTGAGTTAAAAAACACAAAAATTATCATTAATGGAACATAAATTACTTATTTTCAGCCTCAATATGCTGCTACTCATTAAAATATATTTCACAAAAAATTGCTAATCCAATCCTAAATTGTAACAATCCATATACCATACATTACCTAGTACAAAAAGTTAATACTTCATCATTTAGGATTCTGTCCCTCATCTTGTAATGCAGCCTAGCACTGACAATACAACAGTATAATCAATTCAACTTAATTATAAACTTTGATGTATGCCGCTTAATTCAGAATGGAACGATGCCCTTGAATTTCATTAACCCATTTAAAATTCAAAAAAATCACATGAAGCTTATAATTTACTACAAGCTGACAGAAAGAACAAATAATAAAACATCCTTAAAGGGGTATTGACAATCAAAGCTTAAGTCAATAGTCAAAAGGCAACAGAAAAGTACTTACCAATAAGCCGTGGTTCTGAAGTAAAGTCTCTTAGAGGTACTGGAATTTTCTTTACTATATACTCACAGACCACTTCAATATTGTATTTTAACTGAGCAGAAATTGGGATAATAGGAGCACCTTCTGCTACAGTGCCTATATGACAAAATTCAGAAAAGTCAGTAACTTTTTAGTTTAAATAAAATATTTTGGGCCAGCAGTGTGACTCATTTGGCTAATTCTCTGCTGTGGTGCCAGCACCCCAGGTTCTAGTCCCAGCTGCCCCTCTTCCAGTCCAGCTCTCTGCTGTGGCCCAGGAAGGCAGTGGAGGATGGCCCAAGTGCTTGTGTCCCTGCACCTGCATGGGAGACCAAGAGGAAGCACCTGGCTCCTGGCTTCTGGTGGGTGCAGTGCTGGCAGTTGTGGCCATTAATTAGGGGAGTGCACCAATGGAAGGAAGACCTTTGTCTCTCACTCACTGTCTATAACTCTACCTGTCAAATTAAAAGAAATATTTGTACAACTACTCCATCAAACACCTATTAAGGCTGATAAGATATATCCAAGTATTCCTATAAATACCATCAACTGGTGGCAAATAATAATTCTATTCAGAAAGATCACAATACTGTTTTTCTATCTGATATACTACTTCCTTTAACAGAAAAAGTAAGTTTACATTAGCATATACAGTAAAAGGATAAACATGGTAAAAGGAATACATAGTCAGGGCCAGTGCCTTAGCGAGAGGGTTAACGCCCTGGCCTGAAGCACCACCATCCATATGGGTGCCGATTCTAGTCCCGGCTGCTCCACTTCCAATCCAGCTCTCTGCTATAGCCTGGGAAACCAGTGGAAAATAGCCCAAGTCCCTGCATCTGTGTGGGATACTTGGAGGAAACTCCTGGCTCCTGGATTCAGATCAGCATAGCTCTGGCTGTGGCAGCCATCTGGGGAGCGAACCAACAGATCAAAGACTTCTCTCTCCGAAATCTTTTAAAAAATATATGCAGCCACTATTAGAAAAGAAATTTCACTGTTTTTTTTCCAAATTTATCCATTTATTTGAAAATCAAAGTTACAGTGAGAGAGGGACAGAGTGATCACTCTGCTGGTTTACTCCCCAGATGGCTACAAGACCATGCTGAAGCAGGTAGAAGCCAGCAGCTAGGAGTTTCATGTGCGTGCACAGGTCCAAGCACTTGGGCTATCTTCCCCTGCTTTCTAAGACACATTACCAGGGAACTGGATCAGGAGAGGAGCAGTGGGGAGTTGAACTGGTTCCAATATGGGATACTGGTGCTGCAGATGGCAGCTTAACCCACTACACCACAGAGCAAGCCTCACCAAGCTTTAAAATGTGATTTATTCTTCAGTAAATGTCAAAACAGAATTACAGATTTTTTACTAAACCCTGACTGCCTAACATACATAAAATTTACTTCCAATTAATTAAATATCAAACAAGCTACTCGGCAGAATAGACCAAATATAAAGACATTTTATAGACACAACCACACAGCAGAGTTCACAGCCTTTCAGATAAGTAACAAGGGGAAGAAATCAAATACCAAAAATAAAATGCATCAGATCTTCTACAGAGAGAAAACAATCTTTTTTAGAAGAAAAAACAAATTATAAAAAACTCACTGGCCCAAGTGCTTGGGCTCTACACCTGCATGGGAGACCGGTAGGAAGCGCCTGGCTCCTGACTTCAGATCGGTGCAGTGGGCAGGCCATAGCAGCCATTTGGGGGATGAACCAACGAAAGGAAGACCTTTCTCTCTGTATCTCTCTCACTAACTCTGTCAAATATAAATAAATTAAAAAAAAATTCACAACATTGAGACTGGCATTGTGACATAATGGGTTAAGCCACCACGTGCTTTTTCCAGCATCCTATATGGGCACTATTTCAAGTAGTGGTTACTCCACTTTCGATCTAAATCCCTGCTCCTGTGCCTGGGAAGACACTAGACAATGGCCCAGGTACTCAGGACCCTGCCACCCATGTGGGAGTCCTGGATGGAGCTGCAGGTTACTGATTTTGGTCTGGACCAGTACTGGATGCTGCAGCCACTTGGGGAGTGAAGAAGCAGAAGACAATCTCTGTAGCTCTGCCTTTCAAATAAACAAATCTTTTAAAAAGGAACAAAATAAAAAAGAAGGCCAGCAGCAGCTCTGTAAAAACATACTACTGAAAATTTCAGTATGAGTTTCAGAATAATCAGAAAGTAAATCAATCAACAGCAAAGTGTCTTCATCAATTTTTAGTGGAAAAGACTTTAAAAAAAAAAAGGTGGGGAGGGCAGCGCTGTGGCTCACTTGGTTAATCTTCCATCCTTTTGGCACCTGCATCCCATATGGGTGCTGGGTTCTAGTTCCAGTTGCTCCTCTTCCAGTCCAGCTCTCTGCTGTGGCCCAGGAAGGCAGTGGAAGATGGCCCAAGTGCTTGGGCCCTGCACCCCATGGGAGACCAGGAGGAAGCACCTGGCTCCTGGTTTCAGATGAGTGCAGTGCTGGCTATAGTGGCCATTTTGGGGGTGAACCAACAGAAGAAAGACCTCTCTCTCTCTCTCTCTCTCTCTCTCTCTCTCTCTCTCTCTCTCTCTCTCTCTGTCTGTAACTCTACCTGTCCAAAAAAAACCAAAACCCAAAAACCAAAAACAACCTTGCTGGCCAAGTTTCTGGAGTATAACTTTGTTTCTACCTAAAAAGTACATCAACTCAAGACACAGAGTTTTCATTCTGAATTAGTCTACAGAAAGTAACAAAAGTGTCAAGTACCAGGTGAAGAAACAAGTCTTACTAAAAGTAAATTCATCTGGTAGTAATCGTAACTGAATTACCCATCACATTTATTGATACATTTCTTACACATTCCAGTTTCTTACCTTGTACAAATGCAAGGATCTGTTCATACTGTTCTTTAGCTTGACTTTCTTTCACCAAATCAATTTTGTTTTGCAGAATCAAAATATGTTTCAGTTTCATAATTTCTATGGCAGCTAGGTGTTCAGATGTCTGAGGTTGAGGACATGATTCATTACCAGCTAAATTGGTATTTAAAAAGATTGTGAAAAACCAAGGTAAACGGTTAAAAATTAGCTGAGACCCAATAGAGAACCCTGGATGTCCTACTCAAGGCAAATTTCTAGATCCTGAGGCCAAATATTTACTCTATAACCCATTTAAAATTGTCAGATTTTACTGAATTATGAGTCTTTTAATGTATATTCTTCATCCTAAATGCAACTGTGGACTCTGAAATTTTAGAGCCTACTCACAGCTACAAAAATACTTCAGATTTCATTTATTATTCATAACCAGAATAGCCAAAAATGGAACTTTGAACTCTTAATTACTGAAGTATTCTGACTTAGACAACTACTCCTCCATGATATCCATCTTCTGATACTCATACCTAGTGGAATCTCACCCTTTTAACTATGCGACATATCTAATGATTTCTAGCCCAGATAATGTGGCATGGTAATGACATGTCACTTCTCAAACCAAGTACCAAAAACTCCGGCTTCTGATGCAGAAGCAACCTGAAGCCTAAAGTAATGAATTAAACTTATGCAAAGATCCACATGATGCCAAAGTGAACTCAAAAGCAGATTATAAACAAGCAACAGCCTTGATGGCAGATTTACTACATATTTAACTAAAAACAAATCTTGAGTCAGAGATGCTAAAATTCCAGGGCCTCAGAAAATAAATGTCTGTGGTACCAAGTCACTAACCTCTGAAGTACTGTTATACAGCAACAAATAGCTAATAGAGCTATTCACTACTAACAAAACAGAAGAATAGTATCTTCAGATACTGAACAAAGTACTGTAACTATTTTGCTATATATGCCAAACTAAGATCATCTTCCTCAAGCTATCACATCCATTTGCTTAGCAGTATACCCATTTGCCATGCTTCTAGTAAAATAAAATACATGGCCTTGGGGTCAGCACAGTGGCACAGTAGGTTAATCCTCTGCCTGAGGTGCCAGCATCCCATGAGTGCTGGTTCTAGCCCTGGCTGCTTTACTTCTGATCCAGCTCTCTGCGGTAGCCTGGGAAAGCAGCAGAGAATGGCCCAAGTCCTTGGGGTCCCAACTCCTGAGAAACCTATAAGATCCTGGTTTCTAGCTTTGGATCTGCTCAGTTCTGGCTGTTGAGGTTATTTGGGGAGTGGATGGAAGTTCTCTCTTTCTCTCTCTCTCTTGCTCTACCTCTCTCTGTAACTGTTTTTTAAATCAATAAAATAAAGTCTTTTAAATAATTAATTCATTAAATTTTTATTTATTTATATAGCACAGAGTAACAGACAAAAAACAAAGACACACAAAACTTCCCCTATCCACTGGTTCATTACCCAAATGTTAACTCCAAGGAATTCAGTAAGGATCTGCCATATGGGTGGCAGGATCTCAACAATTTGAGGCCCCGATGCCTTCCAAGAAGTTTTCAGGAAGGTAGGTTAGGAAGAACTGGGAATTCAATCTAGTCATTCAAATATGGTATGTAGGCATCCCAAGAAATGTTTTCACCAGTGAACCCCAAGTATGCCCATCCTGTCATCCCTCGTGGTTACTTATTAAACTCTACACATGGGGCCAGTATTATGGCTCAGGAGGTTAATGCCCTGGCCTGAAGCAATGGCATTCTATATGGGCACCGGTTCTAGTCCCAGCTTTTCCACTTCCAATCCAGCTCTCTGCTGTGGCCTGGGAAAGCAGTAGAAGATAGCCCAAGTTCTTGGGCCCCTGTACTCATATGGGAGACCTGGAAGAAGCTCCTGGCTCCTGGCTTCGGATTAGCACAGCTCCAACTGTTGCAGTCAATTGGGGAGTGAACCAGCAGATGGAAGACCTTTCTCTCTCTCTGCCTCTCCTCTCTGTGTATCTCTTTCAAATAAATAATAAATAGATTTTATTTATTTATTTGACAGGCAGAGTTACAGAGAGAGAGAGACAGACAGAGAGAAAGGTCCTCCCTCTGCTGGGTCACTCCCCAAGTGGCTGCAATGGCCAGAGCAGTGCTGATCCGAAGTCAGGAGCCAGGTTCTTCTTCCTGGTATCCCATGTGGGTACAGGGCCCCAGGCACTTGGACCATTCTCCACTGACCTCCCGGACCACAGCAGAGAGCTGGACTGGAAGAGGAGCAACTGGGACTAGAACCAGTGCCCATACGGAATGCCGGCACTGCAGGCTACTGTGCCACAGCGCCAGCCCCAAATAAATCTTAAATAAATAAATAAATAAATAAATAAATAAACCCTATGCATTGGGTCATAAAGTATCTGTCAATTATAGGGGCAATCATTCTATAAAACAAAACCATAGTAAAGGCTCTATTCAGAAGAGCTTTTCATAAAAAAAAAAAAAAGCATACTAGTTTGAAAGGCAGAGTGATAGAAAAGGAAAGAGAAAGAGAGAGAGAGAGAGAGAAACAGATCTTCCAGCTACTGATTCATTCCCCAAAGGCTGCCAGGGCCATGACAGGCTAAAGCCAGGAGATAGAAATTACATCCAAAAATTACATCTACAATTTGGTCAAGCAGAGCATTATGTATTTGGATTGACTCCCAGGTACCATTAGCAGGAAGTTGGATTGGAAGTTCTGAGTCAGTGATGCTGACACTAGACATTATAAAACAGGACACCACCAGCCCAAGTCACAGGTTAAACTAAACCACTGTGCTACAGTGTTCACATCAAGGTTGGTCAAGTTGGGAAAGTATCTGCTACTTCAAAAAAAAAAAGGGATGCTGGGAAATTTTACTACTTCAAAAAAAAAAAAAAAGTAACAATGTTCATTTAGAACCCTCCCTGTCTCATACCTTTCCTAAAAACTATAATCAGTGCTTCTATCAAGTTACCTCAGGTTGGCTTTAGGAACTCTATGAACTTGAAACTGATAGCCAATGTATAGCAATTATTTTAATAAACTCCATGTAGACCCTCCAAAACAGAAATTTTAACAGCTCACACAGAGCCAAAAGCATAACATTTGCCTTGAAAATTTCCAAACAGACTTTGATGTCAACATTTCTTACGAGTAATACTGACATCTAAATAAACCAGTGAACAATACAGAGATATTAAGATAAGCAAATCAACATATATTTTTATTCTAAAATTTTTAAATAAAATTAACAACCTCACATAATTTAGGGGAAAAAAACTGCACCATTAACTTCTTAAGACTTTTTCTTTTGCATGTTATCATATGAATTCTCAAAAGATAGTAGCCCCACAAGACAGTATACTGTGATACTGGGTTGAAGTATTCATATTTGTATGCCCAATTAGCTGTTAGTTATGCTATTTTAACATCTTTAAGTATTCTCCTTTATTGTATTTCAGACATTCTATAAACTGATTTTTCCAAATCATTTCTAATCAATTTACCTATCAACAGAAGAGCTGCATCCATCACTGCTGCACCATTCAGCATAGTAGCCATCAAAATATCATGACCAGGACAGTCAACAAAAGAAACATGTCTAACAATTAAAAAATGACAGTCAACCTTCATTCATATCAATTAAAAACATATATTTCACAAACTTCTTAATCACTTCAGAGGTAATTAATTTTGCTGAAAAATAAATTGCTACAAAAATTTGGTACTTCAAGAATCTTATAATCAAATTATCAGGTGAAATTAAAATTACTGATCATAAAGCAGGTAAGTTGTATGCAGATATAACCTATCCAACAGGATCTAATACTTGTAAAATCCCCAAATTCAACCAACCTGAAGATATATATATATATATGTTTTACAAAACATACTGAGAGGCCGGCGCCGTGGCTCAACAGGCTAATCCTCCGCCTTGCGGCGCTGGCACACCAGGTTCTAGTCCCGGTCGGGGTGCCGGATTCTGTCCCGGTTGCCCCTCTTCCAGGCCAGCTCTCTGCTGTGGCCCAGGAATGCAGTGCAGGATGGCCCAAGCACTTGGGTCCTGCACCCCATGCGAGACCAGGAGAAGCACCTGGCTCCTGCCATCGGATCAGCGCAGTGCGCTTGCCGCGGCGGCCATTGAGGGTGAACCAATGGCAAAGGAAGACCTTTCTCTCTGTCTCTCCCTCTCACTGTCCACTCTGCCTGTCCAAAAAAAAAAAAAAAAATACTGAGAAAAACAGATTTGTAAGTCAATATCAAACAAGTAAAAAATACACTGTAAATGCTCTAATGTTTTTTGCCAATCATCTAATTGTACTATTTTTTTTCCTGTTGTATATTCATTTTTTACATATTCTAGTCCAATAAGAATGCAAGTTTTAAATATTATATTGAATATGGTAGCTTGTTATTTTTTCTCAGAAGGGTGTTTGCAAGGCAATTATTTTTAATTTTGATAAAATGAAACCTACTCATTTTTTCTTTTATGGTATAATCTCAAATAACTTCTCACCAAGTCCTGGGCCCCAAGGATTTTCTTCACACTTACATCAGAAAAGTTTTGTTTTACCTAGTTGCCTTGAGTTAATAATCAAATGTACAGTTAACCCTTGATATCTGTAAGAGTCTGTTTTAGGATCTCCTGCACCAAATACTGCACTATCTTCTTCCTCCTCTAGCAAAGATAAGCTAAAGACAAGTTTTCAATTATATGCTTTCTTTGCAACATATAGGAATATCTAATTATGGCAAAATTCTAAAAAATGGAGCAAAGCCCTTGAAAAATAAATAGTAACAATTTTAAGTGATAATATTACAATTACAAACATGCATAAATTTAGGTGCAAGATATCTAAAATTCAAATTAAACAATGCATTAAGAATGCTAAAATTTAGAGTAATTTCAGGATAATTTTTGATTTATAGAATAAAACTTATAATACAGAATTTTGTTGTAACGATGAAGATTTTATCATGACCTAGTGAATTTCAGTAAATTGCTTTTGAAAAATAATTTGCGGCTGGCGCCATAGCTCAACAGGCTAATCCTCCGCCTTGTGGCGCCGGCACACCAGGTTCTAGTCCTGGTCGGGGTGCTGGATTCTGTACTGGTTGCCCCTCTTCCAGGCCAGCCCTCTGCTGTGGCCCAGGAGTGCAGTGGAGGATGGCCCAAGTGCTTGGGCCCTGCACCCCATGGGAGACCAGGAAAAAGCACCTAGCACCTGGCTCCTGCCATCGGATGAGCGCGGTGCGCCAGCCGCAGTGCGCGCCATCCGCGGCAGCCATTGGAGGGTGAACCAACGGCAAAGGAAGACCTTTCTCTCTGTCTCTCTCTCTCACTGTCCACTCTGCCCGTCAAAAAATAAATAAATAAATAAATAATTTGCATTGACAGAATGAGAACTATAATCTACAAAACAGTTTGCTAACAGATATCTAGTATTCTGAAAAGCTAAGTGAAACTGTAGGAATAGAGACAGTAGTATTTAAGCAAACAGACAACATTATATTACCGATTTAAAAACTGTATTTTCATGATCTAACCTTATCTTTGGTAATTCTAGTATTTCTACATCCATCATTTGGTTGACACCAGGGTCTCCCATAGAAATCAGAAATACAATCAAAACCGACCTAAAACTATATGTGGTAACAAACCAAAGTATGAAATGTAGGTAAATGTTAAGCAGGAGTAGAACAATACTTTTTTTGAAGTAAAAACAATTTCTGAAACAAAAGAACTCTTAAAAAAAAAAAGAAACTTCAAGTATATTGATTTCACTGTTCTCATAATCCATCTTTACAGAACTTACAAATACATATTTAAAACAATCAACTTTTCAAGTTACATTTATTATTGAACTAATACAATTTTAAAAAAATTAACCAACTTTTATAAACCGTTCTACTTCCAAGGCCAGAAAATGTTAGATTTACCTTTTACCCATATTTTTTCAGAAATGCATCTGTAACAAGTGCATTTATTTCAATTGTTTAACGGATCCATTATTTATTTCTACAACTTCAGGACAAAACAGATATGTTCAGCACAAAAACGATTACCTGACTAGTTTGAAGTTCCCTTTGGTTCCTGGAATGTCTGTAGGAAACTCATCAGGTGTACTGCTTCCACAGGATCGATAACATTCTGGGCGAGGACACCCTAAATCATCAAGTTTATAAATCTAAAGGTTTCAAAAAATATATTGAGTTTGTCATTTGTACAGACAACAATTGAACTACTGAACTAAAATGGATTGTATTTCCACGGCACACTCTATACCTTAGCATTCGCATACCCAAGCTTGATAGTGATATTTCTTTCTAGTTCATTTTTGAATCTGACAGTGTGAACACCAGAAATAGCTTTTACAACTGTGGATTTCCCATGAGCAACATGACCAATGGTACCTGCAAACAGCCCACAACAAAAAAATTAAATGCAGCAAATTATAGCCAGTAGTTAAAAGCAAAAAAATAAAAAGTTACTAGTCCCTATAAAGTCATCAATGCATGCTTTCAACACTAAATATGAAACACAACTGAAGAGAAGTTTTCATGTAATTGAATACCTCTGGCTTAAAAACTGTAAACTATTCAATTGAGGAATCTTAAAATGATCACAATTAAACAATCAGTAAAAGGCGCATAAATTTTGTTTGCTAAGAAACTACCTAGTGTTTCCAAAGTCAGGTAAAAAAGGACACAAAAGCACAGACTTCATGATGGAACATAAAACCAGTTTAGGCTGGTGCCACAGCTCACTAGGTTAACCCTCGGCCTTGCGGCACCAGCAAACCGGGTTCTAGTCCCAGTCGGGGAGCAGGATTCTGTCCCGGTTGCCCCTCTTCCAGGCCAGCTCTCTGCTGTGGCCCAGGAATGCAGTGCAGGATGGCCCAAGCACTTGGGCCCTGCACCCCATGGGAGACCAGAAGCACCTGGCTCCTGCCATCGGATCAGTGCAGTGTGCCAGCCACCGGCCATTGTGGGGTGAACCAATGGCAAAGGAAGACCTTTCTCTCTGTCTTTCCCTCTCACTGTCCACTCTGCCTGTCAAAAAAAAAAACAAAAAACAAAAAACAAACAACCCAGTTTAAGGGAGAATAGCATATTAAATGAGAAGTAAATGTTTCAAATCTTTTAATAAGCATGAGTCTTACTAGGCTTTAGTTAGATTTTCATGAGAGTCTGAAATATGTTTACACAACTTGTAAATTACTAAAGTCATCAATTAAGGATAAACTCACACTGGAATCAGGTAAATGGGTAACAACAAAGAGACTTTAGAAAACAGTGCTCTAAAATAATCTTGGTATGCCAAACTTTTCATTTGTGCCTTAAACTTTTTATAAAGAATAAGGCACTACTGTTGTTTTACTTATGTAAATCTTTATGTGAAACATATTCTGTAAGACAAATGTAGTACATTCTTTATTTTCTGGGAAGTCATTAGTTGTTTTACTGACGAGTCATATAGATTCCTTCAATATTTACTCTTGTCATAATTCTCTTAATCACACCGAAGAACAGAATTCCCTTCCACAAATCAGGTCATGAGAAATGTAGCACCCTTCATGCAGCTATTCTTACCTATGTTAATTGTGGCTTGCCTGCTGATAATTTCTTGTGAAAGTGGAGTCAACTTAGTAACATCCTGCAAGCAAACATTTTGTTTTAAATCAGTGTAGGGAGGGCACATTAGGCGTTTGACTTTGTGTTTACTATTTATTTATACCTCCCCACGATTATCTACTTAGTCACTTGCAACAAGTGAGCTTGTTCCCAAAAAGCAATCTTTCTATTCCAGAAACAGAATCTGAGCGCCAGAGCCCTGAATTCATCACAATTTCAACGCTCACTCTGTGGAGATCCGAACCGCAAAGCCACCGAGTTTTCAGAAGATTAAAAAGAGAAATACAGATATTTTATACGGTTTTATTAGAAGTAAAAGTTAATTATTTAAACTACGTCGGCTTCCCAGTCTTTCAAAGATGAAAACAGTAGGATGGGTAGGAAAAATAACCGAATATCCAGAACCCCAGCAATCAGCGGGTAAGTAGCGACATTCGCGCGGTTCCACACCAAACTCTAGGCTCTCTCCTCTAATTCACACCAACTGTCTCGCCCAAAGGGATCCTGAAAAACCTCGCCACTCTGAATCATAAGCTTACTTTTTACAATCTCAAAGAGAAATCTCACCAATGTAGCAAGGTCCTGACGAGAAAGATGCGGCTGCCGCAGCGTCACTCCAACCTGACCAGCCGCCATTTTACTTATGAAAGACGTTGCCGTGCCCGTTGCGTGGAGGGGGCGGGGTCGTAGACGGAAAGGCCGACTAGGACCCATGCCTGGAAAAAAAAAATGACCAGTACAGCAATAGGTCTCATTATATATCCCTTTCTCTGCTTACTGTTTTAAATCGCTTACTGGTAGGAAATATTATATGAAATTTTACAAAAAGTTCCTTCCATACCTGTTAGACGTGTATTCAGGCAAGAATGAGGGCAGCCAAAGTAAAGACCCGCTGCGAAGCCGGTGACGTAACTCAAGCGATTTCGCGCACTCGTTAACCCTTTCTTTTCTTTTCTTTTCTTTTCTTTTCTTTTCTTTTCTTTTCTTTTCTTTTCTTTTCTTTTCTTTTCTTTTCTTTTCTTTTCTTTTCTTTTCTTTTCTTTTCTTTTCTTTTCTCCTTATTTTCTTCTCTTTCTTCTTTTCTTCTCTTTCTTCTTTTCTTCTCTCCTCTCTCTCTTCCCTCCCCTCCCATTCCCTCCTCTCTCCTCTCCTCTTCTCTGTTGAGCTGACCCCCACTTCTAAAATCCTATTTATATAAGTCACTAAAACTAGAGCGTCTCGCAGCTCCGTGTACGGAATAGCAGCACACAGCAGTTGACTCACTAAATCTTTTTTTTAAAAACTATTTATTTGTTGAAGGACTCACTAAATCTTAAGGCACAGCTTTTTAAGCGTCACAAACGTGTTCTTGGCGACCTACAGTAGACTCTCTCAGAATGCATCCTATAGACGGGAGAAGTCACTTAGGTTTTTGAAAACCAGATTCAAGGAAACCCACTTCACTAGAATATGGACAAACCGGTGTTTTCATACGAAAAAAAAAAGTGTGACCAATCGTAACATCACACGTGGAGATTCCACTTAGTAGAGAAACTAAAACTACCGCTTCTGAAGGTAGCACCCAAAGTGGGAGTCCCTGGTTCAGGACCACCCCACTTCCAATCTTTCTTCTTGCTAATGCGCACATAGAAGGTACCAGAATACTCCAGGACTAGGGACTCTGTCACCATTGTAAGACCCAAGTGGAGTTTCAGCTGATGGTTGAGGCTTACCCCATCACGGCTGTTAGTAGGCAATTCATAAACAAACCAATAGATGGCAATCGCTGTTTACGTTTATAATAAAATTAAAATTAGAGAAAGGAAATAGAATAGCATCTCTGAATGGCTAACGTCAATAATTTTTTTTATCTGCAAGCATTCTTAGTACTTCACATGCTTTCCACTGCATACATTATAATTATGTCTGTGATCCTGTTTTCTGTAGATAACAAACTCTGATTTTACTTTATCTCCATAATTATCCATTGATATATGTTTTCATTTACAGATGAATATTTCATTACAGATGAGATATTTAGTACTAGAAGATTAATTTGACAAAGTCCCTGTGCTGGTAAGCATAATTTTTAAAAATTTGTTTATTTGAAAGGCAATGTTGATACAGAAGGAGTTATAGACAGATCATCCATCACTTCTTCACTCCCCAGATGAGTGCAATGGTCAGGGTTGACTTAAGTTGAAACCTGAAAGCGGAAGCTAAGAGATTCATCCAAGTCTTCCCTTTCAAATGCTTGGGCTATCTCTACTTGTTTTTCCCTAGCCATTAGCAGGAAGCTCAAGCAAAAGTGGAGCAACTGGAACTTGATTGGGGGTGTGGAGGAGGCAGGGGATATGAGATGTCAACGAATGCTAAAATGCCAACTCTATAGAAGAACTTGTTAACAAGTCCTACGCTGCTTCACTCTGTGTTTTAGTTTTATAATCAGTCTCATGAAGACTCCTACCTGTGTTTCCAAGGTAGCTGGACACCCTGAAATTATGCCCTACTTTAAGCTGAAGCATGAATATACACATTCTTGTGTGAAACTGTGGGCTTCAACCTTTATAAAATTATTCATTGTTATATTTGTTCCTACTTTGGTTTTCTAATATAAAATACTTGTTTATCATAGAGAAATTGTGAAATACAGTAAGTCCTTGTAGATTAGGATCAGATGCATTGGTGCTATAATGTAAGAAATATCTGAAAGATCACTGGTAAGAATTTAACTTTCAGGGCTGGCGCTGTGGTGTAGCAGGTAATGCCACTGCCTGCAGTGCCAGCATCCCATATGAGCACCAGTTATAGTCCCGGCTGCTCCACTTCCCAAACCTGCTCTTTATTATGGCCTGGGAAACCAATAGAAGTGCTTGGGCTCCTGCACCCTGGTGGCCATTTGGGGAGTGAGCAGCAGATGGAAGTGCTTCTGTCCCTCTGTAACTCTTTCAAATAAATAAATAAAACTTTAAAAATTAATTTTGTGAAATGGGCCATTTGAGATTCAATAATTGTTAAACACCCAGTGTTTGGTTCTCCTTATTTGTTGAACTATTTTACTTAGTGTAGTGTTAACTTTATAATTATTAAGTAAAGCAAAAATAGATTTTTGTAAAAATTAAGAGTGGGAATAGGACAGGGAGTGGGAAGAAGGCTTGGAACATGGGCAGGAGACAGGATAGGATGGGAAATATCTCTATATTATTGAATATGTATATATTAAATACATGAAATTAGAATAACTTAAATAAAAAATTTTTAAAAGAATTTAATTTTGGTCTGGAAAATAACTGCAAAGATCAGATTTAATCCTATTTCTCATTTTTAATCACAATTCCAATACCTGAAAGTAGATACTTGTAAAATATAAGAATGGATACAGAAGGGAGGAGGAGAAAGAAGGGTGGGAGTACAGGTGGAATGAAGGGTATGGAGGGAAGAATCATATGTTCCTAAATTTGTATATATGAAATGCAGGAAGTTTGTATTTCTTAATAAATATTTCAGGATAAAAAACCTACAATAGTGGGTTTTTTAAACAGCCAATATTCATAAGTGGATACATCAACTAGACAGAAAGTCAACAAAGAAAAAAGAGTTAATAACTACTATGGACCAAATGAACCTAACTGATAGCTGCCGAATTTATAATCCTACAGTAGAAGAATACATATTCTTTCCATCAGCACATGGAATTTTCTCTAGGGTAGACTATATGCTAATCCATAAAACATATTTCTGCGAATTAAAAAAATATTCAGGCCAGTGCTGCAGCTCACTAAGCTAATCTTCCACCTGTGGCACCGGCATACCAGGTTCTAGTCCCGGTTGGGGCACCAGATTCTGTCCCGGTTGCTTCTCTTCTAGTCCAGCTCTCTACTGTGGCCCAGGAAGGCAGTGGAAGATGGTCCAAGTCCTTGGGCCCTGCACCCGCACGGGAGACCAGGAGGAAGCACCTGGCTCCTGGCTTCAGATCAGCGCCGTGCGCCAGCCGCAGCGGCCATTGGAGGGTGAACCAACGGCAAAAAGAAGACCTTTCTCTCTGTCTCTCTCTTTCTCTCACTGTCCACTCTGCCTGTCAAAAAAAATATTGAATTCTTATCATGCAAACTTTCTGACCACAATGGAATTAAACTGGAAATTAGTAACTGAGAATCTTTAACAAATATGCAAAGACATAGAGACTGAACAGCAGGTTCCTAAATGTACAATAGGTCATAGAATAATTCAAAGAGAAATTAAAAAGTTCCAGGAAACAAATGAAGAAGACAGTACAACATATAAAAACTTACAGAATGTACCAAAAACAGTGTTAGGAGCGAAATTTATAGCAATTGGTGCCAAAATCAAGAATTTGGAAAGGCATCAAATAATTGAGCTATCACTGCATCTCAAGAATTTAGAAAAACAGGAACAAACCAGACCCAAATTTCATAGAAAAAAATCTAAAATCAGAGAAGACATAAACACAATTAACAAAAGAGTAAAAAAAAAAGTGAACTAAAGAGCTGTTTTTTTGAAAAAATAAAAAATTGATACATTATTGGCACAACTTACCTAAAAAAGATCAAATTAATAAAATTTGAGATGAAAAATAGATGTTAACATATAAAAGGGATCATCAGAAATTTTTAAAAAAGCTATATCCCAAAAAGTTGAAAAATCTAGAAGAAATGGCTAAAATCCTATGTGGATTCCTGTGTATTTACAGACACATACATTCCACCAAAATTCAAAATGAAGACATAGAAACCTAAACAAACAAAAACCAAAATGGAGATTGAATCAGTGGCAAACACTCTTTCTTTATTTCCAACTTTTATTTAATAAATATGACTTTCCAAAGTACAATTTTTTGGATTATAGCAGCTTTTGCCCCTATAAGCTTCCTCCTGCTCACAAGCATCCCATGTCTCACTCCCTCTCCCATCCCATTCTTCCTCCAGATTCATTTTCAATTATCTTTATATACAGAAGATCAACTTAGTACATACTAAGTAAAGATTTCAACAGTTTGCACCCACACAGACACACAAAGTGTAAAGTACTGTTTGAGTACTAGTTATACCATTATTCACATACTACAGCACATTAAAGACAAAGATCATACATGAGGAGTAAGTGCACAGTGACTCCTGTTGTTGACTTAACAAATTGACACTCTTATTTATGACGTCAGTAATCACTTGAGGCTTTTGTCATGAGTTGCCAAGGCTATGAAAGCCTCCAGTTCTCCGACTCCGATCTTATTTAGACAAGGTCATAGTCAAAGTGGAAGTTCTCTCCTCCCTTCAGAGAAAGGTACCTCCTTCTTTGATGGCCCATTCTTTCCTCTGGACTCTCACTCACAGAGATCTTTCATTTAGGTTTTTTTTTTTTTTTTTTTTTTTTTTTTTTTTTTTTTTTTTTTTTTTGCCAGAGTGACTTGGCTTTCCATGCCTGAAATATTCTCATGGGCTCTTCAGCCAGATCTGAATGCCTTAAGGGCTGATTCCGAGGCCAGAGTGCTACTTAGGACATCTGCCATTCTATGAGTCTGCTGTGTATCCCACTTTCCATGTTGGATCATTCTGTCCTTTTTTATTCTATCAGTTATTATTAGAAGACACTAGTCTTGTTTGTGTGATCCCTTTGACTCTTAATTCTATCATTATAATCAATTATGAACTGAAACTGATCACATTGACTAGTGAGATGGCATTGGTACCTGCAACCTTGATGGGATTGAATTGGAATCCCCTGGCACTTTTCTAACTCTGCCATTAGGGTTAAGTCCGATTGAGCATGTGCTGCACTGTACATCTCTTCCCTGTCTTATTCCCATTCATATTTAACAGAGATCATTTTTCAGTTAAATTTAAACACCTAAGAGTAATTGTGTGTTAATTAAAGAGCTCAACCATTAGTATTAAGTAGAACAAAAAAAATACTAAAAGGGATAAAGTATTAAGTTGTTCCTCGACAGTCAGGACAAGGGCTGATCAAGTCATTGTTTCTCATAGTGCCCATTTCACTTCAACAGGTTTCCTTTTAGGTGCTCAGATAGCTGTCACTGATCAGGGAGAACATATGATGTTTGTCCCTTTGGGACTGGCTTATATCACTCAGCATGGTATTTTCCAGATTCCTCTATTTTGTTGCAAATGACCGGATTTCATTTTTTTTCACTATTGTATAGTATTCTAGAGAGTACATATCCCATAATTTCTTTATCCAGTCTACTGTTGATGGGCATTTTGGTTGGTTCCAGGTCTTAGCTATTGTGAATTGTGTTGCAATAAAGAATAAAATTCAGACAGCTTTTTTGTTTTCCAATTTAATGTTCTTTGGGTAAATTCCAAGGAGTGGGATGGCTGGGTTGTTGGTAGGGTTATATTCAGGTTTCTGAGGAATCTCCAGACTCTCTTCCTTAGTGGCTTTACCAGGCAAACACCCTTTCAACAAAGAAAAACCTGGGACCAGATGGCTTCAACCAGCCATTTGAAGAAGAACTATTTCCAACTCTCTCCAGCTACTCAAAAGCAGTAGCTTTTTTGTGAGGAGGATAATCCTCTCAAATTCCTTATATCAGGCCACTATCACCTAAGTTCCTAACCAGAAAAAGATACAACAGAAAAATCAATCTTTAGACCAACATCCTTGTTGACCCTAGAAGCAAACACACAGAAAATCAGCTAATCAAATCCAACAACACATGAGAAAGATTATTCACTCAGACCAACAGAGATTTAATTCCTGGCATGCAGATGATTCAACATTTACAAATCAATGTATGTGATACATGACATGAACAAATTAAAGAGGGGCAGATGCTGTGCTCACTAGGTCAATCCTCTGCCTGCGGCACTGGCATAACATGTGGGCACTGGTTCTAGTCTCGGTTGCTCCTCTTCCAGTCCAGCTCTCTGCTGTGACCTGAGGTAGTGGTGGAGGATGGCCCAAGTGCTTAGGCCCTGCACCAGCATGGGTGACCTGGAGGAAGCACCTGTCTCCTGGCTTTGGATCACCACAGCCCCAGCTGTTGTAGCCATTTGGAGAGTGAAGCAAGGGAAGGAAGACCTTTCTCTGTCTCTCTTCACTGTCTGTAACTCTACTTGTCAAATACATAAACAAAAAATAAATATCCTTTCCTTATAAAAATGTAATCAAACTGGATAAAGACAGAGCATTCCTCAACACAGTCAAAGCAATCTATAGTAAAGCAATTTCCAGCACTTTATTGAATCTGGATATTGTTGAGACAATTTCTAGTAAGGTCCGGAAGCAGACTAGGATGCCCACTTTTACAACTGCTACTCAATATAGTTCTGAAACTTTTACCTAGAGCCATTAGAATGACACGAAATAGTATAAAGGGATACAAATTGGAAAAGAGGAAGTCAAATTAGCCCCCTGTGCATATGACATGATTCTATATATTGTAGAACCTAAAGACTCCATTAAGAGACTATTGGAACTTATAAGAAAGTTTGGTAAAGTGGCAGGATATAAAATCAACACAAAATCCATAGCCTTTTATTGATTATGGCATGGTTGAGAAAGAAGTTCTAAATTCAATCCCATTCACAATAGCTACAAAACTATTAAAAGCTTTGAATAAATTTAACCAAAGTGGTCAAATTATGAAAAATTAGAAAAGAAAGAAAAGACACAAAAAGTGGACATCTTCCATGTTTGTGAATTGAAGAATTAACATCATTAAAACATCCATACTACCAGAAGCAATTTACCGATTTAAGGTGATCCCAATCAAAACACTAATGATATTTTTCTCAGATCTACACAAAATGATGCTAAAATTCAGGCAGAAATACAGCATAACCCACATAGATAATAAAATTGTATACAACAAAATCAAAGCCATAGGCATCATAGTACCAGATTTTAAGAAATACTACAGTGCAGTTATAATAAAAACAGCCTAGTACTGGCACAAAAATAGACATGTAGACTGATAGAACAGAATAGAAACAGTAGAAGTGAATCTACACTTCAAGACCAATTTTTGACAAATATCTCAAATCAATCTCTGGAGAAATTATAGTCTATTCAATAATAGTGCAGGGAATTTTGGTTTTCTATATGTAGAAGAGTGAAACAAGACCCCTGCCATACTCCTTACAGAAAAGTCAACTCAAAATGGGACAAGGATCTAAAACTAAGCACTGATTCTTTCTTTTTTATTTTTTTTTTTGTTTTGTTTTTTGGTTTTTTTTGACAGGCAGAGTGGACAGTGAGAGAGAGAGACAGAGAGAAAGGTCTTCCTTTGCCGTTGGTTGACCCTCCAATGGCTGCCGTGGATGGCGCGCGCTGCGGCCGGCTCACCGCGCTCTTCCGATGGCAGTAGCCAGGTGCTAGGTGCTTTTTCCTGGTCTCCCATGGGGTGCAGGGCCCAAGCTCTTGGGCCATCCTCCACTGCACTCCTGGGCCACAGCAGAGGGCTGGCCTGGAAGAGGGGCAACCGGGACAGAATCCGGCGCCCCGACCGGGACTAGAACCCGGTGTGCCGGCACCGCAAGGCGGAGGATTAGCCTGTTGAGCCACGCACCGGCCAGCACTGATTCTTTCAAATTAGGAGAGGTAAACTTCAGGGAAACTTGGTAAGACATTGGTAAAAATTAAAGGCTTCTTGTTAAAGATCCCAGAAGCATGGACAACCAAAGCAAAAATAGACAAATGGAATTACATCAAGCTAAAAAACCTCTGCCACTGCAAAGGAAATAGTCAACAAAGTGAAGTGGCAACAAACAGAATAGGAGAAAATATTTACAAACTATGCAACAGATAAAACATTGATACCTAAGATCTATAAAGAGCTCAAGAATTCATTATCAAGAAAATCAGCAATCCAGGTAATAAAAGGACTTGAATGAGTAGTTTCAAAACAAGAAGATCAAAAGGCAAATAGACACATGAAAAAATGCTGAGGATCACCATCTATCAGGGAAATGCAAATCAAAACCACAATGAGGTTTCCCTTCACCTCAGGTAGAATGGCTCTCAACTAACACACAGTAAACATTGGTGAGGATTTGGGTAAAATAGGTATCCTAATCCACTGTTGGTGGGAATGTAAACTAGGACAGGCATTGTGGAATGGTGATGCCTCAGAAAGCTGAAAACAGATCTATCATACCACCTGCAGTTCACTTCTGCAATTTAACCAAGTGAAATGAAATCAACCTTTGAGAGCTATGTGCACCCCACATTTATTGCAGTTAAATTCACAGAAGCTGAGATATAGCATCAACCCAGATGTTCATCAACCATTGCCTGAATAAATATGGGATATTACTCAGCTATAAAAATTAATAAAATCATTGCAACTGAAAACCATTATACTTAATGAAATAAGCAGGTTCCACACAGATAAGTGCCATATGTTTCCCTTGCTCTGTCATAACTAATAAAGCACCAAAAATAATGTGTAGGAGGAAAATTGGCATTTTTAGATTCACTGATTATTTATAGCTCTTATGTGTACTGTTGAGGAAAAGTATTTTTTTTCTTCTCTTTGTGGAACTCTTTGCTTAATATAGGGTTTATCTTTTGAGTATAAAGTAAATGGAAAGTAGATCATTGTAAAAATTAAGAGAGCAAACAAAACAGGAATTAAGCAGAAGTGTGGGATCAGTGGCTTGAGGGAGAGAAGAGTGGGAAATATTACTATTCTCCTAAATCTATATATACAAATATATGAAATGTGTTTTCCTTAAATAAAAAAATGTAATATATGGCTGCAAGTAACAGTACATTTTAATAGTATTTGTAATACTACATTTTGTTTAAACAAAACATATTCACTTTGAAATCCAACCAATTTATTATTATTTTATGGAAAAAGAATCTCTAGTTTTCCTAGATATCCTCCATGTACTAAATTAGAATGTAATTCTCTCAATTATTACTGTCATTACCAGAACTTTTGAAATTCTAAATTCTGAATGACATGTCTAACCTCTGTCTTGTAGTAGCAACTATGATGAGAGGAAAATAGGGTAAAACTGCTATTGTGTTCATTTTCTATCAAGTCTTGATTTTATGAATGTTTAACAAATGAAAAAATTACTCCTTTACTCAATAACTATAATCTTTGTAATTTAGATATATTTTTAAGATGTTTCATTATCTACTATAGAGCTCTTTAAATGATCTCTTAGAAATGTTAAAAATGCTTTCTTTTGATATATTTCTGTAATTTTATATTAGAAAAATGGGGAATATAGAAGGTTTAATATAGGGTTATTCATTTCTTAACTAATGTTAACATACCACACAGTTAAACTAAACTTTATCTCCTAATTTAGTAGAAGACTAATCTATGATTATTAAATCTTAAATTAATCTTAAATCATGGTAATATCATTTATCAATATTACTCACAAACTCTAAAATTATGCCTTTTTACTTTTTATTCTACTTTCATATTTTTGTTTTACTTGTAATAATTATTTTATAAAAATAATAATGATGTTTTATTGTTAAAATTAAAAAAGGATGTTGGTTAATGAGGTAAACTTTCATTAATATTGTATAATATAATAGATTATGAAACAGAAATCTTTTAGAATTTGTTCCCTTTATTTTGTAATATCTGTGGTACTTCAGGGTAAACTTTGTTTTTCAAAGATTTATTTATTTGAAGCTCAGAGTTATACATAGAGAGAGAGAGACAGAAATTTCTTCCATCAATTGATTCATTCCTGTAGATGGTTACAATGGCCAGGACTGGGCCATTCTGAAGCCAGGATCCAGGAGCTTCATCTGGGCCTCCCATGTGGGGTGGCAATGACACTTCGTTTGTTTTCTGTGCTTTCTACAAGCAATTATCAGAGAGCTGGATCAAAAGTAGAGCAGACAGGACCTGAACTGTGCCCATATAGGAAGCTGGTGGCAGCAGGTGGCAGCATTACCAAAGGCTGTCAGATTAATTTAAATCTATTTTAATAGATTATTATTTCCATATCGTCATTATTTATCCTTTTCTGATTGATGTGACTTGGGAAAGCAAACAAGTATGGTCTGAATGTATGGGTCCTGGCTACTCAGTTGGGAGACCTGGAACAGCTTCTTGCACCTGGCTTCAGTGTAGGCCAGCCCTGGCCTCAGCTCCATTTGGGTAGTAAACCAGGAGATGAACATCTCTTTTTCTATTGCTCCCTCTCCTTGGAACTCCACTTTCAGAAACAAAGTAATTGTTGCATAAATTAAAAACAACTGTTACAAAAATAAGCCATGAGCTGAAATAAAAGACAAACAAAAATGTAATACATGAACAAAATGAGAATAACTGCAAACAAAATATAATGTATTTTTAAAAATATAGCAATTCTGAAGACTATAATAATTGAAAAGTGTCAACGAGTTTAACTATAAATTTGATTAGGCAGAATCAGAAAACTTGAGACAGAAGGCAAGACTTGGGTTTTGTGATTAAGATATTTATTGAGACAAGTGCATCCAATATTGAAGAACTTGATTTGAATCTCAGCTTTACTCCTGATTCCAGTTTCCTGCTTTTATGCATACTGGAATGCAGCAGGTGATGGCTCAAGTACTTGGGTCCTTGCTACTCACAATTTGAGTTCCGTGCACCTGGCTTCAGTCTATCCCAGCTTCTATTTGGGTAATGGGTCAGTTGAAGGGAATCTGACACTGCATTCCAAATATAGTGAATAAAAATAAATAAAAGTTAATCAAAAACATATCATCAACTCAAAAACTGAAAGTGAATAAAACAGAGACCAAAATCTGATGAGACATTTTTTTCTTCGATGAGACATTTTCTTTCTTTTCTTTTCTTTTCTTTTCTTTTCTTTTCTTTTCTTTTCTTTTCTTTTCTTTTCTTTTCTTTTCTTTTCTTTTCTTTTCTTTCTTTCGTTCTTTCTTTCTTTCTTCTTCTTCTTCTTTTTTTTTTTGACAGGCAGAGTAGACAGAGAGACAGAGAGAAAGGTCTTCCTTTGCCATTGGTTCACCCTCCAATGGCAGCTGCCGTGGGTGGGATGATCAGAAGCCAGGAACCAGGTGCTTCTCCTGGTCTCCCAGGTGCAGGGCCCAAGCATCCTCTACTGCACTCCTGGGCCACAGCAGAGAGCTGGACTGGAAGAGGAGCAACCAGGACATAATCTGGCGCCCCAACCGGGACTAGAACCCAGTGTGCCGGCACTGCAGGTGGAGGATTAGCCAAGTGAACCTCGGCACCGGCCCTGGATGAAACACTTTCAAGTGCATCAGTACTATGGAACTTGGAGATGAGTAGAGATGTTAAGTACAAGATAACTTTTTGGAAAAAATGATAGCTGAAATTTTGCTAAATTTAAGTAAAGAAATGAACAGACATATTAAAGAAGCACAATGAAATCCAGGCAGGAAAACCCAAAGAGATCGATACTCACACATACTTTTAACTATGAAATGTCATAGAACCTTGACATCAGGGAGAAAAAATGATTTGCTTCAAATAAGAAGCTTGCATAAGTTGTCAGTGACTTAGAAGAAATTTTGCTAGCTAAAAGAGAGTAAACTAATCTATTCAAGAGTTATTTTCCTCACTGTTATTAAAAAACACTTCTAAAGCACTATATTCCATACTTAGGAAAGATTTATATTCATCAGAAACATATGTATTTTAATGTTGTTTTAAATATTTTAGTTATAAATTCTGATGCCAACTCTGTATTCTTAGTTAATATTTATTACCAGAAATGTTTAACAATGGACTTTGGAGTTTTTATTTAATTTTATTTTTGTGTTTTAATCTGAAAGACAAATGGGGAGACAGATACAGCAAGATCTTCCATCTACTGCTTCACTCCCCTAAAGCCTACAACAACTAGTACTGGGTCAGACTGAAGTCAAGATATAGGAATTCATTCCAAGTCTGTCACATGGTGGCAGGGACCTAGATTCTTGAACCATTCATTACCCACTAAGTCCCAGGGCAAACATTTATAGGAAGATGAATGGAGATTATTAGATAAGGACTGAACACTGTACTTTTTGATCTGGGATGCCGGGATACCAGGTGGCATCTTCATTACTGTGAACTACTGTGCCAAATGCCTGCCTTATTGCTCTTTTCCCAAAACACCTGAGAAGCTCTCAGATTCACCATATTATTACTACTTAAACATAAAGTAATAAAGCACTATTAACACATGCCATGGCCACAACAGTGATTTATTTCACTGTTGAGTGAATTTGTTTACATTTGAATAGTTTCTTGTAGTCAGTTGGCAACATGATCTCTTGTTAGTACAAGAGCTTTAATCTAAATAAGCTTTTTATTTATGTTAAAATGAGGGACAAAGTATTTTTTAAAATCTATTTGCTCTACTTTGAGCCAGTTAAAACTTCATTGATGTTACTGATTCAGTAAAATTGATTAAATTTTTATCATGCGAAATTAGAGGTTGATCATTGACCTATAAATTAAGACACATGTTATGGAATGCATGAACATAATTGAACCCTAAAGTTTTTTGTTAATAATCAATCAATTAATGTTAGTTGTTCATGAATCAGGATGGAGACTTGGTCAAATATGGCATCTGACAGTTGGGGCCTCCAGGAAGTGATTATAATAGATTAAATTGATAAAGAGGAACTCTGATCAAATGACTTCAAATAGAAGAGGAGCTTGTTCTCCAGGTCTCTACTATGCACCTCACCATAGAGTCGTTCTTCCACTTCACTATTGCCAGCATTCACATCAAATCACACTGATGTGATTACTCTAGCTTGGTTTGTGAATTCCCACACTGCAAACTAAAATAATTCTTTTTTCCTTCTCAAGAAACACCCCTTAGGTATTTTACTTAATGTAAGAAGAATAACTATAACAGAAACTTGACTAACCACAGTGCAAGTTAATATGCCCTTTTTCATATAAAAATACCTGGATTTGTATCCTGACTTCCTGATTCCACTTTCCTGATAATGTGGGTACTAGGAGACATCAGTTGTCCTTCATTGTTTTACTGCACTTTCATAGTCACATTCACTCCTCTGCCCTATTATAGCCACATGCATTCCTTTTCATTCCCCATTCCATATAGCTCATATTAGCCATTTATCTTTTCTCCATTTCTATAATTGTGTCATTTGAGTACATAAATAAGTAATAATCAAATAATATGACACCTTTGAGATCAGCTTTTGCCACTCAGTTTTATTCCCTAAAGATTAGTTGTGGCATGTGTTAATAGTGCTTTTCTACTTTATGTTTAGTAATCCATGGAATGGGTGGGTATACCATGGCTTATTTGACCATTCACAGTTACTAGTCAAAGTTGATTTACCATGAATTTTCACTTCTTTAGAATAAATTTTCAAAGGTGCCATTGCAGGATTGTATGGATATTGAATGTTTAGCTATATGTATTTTACAGATTTTGTAAGTATCACTGTGACTCTTCTCCATTTGAACTTTGTATTTTTATCTCTTTCTTTTTGGGTATTAAGAGTTCTTTATTACTCTAGGTGTGACTTATTGGCTTGGCACATGGTTTTTAAATATCTTCTCCAGACTGAAAACTGTCTTTCCTTCTTTTTAAAAGAGTTCCACAAAGCTAAATTCTTAATTTTTATTTGATGCAAGGTTTGGGGTGAAGCTTTCTTTTTAAATTCCTTACCTGTCTATATCTACTTGCTGTAGTACCAATTGTTGAAAAGCTATATATCCCCTAGTAAGCTGATTTTAAAACTACATGCCATATAAATTTGTGCATATTTACATGGCTCTATTAATCTCAAAAATAAAAACAGGAGGATTCATGCATGCCAATTGCAAAGGAATCAAGGTGGTTTAGTACTAGCATAAAAATATGCCACTCTCTAGTGGCATATTTCTCTGAGGGTCCAAAATTAGTCATCTAATTTGTGGTCACCTGAATTTTAACAAAATGGCTTAGACATTTACTGGGAAAATAATAGTCTTTCAAGAAATGTTATTTGAACAATTTGATGAAATAATAAAGTAGGATCTTTCTTCATATCTTATTCAAAAATTATGACAAAATGTATCAAATAAACAGATCTAATTAGTAAAATGATAACATTCTTACCAGGAAATATAAGTATACATTTTTATCACCTTGAGTTATGTAATAGTTTCTTAGATATATCATTAAAAGTATAGGCAATAGAAAAAGCATTAAATTGGACTCCAGAGAAATTAAGCTTTCATGCTTCAAAGAAACCATCAAGAAAGAAAACTATTTCCAATTGGCAGAAAAAATACTTGTACATCACATATCTGATGAGGAAGTTGTATCTAAAATATACTCTCAATTTAATACTAAAATAATTAATATACAAAATATTGGCAAGACAAGAAATAAACCTATAAATACATGCTCAACATTATTAGCTGTGAGAGAAATGGAAATCAAAACCACAGTAAGGTATTTACTCCTAATGAATAGCAGTCATCAAAAATAAAGATAAGAAGTGTTGGTAAAGATGTGCAATAATTGGACACCTCAGGTGTTGGATGTAAGAATGTAAAGATACCTTTATTTAAAAAAAATCTGGTAAATTATAAAAGATTAAATACATACTTATTGTATAGTCTCAAAATTCTATTCCTAGACAATTAAAATGGAAATCTATACAGATTGTGTACAAATATGTTCACATTAATCATATTTATAATAAGCAAAATGAGTAGACAAAACAGATATCCATCAATTCCCAGTCTGAGGCAGGCCTAGATAGATGCTCTACATGCAGTGGATTTGCATTGAGGTTGAGAATTCTTGAGCTTAAAAATCAGTCCTTAAAGATTGTTAATGGTAAACCTGTTTAACTTCTACCTTTGAGGAAGACATTACCCTTATCTTTCAGATCTGTTCATTCTATATAACTTCTTGAAGACAGTGGAAAACAAAAGGCTATGAGTCACAAAGAAACATATATAATTTCCTGTATATCAAATAGACAAAAATATATGAATAGAAAATGTATTAGTAGTTATCAACATCTGTAAAAGACTATAATGAGATTCAGCGCTAACAAATTCAAGGTATCCTTTTAAGGTGATTATATTCTATACTTAGATAATACTGAAGGTTGATCACCATTGTTAAAATTCTAAAAATTCAACTAATGTATAAAGTGTTAAATTTTTTTGTTATATATGTGACAAGATTATAGTCACAGCTTGAAGAACTATGAGCTAAAGAACTGTGCATACAAGTTAAACCTACAGAGAAAAATGTTGGTAATAAAGTGGTAGGGATCAACTGGTAAAGAATATGACTTAAATTCAAAACTGACACTAAGTAAAAAGGAATGATTTTCAGCTTAAATAACAAAAATTCAGAAGATGGTAATATTTTCCCATTTATAAAAAGTGTGTCCAATATGCTTCCAAAATCATTATATCTAATAATTGTCAGAATCTAGAAAGAAGTTGGTAATACTAACTTTATTTGTATAGCTTCCATGAAAAGCATTTACTTTGGTTTATTTCACAAATGAAAATAAACTAATAATTATGCATCCTAACATAAAGAATTTGCACAGTAATTTCTATAATAGGACAGAATAACACTAGTACAATGTTAAATATATTTGTGTATGCTGGAATTTTATAATAAACATAAAAATAGTCTTTAGAAAGCAGAAGAGAATTTTTCAAGATTATTTGTTGGAAAATATGCTAAGGCAAACAGTATTATTATTTAATGAAAATAATCTAGGTATTTATTTATTTATTTTCTTTTTTAAACTTTATTTAATAAATATAAATTTCCAAAGTATAATGTTTGGATTATAGTGGCTTCCCCCCACCCCATAACCTCCCTCCCACCAGCAACTGTCCCATCTCTCATTCCCTCTCCCATCCCATTCACATCAGGATTCATTTTCAATTATCTTTATATACAGAAGATCAATTTTGTGTATGTTAAGTAAAGATTTCATCAGTTTCTACCCACACAGAAACACAAAGTATAAAGTACTGTTTGAGTACTAGTTATACCGTTAATTTACATAGTACAACACATTAAGGACAGAGATCCTACTTGGGAAGTAAGTGCACAATGACTCCAGTTGTTGATTTAACAATTGACACTCTTATTTATGATGTCAGTAATCACCCTAGGCTTTTGTCATGAGCTGCCAAGGCTATGGAAGCCTCTTGAGTTGACAAACTCTGACCTTATTTAGACAAGGTCATAGTCAAAGTAATAGTTCTCTTACTTCAGAGAAAGGTACCTCCTTCTTTGATGGCCTGTTCTTTCTGCTTGGATCTCACTCACAGAGATCATTCACTTAAGTCTTTTTTTTTTTTTTTTTGCCACAGTGTCTTGGCTTTCCATGCTTGAGAAACTGTCATGGTCTTTTTAGCTATATTGAATGTCTTAAGGGCTGATTCTGAGGCCAGAGTGCAAACAGCATTCTTAAGAGAAATCGTTTTCATTCTTTTTTCTTTCTCAATTCATTCAAAACATCCTGAGACTTTACATATTGGGACTTTGAGCATGAAATGGAATGAAAGTTAATGAGAAGCTTGTTTCTTTTTGATACATTGTAAGAACCCACATTTGCATTGTGAGAATGGAAAAAAAAATCACTGAAGAGGCTAAAATAATCAAATGAAAAGTGTAGGTATACTCAGTTCTGGTGATAATAGGAGAGTTAGTGAAAAATAATTAAATTGAAGATATATTTAGAAAGTAGAGCATGTGGAATTGGAGAATAAATAGAAAAAAATAAATTAAAACATCATCAAGTATGACTTCCTACTTTAAGGCCTTTTACAAGAAGTAATCACTATCATGTAAAAAGAAAAAATGTGGAAAAAATGAGAATTCAGTTTATTTTGGCTTAATATTTCCTATAAAACATGAGTGTAAGTTATACATTGATACAAAATGTCTATGCTTTAATGAGAGACCAAATGGGAGAAAATAAGAGTTTAATGACTTAGCTTCATTTATTCTTTTTTTCAAGTCCTATGATTTTTCTTTTAATATATAACAAAAAATCTTATAAAGTAAGAAAAATAATGAATTTTCCTTTACCCATTTTTGTTACTAATAATTTTACTTTTCAAATGAACCTCTTTTAATAACGTCACTTGGAGGGAAATGTATTTTTAAAAGATTTATTTATTTATTTGAAAGTCAAAGTTACATAGAGAGAAGAGGCAGAGGGAGAGGGAGAGAGAGAGAGGAAGAAAAAGAGAGAGAGGTCCTCCATCCTTGATTCACTCCCCAACTAGCTGCAACCACCAGAGCTGTGCCATTCTGAAGCTAAGATCCAGGAGCTTCCTCCAGGTCTCCCACACAGGGGCCCCTGCACTTGGGTCATCTTTTACTGCTTTCCCAGGCCATAGCAGAGAGTTGGAATGGAAGTAGAAATGTATCTTTTTGTTTTAGGGAATTTAACTTGGATTTGTATTTGTAGTCACTTGATAGGTTTTCTCTTCACTAATCAGTACTTTGAGTTAGAAGAAACGCTTCTAAAATTTTTCTCCTGATATTCACTTGATATTGTGGATTTTAATTTTCCAATACCATTTTGTTTAGTTTCATATCTTAAGCTTAGTTACTTTTCATAGAATGTCAGTATTATTTCTTCTGCATTTTCTGTAGATTGAAGATAAATAAAATATTTTTTAGAAACTACATTTAGATCTACTAGTATTACTTTGGATTTTATTTCTACTAATAATATTCCACAGTATTAAATCAGAGAGGCATTTCAAATGCAAAATAACAAAAATTTAACAAAAAATCAAACATAAAAATCTCACTAGTTTATACCTATTTTTGTGATCCTGAATATCTAATGTATAATTTTTTAGTATCAATATCAGTAGTCTCGTAACAGAAAGTATTGTAAATTGTTTGGAGAATGTCAGTAGCCAACATTGGCTGAAACGCACAAAAAGAGAAAATGTTATGACAAATGAGTAGCTCATTAATATAAAAAAATAAAATGATCATCTACATCATTGTCTTCTTGATGATAACACTGCTTTCTGAGGAAATAACATATCCAAATAGATATGTTTAAATATATATTTAACCAAATGTAGAATTAAATTGTCACTAGTGATGGATATTTACCTGTTAATATTTTCCATGAATATTGACTTGTACAGTCTTGTTTCTTGCTATTTGGAATAAATACCAAACTTCACGGGATTAATTCATCAGAAGAATTTGAGATAACAGGACTTCAAGAATGCAAACAGAGTTTGAAGAGCCTGATGGAGAAATTACAAGAGGTGTTCCATCTTTAGAAAAAGTAATAATCCAAGGGTATAAACCCAACATAAACTTTCCATTTAGCATTTTATTCTCAACTGTTGTCTATTTTGGTGAAGCTGCTTCTGCTTTGTATATGTTTGAAATGTATCGAAAGAATAACGACAACTTCTGGATGTCATTTACCATTGGCATAATTATCGTGGGAGCAATTTTGGATCAAGTTGCTTTGATGTTTTTCAACAAAGACTCAACCAGAAGTAAGGCTGTGTTCCTTTTTTTGCACATTCTTCTTTTAGGACCTATTGTGAGGTAAGTGACACTAAAATAATTCCCTTTGCTCTTTATAAGAGATAAACATAAATAGGAGATTAATAAGATTACATGCAAACAATTTTTGTTTCTCTATTTAAATGTTTCCCTTTTAATTTTGTTATTTATATACTTCCAAAGCTTCAGTATGATTGTCATTGGTAATAAGATAATGGTAGGTTTTAAAAGAACAATAGGGGCCTGCGACTTGGCTCACTAGGCTTATCCTCCACCTGCAGTGCTGGCACACCGGGTTCTAGTCCCGGTGGGGGCACTGGATTCTGTCCCAGTTGCCCCTCTTCCAGGCCAGCTCTCTGTTGTGGCCAGGGAGTGCTGTGGAGAATGGCCCAAGTCCTTGGGCCCTGCACCCCATGGGAGACCAGGAGAAGCACCTGGCTCCTGCCATTGGATCAGACATGCCAGCCGTGGCGGCCATTGGAGGGTGAACCAATGGCAAAGGAAGACCTTTCTCTCTGTCTGTCTCTCTCACTGTCCACTCTGCCTGTCAAAAAAAAAAAAGTACAATAGGAACAATTATTTAATTATTTGCTTATCCTCTTTAAACACTTTTTTAAAAAGATATTAATTTATTCAATTGAAAGGCAGCGTTACATCTTTGAAATAAAGCTGAAACTTGGAGTACAAATATGAAGTTAAAAAATCACTTTTATTCATCTGTTAATAAGCTGTTTTAAAAAAACTTTTATTTAATAAATATAAATTTCCAAAGTACAATGTTTGGATAGCAGTGGCTTCCCCCCACCCCATAACTTCCCTCCCACCCACAACCTTCCCATCTCTCATTCCCTCTCCCATCCCATTCACATCAGGATCATTTTCAATTATCTTTATATACAGAAGATCAATTTTGTGTATGTTAAGTAAAGATTTCATCAGTTTCTACCCACACAGAAACACAAAGTATAAAGTACTGTTTGAGTACTAGTTATACCATTAATTCATATGGTACAACACATTAAGGACAGAGATCCTACATGAGGAGTAAGTGCACAGTGACTCCAGTTGTTGATTTAATAATTGACACTCTTGTTTACGGTGTCACTAATCACCCTAGGCTCTTGTCATGAGCCTCAAGACTACGGAGACCTCTTGAGTTCGTCAACTCTGATCTTCTTTAGACAAGGCCATAGTCAAAGTGTAAATTCTCTCCTCTCTTCAGAGAAAGGTACTTCCTTCTTTGATGGCCTGTTCTTTCCACCGGACTCTCACTCATGGAGATCTTTCATTTAGGTTTTTTTTGTTTTTGTTTTTGATTTGTTTTGGTGTTTTGTTTTGCCTTTTTTTTTCCAGAGTGTCTTGGCTTTCCATGCCTGAAATATTCTCATGGGCTCTTCAGCCATATCCGAATGCCTTAAGGGCTGATTCTGAGGCCAGAGTGCTGTTTAGGACATCTGCCATTCTATGAGTCTGCTGTGTATCCTACTTCCCATGTTGGATCATTTGTCCTTTTTTATTCTATCAGTTATTATTAGCCAACACTAGTCTTGTTTATGTGATCCCTTTGACTCTTAATCCTATCATTATGATCAATTATGAACTGAAACTGATCACATTCACTAGTGAGATGGCATTGGTACCTGCAACCTTGATGGGATTGTAATGGAATCCCCTGGTATGTAACATGTGCTGAACTGTACATCTCCTTCCCTTCTTATTCACACTCATATTTAACAGGGATCACTTTTAAGTTAAATTTAAACACCTAATAATAATAATTCTGTGTTAATAAAAGAATTCAAGCAGTGGTATTAAGTAGAACAAAAAAAATACTAGAAGGAATAAAGTAGTAAGCAGTTTCTAGTTAGGACTATGGCTGATCAAGTCATTGTTTCTCATAGTGTTCATTTCACTTCAACATGTTTCCTTTTAGGTGCTCAGTTACTTGTAACAGATCAGGGAGAACATATGTTATTTGTCCCTCTGGGACTGACTTATTTCACTCAGCATGACATTTTCCAGGTTCCCCCATTTTGTTGCAAATGACTGGATTTGTTTTTTTTTTACTGCTGTATAGTGTTCTATAGAGTATATATCCCACAGTTTCTTTAACCAGTCTCCCATTGATGGCATTTAGGTTGATCCCATGTTTTAGCTATTGTGAATTGAACTGCAATAAACATTGATATACAGATAACTCTTTTATTTGCCAATTTAATTTCCTTTGGGTAAATTCCAAGGAGCGGGGTGGCTGGGTTGTATGGTGGGGTTATATTCAGTTTTCTGAGGAATCTGCAGACTGACTTCCATAGTGGCTTCACCAGTTTGCATTCCCACCAAGAGTGGGTTAGTGTCCCTTTTTCCCCACATCCTCTCCAGCATCTGTTGTTGGTAGATTTCTGTATGTGAGCCATTCTCACTGGGGTGAGGTGAAACCTCATTGTGGTTTTGATTTGCATTTCCCTGATGGCTAGTGATCCTGAACATTTTTCAATGTGCCTGTTGGCCGTTTGGATTTCCTCTTTTGAAAAATGTCTATTGAGGTGCCTGGCCCATCTCTTAAGTGGTTGGTTTGTTTTGATGTTGTGGAGTTTCTTGATCTCTTTGTAGATTCTGGTTATTAATCCTTTATCAGTTGCATAGTTTGCACATAATTTTTTCCCATTTTGTCAGTTGCCTCTTCACGCTCCTGACTGCTTCTTTTGCATGACAGAAACTTCCCAATGTGATACAATCCCAGTTGTTAATTTTGGCTTTGACTTCCTGTGCCTCTGTGGTCTTTTCTGTGAAGTCTTTGCCAGTGCCAATATCTTTTAGGGTTTCTCCAGTGTTCTCTAATAATTTGATGGTGTCACGTCACAAATTTAGCTCTTTAATCCATGTTGACTGGATTTTTGTGTAAGGTGTAAGGTAGGAGTCTTGCTTCATGAGTAAGCTGTTTTTATAGACTATTAATCTAAAAAGAGTTAATTTGAATTAATTATACATTTAGATTTCAAGGATATATTGATAATTACAGAAATTTGAATACTGCAATATAAGGCAAATTTAAGTATCATTAATAGAAAAAATCAAATTCAGTGAAAAGGGATTTTCAGTTATCACATGAGATAATTTAGGTTTCAATCACTATTTATCCTATGTGGAGGAAAGGACTTACAAATAAATGACAAGAAAAAAGACAACTAAGGAATAACTAAGCAAAGCTACTGACAATTTTAGAAAACATAATCTTCGAGTAATGAAAATAAATGTCTGAAAATGTTTATATAAAATACAAATAACACAAAACATGCAAAATTTTAAGTATCTTGCACAAAAATAATCTTATCTTCTACTTAAATAACCTCAAGAAAAATGAAATTAAAAGGCAAGTTTGTTTGGGTTCAAAGAATTTTAAAATCAATGCATATTTTTGTCATATAGAGACTTCCATTAAATTTTTAAAAGAAATGTTAAAATTATGTTTCTTTATTCTAACAGGTGTTTACAGATCATTGTAAGTTATCATAAATTGGCAAAGAAAATTAACCAAGAGAAGAAAGAGACTCAGTGTAATAATGGAAGAAATATAATACTGGAAAAAGATACAGTTCTCTCAATGTATGGTATCTTTAGGCAGTGCAAAGCTTTCAAATGCATGGCAGTGATCCAAGCCTTTTTTGGTTCTGTTCCACAATTAATTGCCCAGTTATATATCACCTTCACTATAAGAGAATGGCCTCTTGGTAGAGGTAAGTTGAGTTATTTGATATTGAAAGCCATTCTTTTTTTTTTTCTGACAGGCAGAGTGGACAGTGTGAGAGAGAGAGAGAAAGGTCTTCCTTTCTCCATTGGTTCACCCCACAATGGCCGCTGCAGTGCTGATCTGAAGCCAGGAGCCAGGTGCTTCTCCTGGTCTCCCCATGGGGTGCAGGGCCCAAGCACTTGGGCCATCCTCCACTGCACTCCTGGGCCACAACAGAGAGCTGGCCTGGAAGAGGGGCAACTGGGACAGAATCCGGCGCCCCGACCGGGACTAGAACCTGGTGTGCCGGCACCGCAAGGCGGAGGATTAGCCTGTTGAGCCATGGCGCCAGCCAAAAGCCATTCTTCTAAGAGGATTTGACAATAATAATATGAAAATACAATTTGGAATGTTGGCAATTGAGACAATAGGTGAATAAAATTTCCATGAAAATTAAATACACATATATAGATTTAAAATAAGTACATAGTTGTGAACTCCATATGTAGACTTTGATTTTTAACTTCAAATTATTTTATTCATTTTTTGCTATTATTTAAAATTTTACTTTAAACTAATACTTTCTATGGTATTACAATTAGCATAATTATACAACAGATACAATAAATAATTTGCCTTAATTTGTGCAGTCATTTATCCTCTTTTTTGTAGACTTATTTTTTTCACTTACTAGAAGGTAGAGTTACAGAGAAAGAAGGAGAGACACACATACACAGAGATATCTCCCAACCACTAGTCCATTCTCAAAATGGTAACACTGGCTTAGGTTGTGTCAAGCAAAAGCCAGGAACCTGGATATAATCTAAGTTTCCATACATGGGTGTAGAGATCCAAAGCACACATGCCAACCTCTGTTGCTGGCCCATTACTATTAGCAAGGAGCTGGATTGGAAGTGGAGCAGCTGAGTGTTGAACAGGTGGCAGCTTAACCCACTTTGCCACGATGCTGGCCCCACCTATCCTATTAACAAACAATATTTTGGAGTGTATTTTTATTTTTGCTCATGGCAAAATGTTGATACCTACTTCTACTTGAAAATTATGAGTTTCATGCATTTAAAATTCTTCAAACAGTATAAAGCTTATGAAAATATTTAATACATATATGATAATTATCTTCTGGCTTATATATTTAATGTTAAATGATGTGGTAAGGCATACTATGATTTTATAGAATTCCTCCTAATGATGATAACTTATAGAAATATATTTAGCTTCCTTTTAATTTTATTTTGAGAAGTTTAAATAATTTTTATCAATTTTATTTACTTTTATTTTTGGTAGGAGTCATAATTAGTAGAAAATTTTACTTACTTTCCTAAGGTATACTGAATATTACATATTGTTTAAACATTTTTATTTATATAAGGTAAACAAATTTAATATATTTCATATTATACAGAATTAGGAACATAGAGAGACTTCCTACCCTAATATCCCTCTTGCCCACAATCCCACACTCCCTTGTTTTTCTTATTTTTTCAATCTAATTTTTACAATGATGTATTTTTAGTTTATTTTACAATCATAAAGCTTAACTCTCCACTAAGTAAAGAATTCAACATATGGTATGAAAAAGAAAAAAAGATACTGTTCCTCAGCAGTAGAGACAAAGACCATAACAATAATCAAATCTCAATATTGAATTTAGTTCAAACACCTTATTTGTACACTATTAGTTACCACAGATCAAGGAAAAAAAATGCTTTTTATTTTGAGGATTGGCTAATTCTTCTAATAATATCAGTTTCCAGGTGCATATATTTTGGTGCAAAAGATAGTACATTCATTTTTCATGACGAATGATATTCCATAGTATGAGTATATCACATTTCCTTCACCCAGTCAATGGCTAATGGACATCAAAGTTGATTCTATATTTTAGTTATTATAAATTGAGCTGCAATAAACCTGGATAGAGATAACTTATCTGAAAAATATAATTTCATTTGGGTTAATTCCTAGGATTGGAATGGCTGAGTCACATGGTGGCTCTATTTTCAGATTTTTGAAGAATCTTCATAGTTTTACATAATTGTATCAGTCTACATTACCAAAGTGGATTAGAGTGCCCTCTCCCTCACAGCCTCATCAGATTTACTGATTTTATTTATTTCACCCCATTTAGACCAGGGTTGGTAGAAACCTCATTGTGGTTTTGATTTGCAATTTCCTGATGGCAAGTGATCTTGAGCATTTTTTCGTGTGTGTGTGTCTGTTGGCCAATTAAATTTTCTCTCTTGAAAACTGCCTATTCAACAACTCCTTTGCCCATTTCTTAACTGGATTGTTTACTTTGTTGTTGTTCAGTTTCTTAACTCTATAGATTCTGGATATTTATCCTTTATAAGTTGCAGGGTTTTGCAAAATTTTCTCCCATTCTGTTGGTTGTCCCTTCACTTTGTGTACTTGGAGTATAGAAGCTTCTTAATTTGATATAATCCTATTTGCTTATTTTTGCTTTAACTGCCTATGCTTCTGAGGTCTTTCCGAGAAGTCTTTCCCTATGCCAAATTCTTGAAGAGTTTCTCCAATATTCTTTAGTAATTTGATGTTATTAGGTATTTGATTTGATTTGATTTGATTTGATTTAGGTCTTTGATCCATTTTGAGTAGATTTTTGTGTAACATATAATGTAGGAGTCTTGTTTCATACTTTTGCATTCAGAGATTCGATTTTTTCAGGAACATCTGTTGAGGAGACTATACTTTCTCTAGGAATTGATTTTAACTCCTTTGTCAAAAAATAATTGGTTGTAGATGTGTGGGTTGATTTCTGGGATTTCTATTCTAGTCCATTTTTCTAAACATCTATTTTTGTGCCACTGTCAGGCTTTTTTTTTTTTTGCCAAGTTGTATATCATGAAATCTGGAATTGTGTTGCCTCTATTTTTTTTTTTTTTGACAGGCAGAGTGGACAGTGAGAGAGAGAGACAGAGAGAAAGGTCCTCCTTTGCCATTAGTTCACCCTCCAATGGCCGCCGCAGGAGCCAGGTGCTTCTCCTGGTCTCCCATGGGGTGCAGGGCCCAAGCACTTGGGCCATCCTCCACTGCACTCCCTGGCCACAGCAGAGAGCTGGCCTGGAAGAGGGGCAACCGGGACAGAATCCGGTGCCCCGACCTGGACTAGAACCCAGGGTGCCGGCACTGCAGGTGGAGGATTAACCTAGTGAGCCACAGTGCCAGCTGCCTCTATTTTATTTTGTTATTTAAAATTGATTTAGATATTCAAGATCTCTTGTGTTTTGTGTTTCCTTGTGAACTTTAGCATCACTTCTTCTAACTCTGAGACTAACGTTATTGGTATTTTTATTGGAACCACTGAATCTATAAATTACATTGAGTGGTATGGACATTTTGATTATTTTAATTCTTTAATTCCATAAAGATGGAATGTTTTTTCATTTTTGTGTCTTATTTTTTCTTTAATTTTATATAATTTTCACTGTAGATATTCACCTAGTTGATCAAATTTATTCCAAGATATTTAAATTTTTTGTAGAGTTTGTGAATGGCATTGATCTCACAAGTTCTTTCTCAGGCAAGGCATTGTCTGTATATACAAAGGCTATTGAGTTTTTTAAGGTAATTTTATATCCTGCAACTTTATTGAACTTTTTTATGAGTTCCCATAGTATTTTAATGGAATCACTTTGTTACCTTATAGATAGGATCTTGTCATCTGTAAACAGGGATAATTTGACTTTACCTTTCTGATTTGTATAATTTTGATTTATTTTTCTTACCTAATGGTTCTGGCTAAAACTTCCAGGACTTATTGAATAAGAATTGTTGAAATTGGCATTCTTTTCTGGTTCCAGATGTCAGTGGAAATACATCCAGCTTTTTACCACTCAATAAGGTGCTGGCTTTGGGTTTCCTGTGTATTGCCTTGGTTGTTATAAGGAATGCTCCTTTGTACCCAATGTATTTAAAGTTTTTATCATGAAATGATATTTATTTTATCAAATAATTTCTCTGCATATATTGAGATAATTATGTGGTGTTTTTCTTCAAATTGACAATGTGATGTGTCACATTTAGGGATCTGCATAATTTTAATTAAATTTTAAAATTTATACAAGTGGATCAAATTTCACATATCTAAAATACAGCTTTTTTAAAAAAAGATTATTTATTTATTTATTTATTTGAGAAGTAGAGTTATAGACCATGAGAGGGAGACAGAGAAAGAGAAAAGTCTTCCATCCTCTGGTTCACTCCCCAATTGGCTACAATGGCTGAAGCTGAGCCAATTCAAATCCAGGAAATAGGAGCTTCCTTCAGGTCTATCATGTGGGTACAGGGGCCCAAACACTTGGGCCATCCTCTACCACTTTCCCAGGCCATAGCAGAGAGCTGGATCAGAAGTAGAGGACTAGAACCAGCACCCATATGTGGTGCTAGTGCCACAAGTGGAGGATTAACCTACTGTATCACAGTGCCAGCTCCCATTTTAAGAATATAATACACTTCCCACCCCATCCTCTCTCACTCCATCACTCTCACTTTTCCTCCCCAGCTTCTCTTGTTTTTCTTTTTAATTTTTGTGACAATATACTTTTTTCCCTTTGAGAACAAGTTTATCATTAATTGTAGAAACACCTTAGGAAACAAGCAATGGCATTGGACACTTAGGCTTATCTAAAACTTATAAGATATAAGAATATCATCTACTAAACACAGAAATAAAGTAAGTCTTTAAGAATAAGTTTTACTATTAGCTCTCATAATACAATTCTTTGAGGACAGAAGTCTTGCATGGAAAGTTGGTGCACAGTGACTCCTGTTTATTTAACAATTAACACTCTTATGTATGACATCAGTGATCACTTAGATTCTTGACATGATCTGTCTAGGTTATGGAAGACTTCTGTATCCACAATCTCCTTCAGTATTTAGAGTTGGCCATAAACAAAGTGGAAGTTCTCTCCTGCCTTCAGAGAAAAGTATATCCTTCTATAATGACTACTTTTTTCCATAAGAGTCTCTCCCACAGATCCTTCATGGAGGACATTTTTCCTGCAATGTCTTGGCTTTCTATGCTTGCAGTGCTCTTGGTGGGCTTTTCAGTCAGACCAGAATGCATTATTTAGGGCCGATTCTGAGATCAGAGTGCTACTTTAAGCATGTTTCTCTAAGAGCTGACTGTGAGGACTGCTTCCCATGTTGGAGTGTTCATGCCTTTTGAATCCTATTATTATTACCACTTAATCATATTTGTATGATCTCTTTAACATTAATACTATCTATATGGTCACTTTAACACTTAATTGTATCAATATGATCACTTAACACTTGAAAAGTTTTTTAAAAATTTTTATTTAATGATTTCATTTTTCATAGGTAGAACTTCAGAAATATAGTGGTTCTTTCCCCCCATATCCATCCTCCCACCCAGATTCCCATCTGACCTCCATTTCCCTTTCTCATCTACTTCTTCATTATGGTTCATTTTTTAGTTTGATTATATAGAGGACAAACTCCATGTTAAGTGAAAATTTCAACAGTTTGCACAACCCCCCCCACCAAACAGAGCATATTGAGTACAATTTGAGAACAAAATTTGCAGTTGATTCTCATAGTACAGTTCATTAAGGATGGAGTTTCTACATGGGGAGTAAGGACTTCTATTGTTCTTTTAATAATAAAGACTCTTATTTATGATATCAGTGATCACCCATGGCTCTTGCTATGGGCTGCCAAGGTTAAAAAGACTTTTGGGACCATAGACTCTATAAATATTTGGATATGACCTAAACAAAGTGGAAGTCTCTCCTCCATTCAGAGAAAAATACATCTTTCACTTATGGCCCTTTTTTTCCCCTGAGGGCTCACAGAGATCCTTCTTATAGGATATTTTTTGCCACAGAGTCTTGCCTTTTCATGCCTGAAATGCTCTTACAGGCCTTTTAGCCAGACCAGGAAGCCTTAAGGGTTGATTCTGAGGTCAGAGCATTATTTATAGGAAATTTCATTCTAGGAATCTGCTGTGTAGACTTCTTCCCATATGGACATTCCCTCCTTTTTAATTCTCCCTATTACTGATAGCAAGCAATTGATGCCATTTATATGATTATTTTTTACACTAACACCTATCTATATGTAGACGTTAACATTTAATATGATCATTTTAACAGTTATGATGCCTTTATAATACTGACTTTAATGGGTTTGGAGTCCAATGACAAGTTTTTAGGCTGTACCCTTAGATATAAGTCTGTAGGACTGTATGTAGAACTATACAGCTTTACAGTTATAGACTCTCTCTCTCCTATTGTCCTCTTATTTTTTACTGGGATATTTTTCCCATTGAGTTAGTTTACATATGATTAACTCTATGTTATGTAGAGTTCAACATATAGTATGAAGAACAAAATAAAAAGTAACAATAATAAAGTGTCCCTTGACAGGACAAGGCCTATTCAAGATATTGATTCTAAAAGTGTCAGTTTCTTTTCTATACCTTTCTTTTTAGAATGCTATTCTCACAAGTCAGGGAGAACATATGACATTTGTCTCCTTGTGATTTTGGTGTAAAGTGTAAGGTAGGGGTCTTGCTTTCATGTGGAAATCTGGTTTTCCCAGCACCATTTGCTGAAGAGGCTTTCTCTGTTCCAGAGCTTGGTTTTAGCTCCTTGGTCAAATATATGTTGGTTGTAAATGTTTGGATTGATTTCTGGTGTTTCTATTCTGTTCTATTGGTCTATCCATCTGTTTGTGTGCCAAAACCAGGGTGTTTAGGTTATAACTGCTTGGTAGTATGTCTTGAATTCTGGTATTGTGATACCTCAAGCTTTGTTTTTATTGTATAAGATTGCTTTAGCTATTCAAGGTCTCCTGTTCCTAAATATGAATTTCTTTTTTGACTGGCTGAGTTAGATGTTGACAGAGAGAGAGAGAAAAAGAGACAGAGAATAAGGTCTTCCTTTTCCATTAGTTCACCCCCCAGATGGCCTCTATGGCAGGCATACTGTGCTGATCTAAAGCCAGGAGCCAGGTGCTTCTCTTGGTCTCCCATGGGGTGCAGGGCCCACGCTCCTGGAGGAGGAGCAACTGGGACAGAATCTGGCACCCCAACTGGGACTAGACCCCAGGGTGCCAGCACTGCAGGTGGAGGATTAGCCTAGTGAGCTGTGGCACTGGCCCTAAATATGAATTTCATCATCATTTTTTCAAGATCTGAGAAAAATGTCTTTAGTATTTTGATTGGTATAACATTGAATCTGTAAATGCTTTTGGATGTATGGATATTTTGATGATATTTATTCTTTCAATCCATGAAATGGCAGATTTTCCATTTTCTTGTATCTTATTTCTTTCTTTGATGTTTGCAGTTCTAATTAGAGATCTTTGACAGCCTATGTAAACTTTAATCCAAGGTACTTGATAATATTTGTGATTATTGTAAATGCATTGATCTTAGAATCTCTTTCTCAGCCAGGGCATTGTTTGTGTATACAAAGGCTGTTAATTTATTTGTATTGTACCCTAATATTTCCAAACTCTTTTTCTTAAATAATTATTTATTTTAAAGTCAGAGTTACATAGAGGAGAGGCAGAGAGAGAGAGAGGTATTCCATCCTCTGGTTCACTCCCCAGATGGCATCAATGGCTGAAACTGCAACAATCCAAAGCCAGAAGCCAGGAGCTTCCTCTAGATCTCAAATTGTATGCAGGGGCCCAAGATCTTGGCCATTTTGTACTGCTTTCTCCAGGCCATAAGAGAGAGCTGGACAGGAAGTGGAGCATCTGGGACTTGAATTGAGTTTTTTTTAAAGCATTTTATCATTCTTTTTATCATCACAGTTTATCATCGAAGTGTTGTGTTCCTTTGCAGAGTTTCATTATCTTCCTTGTTGATGTTTCTCATACAGGTTTTTGTTGTCCTGTGATGGCTTTATCTTTGAAATATGTTTATGTGGCTTAATAAAACATTTGTTTATTCAATAAATATTCAGAGGTTTGTGCTGGGTGGGACCTTGGATATCTAGTCAGTGCTTTGGTATGGTGTTAGAGTCCAGGGTGGTACCCATGTTGGTCATGGCAGATCTTTATTATCAGCTGAGGAAGGGTATGATCACATTGGCTAGTGTGATTATTATCTCATCTCCTCTCTGCCAAGGTTATCAGTATCCAGGCTGAGCCCACAGTGGCTACATATCCCACCCATGCATTCACAGGAACCACAAAAAGGACCTGGGCAGTCCCCCGTGTGAGCACAGGACTTTCTACAATGACACTCCCCAGGGGCTTTGGGGACTCAAAGCCTCTGAAGCCAGAAACAGTTACTGCTCAAGAGCCCCAGCTAAACTCCAGGCCCTTTCATGTGGTCATAGCATTCCCACAGTTATATCACACAAGGCTTCACAGTCACAAGAGAAGAGCAAATCCACTCCCAGGCCTGATAGGCTACTCCATCCATGGAGAGAACCAAATGTTACTAGAGCCAGCTGCCTGTCAGTATTCCACCTTGGCACTTTAAGTAACAAGCACCAGGTATATAGAGGGGAGAGGAGAGCAGCAACTTGATAACCCCCCAAGCCAGACTCAGAGTCAATGGGACTGTGTATTTATCCCTTATACACAATCCCCTAGTCACACATATACAAGCATGGCAGGATTTATTTACCTTTTAAGATGCTGCTTCTGGCTGGTGCTATGGCTCACTAGGCTAATCCTCAGCACACCAGGTTTTAGTCCCGGTTGGGGTGCCAGATTCTGTCTGGTCGCTCCTCTTCCTGTCCAGCTCCCTGCTGTGGCCCGGGAGTGCAGTGGAGGATGGCCCAAGTCCTTGGGCCCTGCACCTGCATGGGAGACCAGGAGAATCACCTGGCTCCTGGCTTTGGATCGGCACAGCATGCCTGTCATAGAGGCCATCTCGGGGGTGACCCATGGAAAAGGAAGATCTTTCTCTCTCTCTCTCTCACTGTCTACTCTGCCAGTCAAAAAAAAAAAAAAAAAAAAGAAAAGAAAAAGAAAAGAAAAGAAAGAGAAAAAAAAGATGCTGCCTCTTTTCTGATGTTCTCTGGTAGCCCTGGTTGAGGGGTGAGAAGTAGGCAATGTGCTCTCATTTCACAGGTTTAGGTGGACATGCTACTCCCTCCTAACACTCCAGGCTGGATTCAGTCCATGTTGTTACAAGGTTCTCTTCCAGGCAATATCGCCAATGACATGGGCTACTACAGTCTGCTCTCATATCTTAAAAAGATGGCGCCTTGGCCTGTGCTGTGGCTCAATAGGGTAATCCTCTGCCTTGTGGCGCCGGCACACCGGGTTCTAGTCCCGGTTGGGGTGCCGGATTCTGTCCCGGTTGCCCCTCTTCCAGGCCAGCTCTCTGCTGTGGCCCAGGAGTGCAGTGGAGGATGGCCCAGGTTCTTGGGCCCTGCACCCCATGGGAGACCAGGAGAAGCACCTGGCTCCTGCCTTTGGATCAGTGCAGTGCACCGGCTGCAGCATGTTGGCCGCTGCGGCCATTGGAGGGTTAACGAACGACAAAGGAAGACCTTTCTCTCTCTCTCTCTCTCACTGTCCACTCTGCCTGTCAAAAACAAAACAAAACAAAACAAACAAAAAAGATGGCGTCTTGTCCTCATATTGATTCTAATACTGGTAGAAGCAGAACAGCAGAGTGCTGTAATTTTGCTGACAAATATGGTGCTCTACAGGAGTGGAGGAGGGAAAGAAGCAAGGCCATTTCTTGCTGTAAGCCTTTCAGTTGCTCAGACCCCATCTGAAGTCAAAGTTGATTGAATGTGGAATTCCCTCTCAGCTAAAACTGTAAGTGGTGGGGCATTCCATTATTTATTCTTACATTGTTGTACTATGACGGCAATTCACAGTTGGCAGTTGGCTTTGCCACACAACTGGCTGCTGTGGTATCTCTTCTCTACTCATGGCTACTCGAGAATTTTTCTCAAGGAGTCTTCATTGTTCCTTTGGTTTTTCACCAAAATTTTCTCTCATTCAGACCTTTGGTAATGTGATTCTTCATATGTGCTTTTCATATTCCATAGTAGCTGAAGTTAGTGTGTTTACATATTATTTGGCCATCTACATTGTAATCTTTAGTTGACTTATTTTTATTATTAAAACTTTATATTAGAAATGTATATCCTCTTTATTCTTATAGTTTTCAAATTTATATACACAATTAGTTTAGAATTTTTAAAAATCTGCTTTAATTTCTTTATTCATTTTTTGTTTGAACTTCAGAAACCTTAATTTGTTGTTTAATTTTACTTTCCTAAATGCAATATAGGTCATTTATTTTCATCACTGTTCATAAATATACTGAAGAATGCTAATAGTTTTGGAGTTTCTTTTTTATTTTTAAAGTTAACCATGTTTGGCTATGGTTCTTTCTTTTTTTTTTTTTCTTGACAGGTAGAGTTACAGACAGTGAGACAGTGACAGAAAGGTCTTCCTTCCATTGATTCACTCCCTTAATAGCCACTATGGCCAGCGCTGCACTGATCCAAAGCCAGGAGCCAGGTGCTTCTCCTAGTCTCCCATGTGGGTGCAGGGCCCAAGCACTTGGGCCATCCTCCACTGCCCTCCCGGGCCACAGCAGAGAGCTGGCCTGGAAGAGGAGCAACTGGAACTAGAACCCGGTGCCCCAACCAGGACTAGAACCCAGGGTGTTGGTGCCACAGACAGAGGATTACCCAAGTGAGCCATGGTGCCAGCCAGTTGTGGAGTTTCTCTATTTCTCAAAGTATAAATGAGAAATTATTTTATTTTTTAGTTTAATTCATATGAGGAAAGACTATTTGGTCTCTCCTTTTTTGTTTAACTTTATATTCAAGAATAACATATTGTTATTTGTTTTAAAAATTTATTTTATTTGAAAGTAAGAGTTACACAGTGAGAGGAGATGCAGAGAGAGAGAGCGTTCATCTGCTGATTCACTCCTCAGTTAGCTGCAATGGCTGTAGCTGTGCCAATCCAAACCCAGGAGTCTGGAGCTTTATTCCCATACAGGTTCAGGGGCCTATGGACTTGGGCCATCTTCTATTGCTCTCCCGGCCATAGCAGAGAGCTGGATCAGAAGTGGAGCAGCTAGGATTTGAACCAGTGCCCATATGGGATGCCAGCACATCAGAAACTAGCTTTACCTGGTAGGCCACAGCACCGGCCCCTTACATATGGTATTTTAATATGACAATTTTGTATTTGAAAGAATTGTTACTATTTCTTCCAAACTAACTTAGTGTAGTTATTTATTCAACTTATTTAAGTCTTTTTATCCTGTGTGGTTTTTTTTTTTTTTGCCTAATTTGGATAAGAATGAAGTTGAAATAAAATATACTATTTATGGAAAATTTTATTTATCAAAATACTCTTGAAAATTATGTATTTTAATTTGTGGAATGTTTTATTCCTCTTCTCCTCCAGTATTTCCATCAGTAACGCTTGTCAACTATTTCTAGAATTTAACTCCAGAATTAATTTTTATTTCCTGCTAAAACATTAAACATTTTTATGTTATATTACCCTTCTGTTGGATACTCTTTCCTTCTAGTAAGTGATCCAAAAAGAACATAGTTTAAGGCAAAATGCACATGATTTTATTATTTTAAATAAATAATAAATATATTTATTATATAATATTAATAATTAATAATATAATATTAATAATATAATAATATAATATTAATATTAATATTAATAATAAATATTTTTATTATTTTGAATTTTAATATTTCTAATATTGTACTATTTGTATACCATCATAATTGAATTTAATCAACTTCATTTTTCACTTGGGGGTTAATGTGTTTATGTGTGTGTATAAGTGTAGATATACATGTACCATCTCTTTACAGTATGTTTTTTCAGGTAAAATTTGTTTTACATGATATTTACTATGCCTCTGATTTTAGAATATTAATAACACATATCAAAGTGAATGATTGTCTGATCTATAAATGAGAGGCAGATATGGAGAGTTCTTAAAATAACTGCTTTAAAATAGAATATCATTATAACTAACATTTTTGTGTTTATTTTTAATAGCACTGTTGATGACATTTTCTCTGATATCAGTTACTTATGGGGCCATTCTCTGCAATATACTGACCATCCAGATCAAGTACGACAATACTAATTTTCAGTTACACCCAGTACATTTCATGTGCATCACGTTATGGCGTAGTTTGGAGATTACTTCACGAGTAGTGACTTTGGTACTTTTTACCACATCTCTAAAACTAAAAAGTGTGCCATTTTTATTAATCATATATTTCATATCATTTTTGGCACCATGGCTGGAGTTTTGGAGAAGTGGATCTCATCTTCCCAGCAACAGGAAAAAGAGATTCTATCCAATATGTACACTTATTGTGATCACTCTACTATATGCAGCAATTGACTTCTCCTGCTGGTCAGCAGTGAAACTGCAGTTATCACATGAGGAAATAATTGACAAAAGACAGAAACGGATTCATAGAACCCTACATTACATCTTTCGGTTCCTAGAAAATGTGATAATGATATTAGTATTCAGGTACTTTGGAAGAAAAACTTTATTGAATTGTTGTGACTCATTAATTGCTGTGCAACTCATCTTAACTTACCTGCTATCCATTGGTTTTATGCTCCTCTTCTATCAGTATTTGTACCCAGGGTCATCAGACAAAGCATTACCACAGCATTCTGAAAATCAGCCTGAAGCAATGTGATTTTATGTAAGCATCTAGATTAAAATAATCTAAAATAGTTTTTAGAAAGCTGAGAATTTGTCTCCCTTGGAAAAGGAGTGGGTATTTTTTGTTCAAGAAAGTAATTGCTATTCACAATCCAGAAAAAGAAGAAAGATTTCCACAGAGCCACGAGCAAAGAGCTGAACAGAATTTTATTAAGACATTCATATTAGTAAGAAAAAATCTTACTACATATTTTTAGTATACAGCAAAGTGTTGCAAACAGTTGCTAATAAAATTGCTTTTTCTCTTGTAAATGAACAGGACTTTGAATTCTGTCACTGCTTCAAGATAAATAACTTCCAGTTTTTATATTTTCAGTTGCTCTACAGAAATTGTTTTTAAAAATCCATTTCTTGCCAAAAACTTTGCAGGACCTATAATCACAGCCTAGTCCATTTCCCCTTGAGATAGCTTTAAATCCTGGGTCTTTAATTTGGCCACATATATTTGTAATCAAACTTCAAAATGAGCATAGGTGGTGGCAGTTGGTCTAGAAATAACACTCTGAATAAGACTTGCAAATTTCCCAGCAGAGTGCTTGTGTTCAATATCTTCCAAAAGCTCCTAAGTATTCCCTACTAATACAAACACTTGGAATCAGTGTTTATGGTACAAATAATTTGGCTCTCTCAATGATGTTGGAAATATTAATTGAATTCCTTGCTTCCAATGTGGTCTCATTCTAGCCCAGGTCCATGGAAGCACTTATGGAATACCAGTGAATGGGAATTCTCTGTCTGTCTGTCCATCTGCCTCACAAAGCATTGAATTTTTGAACACTATAGATTTCATCATGTACTTATAATAAAAACCTTACAGAGGAGAATTATGAAAAGGATCATTAATTGTCCTTTGCATTTAATTATGACTACCAAAAAGCAACACAATATTGATGCATCATAAAACACTGAAATTTATCATTAGAAATAATCATTTTAATGAGTTAACATGCTAATTTACACCTGCACCAACAGTGTACAAGTTTCCTTTCTTGCTACATCCATCTCAAATCTTACCTTTTGTCCTTGCCAATACTTATCAATTTTTGAGAATAACTATTCTTTCAGATATGGAGAGAATCCACATAAAGTTTTAATGTGCATTTTCCTGATGACTGGTGATGTTATCATTTTTTTGTTTTTTAAGATATTTTATTTTTTAACTTTTATTTAATAAATATAATTTCCAAAGTACAACTTTTGGATTATAGTGAAATTTCCCCCCATAACCTCCCTCCCAACACAACCCTCCCATCTCCCACTCCCTCTCCCATTCCATTCACATCAAGATTCATTTTCAATTATCTTTATATACAGATAATCAACTCTATACTAAGTAAAGATTTCAACAGTACACAACCAAACAGAAACTCAAAGTGTAGAGTACTGTTTGAGTACTTGTTATACCGTTAATTCACATTGGACAACACATTAAGGACAGAGATTCTACATGGGGAGTAAGTGCACAGTGACACCTGTTGTTGATTTAACAATTGACACTCTTGTTTATGGTGTCACTAATAACCCTAGGCTCTTCTCATGAGCTGCCAAGACTACGGAACCCTCTTGAGTTCGCCAACTCTGATCTTCTTTAGACAAGGCCATAGTCAAATTGGAGGTTCACTCCTCCCTTCAGAGAAAGGTACCTCCTTCTTTGATGGCCTGTTCTTTCCACTGGACTCTCACAAAGATCTTTCATTTAGTTCCTTTTTTGCCAGAGTGTCTTGGTTTTCCATGCCTGAAATAGTCTCATGGTCTCTTCAGCCAGATCTGAATGCCTTAAGGGCTGATTCTGAGGCCAGAGTGCTGTTTAGGACATCTGCCATTCTATTAATCTGCTGTGTATCCTGCTTCCCATGTTGGATTGTTACTCCTTTTTACTTCTTTCAGTCAGTATTAAAGGAGACTTGTCTTGTTTATGTGATCCCTTAGACACTTAATCCTATCTTTTTGATCAATTACAAGCCAAAACTGATCACTTTGACTAGTGAGATGGCATTGGTACATGCCACCTTGATGGGATTGAACTAGAATACCCTGGCATGTTTCTAGCTCTAACACTGTGCATAAGTCCAAGTGAGCATGTGCCAAACTGTACATCTCCTTTCTCTTATTCCCACTTTTATATTTAATGGAGATCACTTTCCAGTTAAATTTAAACAACTAATAATAATTGTGTGTTAGTTAAAGAGTTCAATCAATGGCATTAAGTAGAACAAAAAATAGTAAAAGGAATAAAATAGTTGTTTCTTGACAGGACAAGATCTTATCAAGTCATTGTTTTTCATAGTGTCCTTTTCACTACTACAGGTTTCCTTTTAGGTGCTCAGTTAGTTGTCACCAATCAGGGAGAACATATGTTATTTGTCCCTTTGGGACTGGCTTATTTACTCAGCATGACATTTTCCAGATTTCTCCCTTTTGTTGCAAATGACTGGATTTCATTTACATATCCCATAATTTCTTTATCCAGTCTTCTGTAAATGGGCATTTAGGTTGATTCCAGGTCTTAGATATTGTGAATTGAGCTGCAATACACATTAAAGCGCAGACAGTTCTTTTATATGCCAACTTAATTTCCTTTGGGTAAATTCCAAGGAGCGGGATGGCTCCTTGGTAGGGTTGTATGGTAGGGTTATATTCAGTTTTCTGAGTAATCTCCAAACTGACTTCCATAGTGGCTTTACCAGTTTGCATTCCCACCAAGAGTGGGTTAGTGTCCCTTTTTCCCCACATCCTCTCCAGCATCTGTTGTTGGTAGATTTCTGTATGTGAGCCATTCTCACTGGGGTGAGGTGAAACCTCATTGTGGTTTTGATTTGCATTTCCCTGATGGCTAGTGATCCTGAACATTTTTCAATGTGCCTGTTGGCCATTTGGATTTCCTCTTTTGAAAAATGTCTATTGAGGTGCCTGGCCCATCTCTTAAGTGGTTGGTTTGTTTTGATGTTGTGGAGTTTCTTGATCTCTTTGTAGATTCTGGTTATTAATCCTTTATCAGTTGCATAGTTTGCACATAATTTTTTCCCATTTTGTCAGTTGCCTCTTCACGCTCCTGACTGCTTCTTTTGCAGTACAGAAACTTCTCAATTTGATGCAATCCCAGTTGTTAATTTTGGCTTTGACTTCCTGTGCCTCCAGGGTTTTTTTCCAAGAAATCTTTGCTTGTGTCTATATCTTGCAGTATTTCTCTGATGTTCTCTAATACTTTGAAGGTGTTGGGTCATAGATTTAGCTCTTTAATCCATGTTGACTGGATTTTTGTGTAAGGTGTAAGGTAGGGGTCTTCATGCTTCTGCATGTGGAAATCCAGTTTTCCCAGCATCATTTATTGAATAGACTGTCCTTGCTACAGGAGTTAGTTTTAGATCCTTGATCAAATATAAGTTGGATGTAGATGTTTGAATTGATTTCTGATGTTTCAATTCTGTTCCATTAGTCTATCCATCTGTTTCTGTACCAGTTCCATGCTGTTTTGAATATAGCAGCCTTATAGTGTGTCCTGAAATCTGGTATTTTGATGCCTCCAGCTTTTTTTTGTACAAAATTGCTTTAGTTATTCAAGGTGTCCTCTGCCTCCACATGAATTTCAACATCATTTTTTCCAGATCTGAGATAATTTTTTTTAGTTTTTTGATTGTTATTGCATAGAATATAAATTGCATTTGGGAGAATGGACATTTTGATGATATTGATTCTTCCAATCCATGAGCATGGAAGATGTCTCCATTTTTTGGTATCTCTCTTATTTCTTTCTTTAAGATCTTATAGCTCTCATTGTAGAGATCTTTCACATCCTTGGTTAAGTTTATTCCAAGGTATTTGATTGTTTTTGTGGCTATTGTGAATGGGATTGATCTTATCAGTTCTTTCTCAGCTGTGGCATGGCCTGTGTACATAAAGGTTGTTGATTTTTCTGAATTGATTTTATATCCTGCTACTTTGCTAAACTCTTCTATGAGTTCCAACAGTCTCTTAGTTGAGTTCTTTGGATCCCCTAAATAAAGAATCATATCATCTGCAAAGAGGGAGAGAGAGACAGAGAGAAAGGTCTTCCTTTGCCATTGGTTCACCCACCAATGGCTGCCGCAGACGGCGGGCGCTGCGGCCGGCACACCACACTCATCCGATGGCAGGAGCCAGGTGCCAGGTGCCAGGTGCTTTTTCCTGGTCTCCCATGGGGTGCAGGGCCCAAGCACTTGGGCCATCCTCCACTGCACTCCTGGGCCACAGCAGAGGGCTGGCCTGGAAAAGGGGCAACCGGAACAGAATCCGGCGCCCCGACCGGGACTAGAACCCGGTGTGCCAGCGCCGCAAGGCGGAGGATTAGCCTGTTGAGCCACGGCGCCGGCCAGAACTATATTTAATAGCAGAGGTGATAGTGGCATCCCTGTCTGTTACCAGATCTCAGTGGAAAAGCTCCCAATGTTTCCCCATTCAATAAGATGCTGGCTGTGGGTTTTTCATAAATTGTTTTGATTATTGAGGAATGTTCCTTCTATACCCAATTTGCTTAGAGTTTTCATCATGAAGACTTTTTTATATCTGCGATGTCTGTTGTTAGATTCCCTTTTTAATCTCAATTTTATTGATTTGGGTCTTCTCTCTCTTTTTTTTTTTAGTTAGGTGAGCCAATGGTGTGTCAATTTTGCTTATTTTTTTCAAAAAATCAACTCTTCATTTTGCTGATCTTTTGTAATGTTTTTTATTCAATTCTGTTGATTTCTTCTCTAATTTTAATTATATCTCTTCTCCTATTAGATTTGGGTCTGGGTTTGCTGAAATTTTTCTAGATCCTTGAGATGCATTGATAGCTCATTTGTTTGGTGCCTTTCCAGTTTCTTGAATAGTCACCTGTTGCTATAATTTTTCCTCTTAAGACTGCTTTTGCTGTATCCCATAAGATTTGATATGTTGCTTCCAGAACTTTTTTTTATTTTTCTTTTGATTTCTTCTATGACCAATTGTTCATTCAGGAGCATGTTGTTCAATCTTCATGTGTTTGCTTATGCTCTAGGGATTCCTGAGTTGTGATTTTCTAGCTTCATTCCATTATGGTCTGAGAAGATTCATGGTATGATTTTCATTCTTTTGAATTTGCTGAGCCTTGCTTTATGGCCTAGTATGTGGTCAATCCTAGAGTAGGTTCATGTACTTCTGAGAAGATTGTGTATTCTTTAAGCGTAGGATAAAAAATTCTGTAGATATCTGTTGGATCCATCTGGACCATAGCATTGATTAAATCTGCTGTTGCTTGTTGATCTTCTGTCCAGTTGATCTGTCTATTTCTGAGTGGAGTATTGAAGTCCCCCAGTACTATTGTATTGGAGTCTAATTCTACCTTTAAGTCCTCTAACATATCTTTTAAATAAACAGATGCTCTGTAACTAGGTTCACATACATTTATAATAGTTACATCTTCCTGTTGAATTGATCTCTTAATCATTGTAAAATGCCCTTAATTGTCTCTCTTAACAGTTTTTGTGTTAAAGTTTATTTTTTCTGATGTTAATATGGCTACACCTGCTCTTTTTTGGTTTCTGTTGGCATTGAATAACTTTTTCCAACCTTTCACCTTCAGTCTGCATACACCTTTGTTGGAATGATGTGTTTCTTGTAAGCAATAAACAAATGTCTTTGTTTTTTAATCCATTCAGCCAGTGTGTCTTTTAACAGGTGAGTTGAGGCCATTTATATTCAATGTGACTATTGATAAGTAGTGACTTTGTCTTGCCATGTTTTCAAAGATATTTCTAATACATAATTTGAACTTTCTGTGACCCTTTACTGGGAGACTTTCTTCCTTAACCTTCTTTAAATTGATAACCATGTTTCTTCGTGTAATAGATCTTTAACATCTTTTCAGGGCTGCATGAATGGTAACAAATTCTTTTAATTTCTGTTTGCTGTGAAAGGTCTTTTTTTTGACAAGCAGAGAGGACAGTGAGAGAGAGAGAGAGAGAGAGAGAGAGAGAGAGAGAGAGAAGTCTTCCTTTGCCGTTGGTTCACCCCCTAATGGCCACTGTGGCTGGCGCGCTGCAGCCAGGAGCCAGGTGCTTCCTCCTGGTCTCCCATGGGGTGCATGGACCTGGGCCATCCTCCACTGCACTCCCAGACCACAGCAGAGAGCTGGACTGGAAGAGGACCAACCAGGACAGAATCTGGTGCCCCAACTGGGACTAGAACCCAGGTTGCTGGTGCTTCAGGAAGAGGATTAGCCTATTGAGCTGTGGTGCTAACCTCTATGAAAGGAGTTTTATTTCACCTTCATTCACAAATGAGAGCATTCCATTGTCTACTATTCTGGGTTGGCAGTTTTTTTTTTTTTCTCTTGGGACTTGGGCTAGATCTTGCCTTTCCTTCCTAGCCTATATAATTTCTGATAAGAAGTATGCTGAGAGTCTAATTGGAGATTCTCTAAGAGTAATCTGGCATTTCTTTCTTATACATTTTTTAATATTTTATTTTTGTGTCACTGTTGTGAGTTTGATTACAGTGTGTCATGGTGAGGATCTCTTCTGGGAGTTTATTGGGAGTTCTGTGTGCTTTCTGCACTTGAATGTCTCTTTCTTTCTACAAACCTGGGAACTTTTCTGATAATAGCTCACTAAAAAGGCCTTCCAATCCTTTCTCTTTCTCCATGCCTTCAGGAACTCCTAGAACTTGAACGTTCAGTTTTTTAATAGCATCCTGTAGATTCCCAACAATATTTTTTAGATTCCTAGTTTTCTCTTCTTTGGTTTGACTGTATACTTTCCTGTGCTCTAAGTTTGATATTCTCTCTTCTATTTCATTGATTCTGTTTTTAAGGTTCTCAAATGTGTTTTATATTTGTTCTATGAATTCTTTATTTCATTATGATTTCTCTTCAATATCTTAATTTCATGTTCTACTACATTCCTTATTTCACTTTGATTCCTCCTTAAGATTTCATTTTCATGAGAGATTTTTTTGTCATATCCTGCATGCATTTCAGTAGTTCATGCATTTCTTTTTGATTACTTCTAAATACTCTTTCATAAATTTTTGAGTCCCATTTCTTGCATTTCATCTATCTCATTGCCTTCATAATCTTGTATTAGACTGTCATATTCTTTTGGGAGCATCATGTTGTCTTCCCTGTTTTTGTTTCCTTGGTTTTTGCGTTTGTTGTTTGGCATTGTGGAGATATTCTTTTTGTTTCTTCTGTTTTTTTCATTGTGGTGGCTTTTCTGTTATACTATGATTCTAGATTAAGTGGACCTCCTTCTTTTGGTGAATCTCTAGAGGCTTGTGGTGGGTGTGCTCAGAGAGCTCTATTCAGTTCTTCAGGGTTAATGGTGTGCCTAAGGTGAGACCCCCAAGTTTGATGTGGTAAATCTCTCTCTCTCTCTCTCTCTCTCTCTCTCTCTCTCTCTCTCTCTCTCTCTCTCTCTCTATTTCTCTCTCTCTCCTTTTCTCTCTCTCTCTTTTTATTCAGAAAGGAAGTAAATCCGCAAGGCTGAGCTTTCTCCTCAATGGTGATCAGTGCCTGAGTGCTAGCCCCAGTGGGTATAATATTCTCTGTCCCAAGTACCATGCAAAGGATCTGTGCAGTCCTCAGCGTAAGCTGATTCTCCTGCAATGTCTCTCGCTGGGTAACCAGGACCACATGAGCTTTGGCATCTCTCATGGAGACTACTCATATCTCAGCCCCACACCCTCAATTTTTTTCACAGTCCTGGTTCATAAGCTCCATATATTGACTAGGTCTTAGTCTCCTGTTATTATTTCCCACCAGAGTCAGATTTTTCTGTTTCGTTGAGGGCAGGCACAGCCCTAAGCTAGCACAGCTCTTATGTATGTCCAAAATGATGCCCTCTTTATTGGCTTGCACAGCATTGTAAGGTGAATGGAGAGAGAGAATCTTGTCCATACCACCACTTTTATTTTTTCTCTTCTCTAGTTAGGCTGGTCTACTTTCCCCCATGGGGCTTTAAGCCTCATTGCCTCTAGGCTCTTCTTGCTGCCCTTCCACCAGTGTCTCAGGCTAATGTGTCTTCACCTCAGCTCTCTTTCTGGCACTGGTGCTGAACTCTCAGCAGCTGGACTCCTGAGCCATGGGCACCTACCCCTCCACATAGATCCACCATGTCCCTCTAATTCCAGAAGAGTTTCCTCTGCTGCTGTTTTTTCCCTAACTCTTCCCTAAGACTACACTATCTACACTTTAAAAAATTAAAAAAAAATTTTTTTTTGACAGGCAGAGTGGACAGTGAGAGAGAGACAGAGAGAAAGGTCTTCCTTTTCCCGTTGGTTCACCCTCCAATGGCTGCTGCGGCTGGCGTGCTGTGGCCGGTGCACAGCGCTGATCCGATGGCAGGAGCCAGGTGCTTCTCCTGGTCTCCTATGGGGTGCAGGGCCCAAGCACTTGGGCCATTCTCCACTGCACTCCCTGGCCATAGCAGAGAGCTGGCCTGGAAGTGGGACAACCGGGACAGAATCCGGTGCCCCAACTGGGACTAGAACCTGGTGTGCTGGTGCCGCAAGGTGGAGGATTAGCCTAGTGAGCCACAGCGCCGGCCACTATCTCCACTTTTTAAAAGCTATATATTTCCTGGACTATCAGTGTGCTCCCTCCATATTCTGCCATCTTGGGACCCTCTATATTGGTTATTAATTCTTTAAGCATTGTATTGTTTGCAAATATTTTGTCTCATTCAATTAGTTGCCTCTTCACTTTGCTTATTGTTTCTTTTGCAGTACAGAACTCAATTTGATGTAATCCCATTTGCCAATTTTGCTTTAGATTTCCTGTATCTCTGAGGTCTTTTCCAAAAACCTTTCTCTATGCCAATATCTTTTAGAGTTTCCACAATATTTTCTAATAATTTGATGGTGTTAAGTTAGATTTAGGTCTTTAGTCATTTTTGAGTGGATTTTAGTGAAAGATGTAATATAGGGATCTTGCTTCATCCTTCTGCATGTGGAAATTCAGTTGAAGAGACTGTCCTTGCTCCAGGGATTGACTTTAGTTCCTTTGTCAAAGAAAGTTGATTGTAGAAGTTTGGATTGATTTCTGGCATTTCTATTCTGTTTTATTGGTTTACCCATCTATTTTTGCACCAGGCTGTATTGATTATAACTATACAGCAGTATGTCTTTAAATCTGGTATTGTGACGCATCCAGATTTGTTTTTGTTGTACAAGATTACTGTATCTGTTTGGGTCTCATGTGATTCCATATGAATTTCAGTATTATTTTTTTCAATATCTGAGAATGTCCTTGGTATTTGAGTGGTATTGCATTAAATATGCAGATTTTTTTGGTAGTGTGGACATTTTGATATTGATTCTTGCAATTCATGAACATAGATGATTTTTCCATTCTTTTGTATATTCTTCTATTTCTTTCTTTCAAGTTTTGTAATTCTCATCATAGGGATCTTTGACATCCTTGGTTAAATTTATTCCAAGACATTTGCTTTTTTGTGGTTATTATGAATGGGATTGGTCTTAGTAGCTCTTCTGGTTTGTTGCATTGTATGTGTATATAAAAGCTGTTGCTTTTTGTGTATTGAATTATATCCTGATACTTTTCCAAACTCTTCTATGAGTTCCAATAGCCTCTCAGTGAAGTCTTTTGGATTCCTGATATAAAGAATCATGTCATCGGCAAATAAGGACTTCCTCCTTGCCAATTTGTATCCCTTTTATTTCTTTTACTTGACTGATGGCTCTGGCTGAAACTTCCAGCACTATATTTAAAAGCAATGGTGAGAGTGTTCATCTTTGTCTGATTTGAGATCTCAGTGGGAATGTTTTCAAATTTTCCCCATTCAATTGGATGCTGGCCACGGGTTTGTCATAAATTGCCTTGATTGTGTTGAGGGGAGTTCATTCAATACCAAATTTACATAAGTTTTCTTCATAAAAGGGTATTGTATTTTGTCAAAGGCTTTCTCTGCATCTACTGAGATAATCAGATGATTTTTATTCTTGAATTTGTCAATGGATGCATCATATTGATTGATTTATGAATGCTGATCCATCCCTGCAAATTATTGATAAATCCCACTTTGCCCAAGTGAAAAATCTTTGTGATTTTGGATTTGATTGGCTAGTATTTTGTTCAATATTTTTGTGTCTCTGTTCATCAGGGAAATTGTTCCATAGTTCTATTTTCTGGTTTAGGAATTAAGGTGTTGCTGGCTTCATAGGAATAATTTGGGAGGATTCCCAAATTTCAGATGTATTGAATAGCTTGAAAAGAGCTGAGATTATTTTTCATTAAAAGTCTGGTAGAATTCAGATTGAAGCCTTCTAGTCCTGGTGTTTTTGTAATTGGGATGACATTTATTACTGATTCAATTTCCCTCTTGGTTTTATGTCTGTTAGGGTTTTCTATGTCTTCAAGGTTCAATTTAGGTATGTTGATGTGTCCTAGAATCTGTCCATTTCTAGGCTTTTCCTTTTTTTGGCATATAGCTCTTTGTAGTAATTTCTGATGATTTTTTTTATTTCAATGATGTCTATTACATCTCCTTTTTCACTTCTAATTTTATTAAATTGGGGCTTCACCCTCTTTTTTTAAGTAGTTGTGCCAATAGTGTGTCAATTTTGTGTATGTTTTTAAAAAACCAGCTCTGTTTCACTGATCATTTGTAATTTTTTTGTTTTGGTTTACTAAATTCTCTGATTTTAATTTTTTCCTACTATGAGTTTTGGATTTGATTTGCTGTTGTTTTTCTATGTCCTTGAGATGCATTTATGGTTCATTTATTTGGTGTCTTTCCAATGACTTGATGTAGACACTAATCCCTTTATCCAGGGATTGATTTTATTTTATTTCTTCAAATATGTTGTATGTAGATGCATGGATTCTGAACTTTCTACTCTGTCCCATTGGTATAAGTGTCTATTTTTTTGTCAGTAGCAGGTTGTTTTGAGTATAACAGCCTTGTAGTTTTTCTTGAAACTTGGTATTGTGATGCCCCAGCTTGTATAAGATTGTTTTATAAGTTGTTGTTGTATAAGATTGCTTTAGCTTCTCAGGATCTATTATGTTTCCACTGGAACTTTAATGTTATTTTGCTAGACCTGGAAGAATGTTATTGTTATTTTGATTGGGATCACATTGAATCTACAAACTGATTTCAATAGTATGGACATTTTGATGATATTTATTCCTCCAATCCAAGAACATGAAATTTTTTTCATGTTTTCTGTCACCTTTGTTTATCTTTTCTGATTTTCATAATACAGATCTTTGATATTATTCATTAGGGTCCAGTGCCATGGCTCACTAGGTTAATCCTCCACCTGCTGTGCTAGCATCCCATATGGGCACCAGACTCTAGTCCAGGTTGCTCCTCTTCCAATCCAGCTCTCTGCTGTAGCCCAGGAAGGCAATGGAAGATAGCCCAACTGCTTGGGCCCTGCACCCACATGGGAGACCAGGAAGAAGCACCTGGCTCCTGGCTTCAGATCAGTGCAATGTGCCTGTCATAGCAGCCATTTGGGGGTGAACCATTGGAAGAAAGACCTTTTTCTCTGTCTCTCTTACAGTCTAACTCTGCCTAATAAGTAAAAAAAATAAAAAAGATATGATTCATTAAATTTATTCTAAGCTATTTTTTGGGTAACTATTGTGAATGCCATGCCATTATCTGTATGTACAAAGGCTATTGATTTTTGTATGAATTTATTCCCTGTCACTTTACCAAACTCTTTTATGAGTTTCAGTAATCTCTTAGTGGGGTCTTTTTGTTCCTCTATAAATATAGAACCTTATCATCTGCAAACAGGGATAGTTTCACTTTCTCTTTCCCAATTTGTATCCCTTTGGTTTTTTTCTTGCCTAAGGGCTCTGGCTAAAACTTCCAATACTACCTTGAATAGCAATGAGAAAGTGAGCATCTTATCTGGTGTGGATCTTAGGAGGAATGCTTCCAACTTTTCCCATTAATAAGATATTGACTGTGGATTTGTCATAAATTGCTTCACTGAGTTGAGGAATGTTTATTCAATACCCAATTTGCTTAAGGTTTTCATTGGAGAAGTGACAGGTAGGCAGATAGGATTAAATCAGACTCATGAGCTGGGAGACCACAACCTCCACCATTCTCCATATATGATCTCATGCTTCAACTTGAACTTAACTGTATATGACTCCTTTTTTTGAAAGCAGGTATGTGGAGTACTTGGGACCTCTCTCTTGTTTATTCCCATGCCTCTTGGGCTGGGAGATCTTTTGAGCCTCCCTGATTCTTGCTCACTCATGCAGCCCATGTGATCTCCCTGACCATGTACTCTCTCTCCTTTGCATCCTCTGGTCTACTCCCTGGAAAACTGATAAACTTCTAAGCTCTTTCTCCCTCTAATAAAGCCCTTACTTTTCTTGTGTATTTCTCTCACTGAATAAATGCTAAAAACCTTACCACATTGCCTGGTTTATTTGAGCTAATATGTAGAATTCTTTTCTGAATAGATGGTATAGTATTAAAATTACTAACAAAGCTAGCCAGTATCAAAAAGATGTTGCATTTTATTAAATGAGTTATCTGCATCTACTAAAATAATCATAAGATTTTTGTTCTTCAACTTGTTAAGGTGATGTATCACATTTATTCATTGGCAAACATTGACACATCCTAGGAATAAGTACCACTTGGTCTGAGTGAATGATCTTCCTGATGTGTTGTTGGTTTCAATTGGATACTATTTTAAAAGGATTTTTCTGTCTATGTTAATCAGGGATTGTGGTGGAATGAGAAATGTGGTGGAATGAGAAGGCCATGCCAAGGTGGCCACTGGCAAGCGAGCGTCAGTTACTCAGGAATGGCTTCCTAACCTCCTGGAAAACCACCTGGCAACAGAGCCTGCCTGGCAACAGGCTGTGATTGGATGGTTTCACATACTGCCTGGGAACAGGCTGTGATTATTTAGGGCATAAACCGCCCCTTGACCGGATTGGCTGCTTTGGCTATTTAGGCTGTTGTACCAACTGAAATAAAGGAGTCTGCCGGCTGCTTGCCTCTAACTTGCGTTCACCTGACTCCTGAGGTCTGTGTGGTGACTCCACTCCTCTTGCCTCCACCACACTCCTCTCAGAACAAATCAACCTCAACAAGTGATATAGCTTTTTTCTGGTTTAGGAATTAAGGTGATCAAGGCTTCATAGAAGGAGTTTGGGAGGATTCTCTCTTTTTCAATTGCTTTGAATAGCTTGAGTAGGATTAGAATAACTTTTTCTTTAAATGTTTATAGAATTCAGCAGTGAAACTTCCAGCTCTGGGCTTTTCTTTGTTGGAAGGATCTTTACTAATTTTCAACCAGTGTTTTTATTATTTGTCTGTTTAGGTTTTCTGTGTCTGCATGGCTCAAATCTGCTAGATTGCCCAGACATGTCTTCTAGATTGTCCAACCATTAGAATATGGCTCTTGGTATAACTCTTGATGATTATTTTTTATTTCCCTAATATCTGTTGTTATATTTCCTTTTTTACTCTTGATTCTTTTGTATTGACAATCTTCCACAGTTTTTTTTTTCTCCAATGTTGTATATTTTTATTTTTTCAAAAAACCAGCTACTTGTTTCCCTGATCTTTTGTATTGTTTTTGCCTCAATTTTGTTTATTTTCTAATTTTAATTATTTCATTACTCTGGCTAAAATTGGGCTGGGTTTATTGTTGTTTTTCTAGGTCATTGAGATACATGATCACTATTTAACCTGCCATTTATTTGATGCCTTTCAAATCTCTAGATGTAGGCATAAATTGCTATTTTTAAAAAGATTTATTTATTTATTTGAAAGTCAGACTTACACAGAGAGAGAAGAGGCAGAGAGAGAGAGAGAGAGAGAGAGAGAGAGGTCTTCCATCTGTTGGTTCACTCCCCAATTGACCACAACAGTCGGAGCTGTGCCAGTCTGAAGCCAGGAGCCAGGAGCTTCCTCTGGGTCTCTCACATGGGTGCAAGGGTCCAAGGACTTGTGCCACTGCTTTCCCAGGCCACAGTAGAGAGCTGGATTGGAAGTAGAGCAACCAGGTCTGGAACTGGAGTCCAAATGTGATGCTGGTGCTTCAGGCCAGGGTGTTAATTCACTGTGCCACAGCGGCAGCCCTGGCACCAATTGTTATTTTTTTTGACAAGTAGAGTTAGACAGTGAGAGAGAGACACAGAGAGAAAGGTCTTCCTTCCATTGGTTCACTCCCAAATGGCTGCTATGGCTGGTGAGCACACTGATCTGAAGCCAGGAGCCAGGTGCTTTCCTCTGGTCTCCCATGTGGGTGCAAGGCCCAAGCACTTGGGCCATCCTCCACTGCCTTCCTGGGCCACAGCAGAGAGCTGGACTGGAAGAGGAGCAACCGGGACAGAATCCAGTGCCCTGACTGGGACTAGAACCTGGTGTATCTGTGCCACAGTTGGAGGATTAGCCTAGTGAGCCACAGCGCCGGCCACCAATTGCTATTAACTTCCATCTTATCACTGCTTTTGCTGTACCCCATTTGTTTTGATATATTGTATTGTGTTGTCATCCTTATTTATTTCCAGAAGTGTTTGATTTCTTCTATGACTCGTTGCTCAATCAGGAGTATGCTGTTCAGTCTTCATGTGTTTGCACATTTTGTAAAGACTGAATTGTTTATTTCTAGCTTAATTCCATTTTGGCCCATAAAATGTGTAGTAAGATTTCAATTTTTTTTAATTTGTGTAGACTTGATTTTTTGCCTAGCATATGGTTTATCCTAGAAAAAGTTTCAGATACTGATAAAAGAATGAGTATTATGCAATTGTAGGGTGAAAGATTTTATAGATGTCATTTAGGTTCCTTGTGTAGATTTGTACCATAGTGTAGATTACCCTGTGTTTCTTTGTTTATTTTTAGTCCATTGCTTCAAATTGGGTGTTGAAGTCCCCTAGTAGTAGTTTTTGGGTCTATGTTTCACTTTACATCAATTAATTTTGATTAAGACAGCCAGGAATATTTGTAGCTGGTTCACGTACATTTATTCTGGTTACACATTCCCATTGAATTCATCTGTTAATCATTACATAGTACCCTTCTTTGTCTTTTTAGTAGTTTTGTTTTAAATTCTATTTTTATTATGTTAGGATACCTACACCTTCTCTTACTTGCTTTGCATTAGTATGGAATATATTTTGTCTGGCTTTATCTGGCTTGCAGCTAATGGATGGGTCTTGTTTTTTAATCCACTCAGTCAGCCTGTATCTTTTAATTGGAGAGTTAGGTGATTTACTTTCAGGTTACTATTGATAAGTAATGACTTAGCTCTGTCATTTTCTTGAATGTTCCTATTGTTTAATTTTAGTTTCCTTTGTACTTTTATTTTCTGCCTTAACATTCTTTCATAATGATGAGTACCTGTGATTTTGTGTAGCTTATCCTTAAACATATTTTGTAAGGCAGTATTGATGACCAATTCTTTCAGTTTCTTTTTGCCATGGAAGGGCCTTGTTTCACTTCCATTCATCAGTGAGAACTTTGCAGGGCACAGTATTTTAGGTTGACAGTTTTCTTCACTTACGTCTCTATGTCACTATGTCACTATGTCTCTATTTTCTATTCCTTTTTAAGAAGATTTATTTTATTTATTTGAAAAACAGAGTTATAGAGAGAGGCAGAGACAGGGAGAGAGGTCTTCCATCAGCTGGTTCACTCCCCAGCTAGCTGCAATGGCTGGACCTGTGTCAATCTGAAGCCAGGAGCCAGGAGCTTCTTCCAGATCTCCCAAGGAGGTGCAGAGGCCCAAGGACTTGGCCCATGTTCTACCGCTACCCCCAGGCCATAGCAGAGAGCTGGATCAGAAGTAGAGAAGTGGGACTAGAACTAGTGCCCATATGGGATGCTGGCACTTCAGGGCAGGGCGGTGACCCACTGCACCATAGCTCAGCCCCTCTATTTTCTGTCTCTTTTTTGACAGGTAGAGTTAGAGAGAGAGAGACATAGAGAAAGGTCTTCCTTCCATTGGTTCACCCCCCGAATGGCTGCTACAGCTGGTGAGCTGTGCCAATCTGAAGCCAGGAACCAGGTGCTTCTCCTGGCCTCCCATGCGGGTGCAGGGCCCAAGCACTTGGGCCATCCTCCACTGCACTCCTGGGCCACAGCAGAGAGCTGGATTGGAAGAGGAGCAACCAGGACGGAATCCAGCACCCCAACTGGGACTAGAACCCGGGGGGCTAGCGCCGCAGGTGGAGGATTAGCCAAGTGAGCTGCAGCACCAGCCGGCCCCTCTTTTTTCTATTCCTATAGTGTATAGCTTCTGATGAGAACTCAGGTGTGAGTCTAATGGGAGATCATGTGAAAGTAATCTGGCATTTCTCTCATGCAGATTTTAGAATCTTTACTTTATGCTTTACTGTTGAAAGTTTGACTACGATATGTCATCATGTAGATCTTTTCTGGTCAAGTCTATTAAGAGTTGTATGTGCTTTCTGTACATGAAGGTCTCTTTCTGTCTCCAGTTTGGGGAGTTTTCTGTAATTATTTCACTGAATAGGCTGAGAGGAGAACTTTAGGTTTCCTGGTAAGGAGAAAACTTCCACTTTGGATATGGCCTTTTCCAAACAAGTGTGGAGTTGGTGAACTCAAGAGGCTTCCATAACCTTGGCAGCTCATGACAAGAGATTTGGGTGATTACTGACACCATAAATAAGAATGTTAATTGTTAAATCAACAACGGGAGTCACTGTGCACCTGCTCCCCATATAGGACCTCTTTCCTTAATGTGCTGCACTATGCAAATTAACAGTAAAACTACTACCAAAACAGTACTCTATGCTTTGCGTGTCCTTGTGGGTGCATCTCACGAGCACCTACTGTCACACAGCTTGACAGTAGATGGAGTGATGTATGACTTGTCAGTCACAGAGAAGAAAGTAACACCATAACACCAAGACACAAGACTGTTTTTCCAATGAGAGATTTTATTGTTTACACACCAGGGTTGTTTTTTTTTTTTTTTTTTTTTTTTTTTTTTTTTTTTTTTTTTTTTTTACAGGCAGAGTGGACAGTGAGAGAGAGAGACAGAGAGAAAGGTCTTCCTTTGCCGTTGGTTCACCCTCCAATGGCCGCCGCGGTCGGCGCGCTGCGGCCGGCGCACCGCACTCATCCGATGGCAGGAGCCAGGAGCCAGGTGCTTTTCCTGGTCTCCCCATGGGGTGCAGGGCCCAAGCACCCGGGCCATCCTCCACTGCACTCCTGGGCCACAGCAGAGGGCTGGCCTGGAAGGGGGGCAACCGGGACAGAATCCGGTGCCCCGACCGGGACTAGAACCCGGTGTGCCGGCGCCGCAAGGTGGAGGATTAGCCTGTTGAGCCACGGCGCCGGCCAGGGTTGTTTTTTTTTTAATCACACTACTCATTGGCATGCTCATTGAGGTCAATACACTTATCAGTATTAATATGCTTATGCATCTATACTATTTAATACACTTGTCAATAAACATGACACCACTACTTAACCATGACTTAACTACTTAACTTAGCTACTTAGCTTAACATAACTACTTAGCTTAACATAACTACTTAACTTCTATTTAACTTACTTACTGTAATACTTAACTATTAGAGTAACACAATTTCCTTAATGACTAGAGGGCTACTGGAATCAATATCATTAATATCAGTATCAATAATACTACTTGAACTTATTCATTAATCCACAGATCACAGTATACAGTGTTAAAGTAATTTTGAGGGCTATCCAATTATAATATTATATGTGTATCAAGGTCTCCAGCATTATTTGCAGATACCTTGCATAGGGTCAAAGAACAGTTATGTTATATTACACATGACTAACATTATTTGTAAAAGCTGTGTTTTCAAGGCTCGTATCACGGTCACAAAAAAGAGTGTCAGTGTTCAAGAGCTCCATGTCTTGGCAGAGGTGGATCTTGGATCAGTCACTTACAGTCAGGAAGTCGTGGGAAGGCTGTCACTCTGAGCAGTAGGCTCAAAGTTACCAGGTGGATGGCCAGGCAAGAAGTTGGAGAGGTACCCTGCTGAAAGACCTGGTCAGGTTCTGTGGTCAACTCTGGCAGCAGGCTGATAAGGACTCCAGGCAATGCAGTGAGGCAGCATCTCGGCTGGTCAGGCACAGTGGCAGGGTGGCAATGCAGCAGCTCCGCAGGCTTCTTGATCCTGTTGTCACCTTGTGCTGTGTAGCAAAAGCTAGTGAGCTGGCTCTTCAGCTCCAAGTGCTAGGAGATCCAGAGGATCGCACGCACTGGGCCACACACACACACACTCACACACAGACAGTGGAATTACAGCTCAGGGACAGCTCTGCAGGTCAGTTTATGCTGCTCCCTGCTCCATGCAGAGTAGCAGGCTGCCTCTTCTGCTCCAGATGTGTGGAGATCCAGAGGTTCATACACACAGGGCCATGATCCCTGAGAGGATGGAGAGTGGTGCAAGGGCTCCCCTTTTTATCCTCATTTTCCGGCAGTCCTCCAGCTTGCTGTCCTCTGACTTGTCCAATCAATGTTCTTTCCTCCTTGCTTGCAGTTGAACAGTCCAGTCCATACTGTTCCTGCCTTATTTATGTTTGAATGGTCCAGTCAGAGTGGGTAGGAGGGCATTGTCCATAGCACGCTGTTATCTTACTGACCAGAGATTTCTGCTTGGTATGATTAGGAGTGTTTTTCTAACAGCCATTAGGCATGGCCTCAGCTCCTGACTTATTATAAATAACTCCACTTTACTTTTATTTTGTGGCTAATGGTAACTTTTTTTTTTGAAAATAATATATTTATTTTAGTATTTTGTGAAATAAAGTATGTTTTTCAGCAGGAAAAAATATAGAGTGAAGCCACATGTAAAAACTTTTCAAAAAACAAAAAGGAAGGAAAGAATTTACTTATAATTTTAACATCCAAAGACTTCAGACCATTTGTTTAACACTGTGCTGTGCCCCTCCCAATCATCTACTTGTGCATAATATTTACATAATTTGCGTCATATGGCATATATGAAACTGTATATGCTGATTTTCATAATAGTACCCATTTTCTCTGACAATAAAAATGCAATTCATTATTGTTGGAAATTGTTTAAATATACAAGTACATAAAATTAAAATCATCCAGAATCTCACCACCCAAGATATACTCATTTACTATTTTATTTCTTTAAAGTTCTTTTTCTATGCATAATTTAACACCGTAAAGATTATATTACATATTCTGATTTTAAGTACAATTAACCCAAGAAGAGTCATTCACAAGTAACTTTTTAACTCAATGTTTTACTGTGGAGTTTCCACAGTTCAGCTCCTTTCTGAGTAAGCGGTGATCATTGACTCTTTTTGAGACTTCTGTGGGATTCCCCACAGTGCAGTCTGTTGAAATCTTTACTTAGTATATACTAAGTTGATCTTCTGTATATAAAGATAATTGAAAATGAATCTGGAGGAAGAATGGGATGGGAGAGGAAGTGGTAGATGGGAAGGTTACAGGTGGGAGGGAGGTTATGGGGGGTAAAAGCAACTATAATCCAAAAGTTTTACTTTGGAAATTTATATTTATTAAATAAAAGTTTTTAAAAAAGGTTTCCTGGTAGAATATGGATGTCCTTAATGGATTTATATGGAGTGCTACCTGTAATTTTATGACTTCTAGTTATTTATCCTGAAGGTGATGTCTTCTTAAACAGTAGCTTGAATCCCTGGGAGGCTTTACGTGAGTAACTATTCTTGCTATTTTCAGGCAAAAGGTTGTCTTACATAGTCACATATTCAGGGACTTAAGAGATCCAGACTTATACTCTAGTATGATGGGCCCAGCTTTCATGGCCTAGGACATTTACTGCAGAAGGAATGGATAGATAGCATGAAAGGGACCTTCCAGGATTCAGAGAGAGAAGGAAAGTAGCTAAAGAGGACTTTTATTAACACAAAGTCTCCAGGATTTAATTTCAGCCTTCTAAAGTTCTAAGCAGTTCTTCAGGCAATTGTTTATTGGAACATAGCCAATTTGACTACAAATTTAACAAAATTAATGATTGCTCTGCATTAGATCATTAGCAAGAAAAGTTTTTCCATATCACTTCTTTAAAAAGCTTAGGCCTAAATCTTAATGGAGCAGTTTTAATGTGAATTTTTGCTATCAATTGCAGATTTACTGAGGAAGATGATTCTTCTGAGATAGCTTCCTCAGATGTCATTGAAGGATATCATTAGTCTTTTCTACCTTCACTGAGGTTTGGGATCATCATGCACAACAGGGATGGTATTGTAGTTAACATTCCCCTCCAAAGGCCATTTTTAGAATGCAAAAGTATTAGGCATTTTTAAAATTTAATCTCTGGGGTTCAAGGCTGTTGCTGTGGCATAGCAGGTTAAGTTGCCATCTGCAGTGCCAGCATCCCATATGAGCACTTGTTCCTGTCCCAACTGCTCCATATGCAATCCAACTTCCTGCTAATACACCTGCAAAATCAGTGAAAGATGGCCCAAATGATTGGACCCCAGTACCCACATATGAGACCCAGAATAAGCTCCTAGATCCCTGCTGTGGACTGGCTCAGCCCTGGGTATTGATCCAATTGGGGAGTGAACCAGCAGATGAAGTATCTGTCTCTATCTCTCCCTTTCTCTATGTAACTTACCTTTTAAATAAATAAATATTTTTTAAAGAAGCTCTGGGGTAAAGGAATCTTAATGTGTAAGGATACATTTCAAAAGAATGTTGGGTTCCAAGATGGCTGAGTAGGGAGGGAGCTTACTGCTCTAGTCCAGGAGAAGATAATTTTTAATAAGTGGAGAGAGCATGGTTTCAGGGAAGAGTTATGGAAAAAAATGGCAGAGGAAACTCTACCAAAATTAGAGGGACACAGTGGACCTACTTGGAGGGAATGGGCGTCTATGGCTCAGGACTCCAATAGCTGAAAGCCTGTGCACCAGTGCTGGAAAGTGAGGTGAGAGAATACTGCAGTAGCCCATGTCAATGGTGAAAAATGACAGAAAGAGTTTTGAGGGAATAAAGCTTAAAGCTTCATGGGGAAAAGTGATTTGACCAAACTAGAGGAAAAATAAAAAGGGATGGGATGGACATGTTTCTCTCCATCACTTTACAAAGGTGTACTGTTACAAGCCGATAGAGCAGGTCCCATTTTGAACATACATAACAGCTGTTCCCCACAACCAGCTGAGCAGAGACTCCTGACTCTGGTGGGGAGAACTAACAAGAAGCTAGGAGCTTGTGAATATGTGAAGCTTTTGAACTGAAACTGAGAAAAAAAGACTGAATAATATTGGAGGAATCACAATGTGGCTGAGACTTTGAGCAATCTCACTGGGAAATGCCACAAGCTTGGGGATTTCTGGTTATCTTGTGAGACATTCCTGGAGAAACTGAACTTACACTGAGGACTGCACAGATCCTTTTTGTGGCCCTTGGGACAGAGAAGATGAATATTTTACCCACTGGGGCTAGCGCACAGGCAGTGGTCTCCAATGTACCTCTCTTCTGATTTAACAAAATAAAGAGAGAGAGAGCGACAGAGAGAGAGATTTACTGTGCCAAACTTGAATGTGTCACTGTAGGAATACCTTTAAGCCTGGAGAACTGAACAGAGTGTTTTGGCCACACTCACTACAAGCCTCTAGAGATTCACTGAAAGCCAACAGTCCGCTTATCTACAGAGTCATAGTACAACAATAAAATATTTCATAGCAAGAAAAGAAAAAAAAGAAGAAACCAATGGGTATCTCCCCAAATATAAAATGCAAAAAGCCAAGAAACAAGAGTAAGGAAGACAACATTATGCTTCAAAAGAACTTTACAGTACAATACTAGGTTGTGAAGACAATGAGATAGAAAAAAATGCAAGATATGGGATATGGTGGAATGAGGTGAAAAGGTCATGCCAAGATGGCTGCTGACAACAGAAACTTCCTGGCAACAGGCCGTGATTGGATGGCTTCGGAAACCACATGACACCAGAGGAAACCACATGACAACAGAGCCTGATGATGGCAGGCCGTGATTGGATGGTTTCAGAAACTGCCTGCCAACAAGAGCCTGCCTGGCAACAGGCTGTGATTGGATGGCTTTGGAAACTGCCTGGCAACAGGCTGTGATTGGTGAGGGCATAGACCACCCCTTGACCAGATTGCCTGGTCTTGGATATATAAACTGCTGCACCAACTGAAATAAATGAGTCTGCGGGAGGTCGCCTCAGGCCCGCTTACACCCAACTCCTGGGGTCTGTGTGGTGACTCCACGCCTCTTGCCCCCACCACTCTCCTCCTTTCAGAAATGAATCCACTGCCACATTGTTTTGAAATCAACTGCAACATTATGAGTGCCAACGTGACTGAGAGAAAGACAGCGTGTCGGACTCTGCAAGGTCCCCCCTGGATTTCGGCAAATAGGTCCCTCAGTGTTTTGTGTGCTGTTTGGTTCTGTGAGGGTGAGCACAGAACCCTCTCCTAATCCCCTTTCCTTGTCATTGTCCTTGGTCTAAGTGACCCTATTGGGGTTAGATCCCTGCAGAGACACCCAGAGAGTCGATCACACCGAAATGCAAAAGCAAGGTTTATTCAGGAATACATGCCGCGACAGGGACCTCATCCAACCAACCAGCACAGCAGAGGAAGGAGTGAGGCCCTGGTCTTTGTTTGGGAGAGTTTTTAAAGGAAAAAAGGGCTACATCAGCAGGAAAAAAGAGTTAGATACAGCATGGAAGCTTTGGGTACAGGGAGTTACAATGGGGGCTTACAGCACAGAAGCTTTTGGCACAGGGAGTTACTTTGTTTAGCAATCTCTACTGTGCTGTCCTTGGTCTTCCAAGTTAGCAGTCCCTGGTAAGCTTTGATATCTCCAGAATGTCTGAATGCCTGCTTTAACAAAGACATGGGTCTGCCATGGACTGTGTTTCCTTTATTGTTTTAAAATGGAGTCACTTTAGTTCTTCATTTCCCCCTTGTTTTTGTACATGTTTGAAAAACCCAGTCATGGGTTTTGGACTGACATTTTATAGGTTTTACAAACATTATTGGTTTATATTGGGACCATTGGACCATCGATTGAATGGTGCCCAATTTCTGTTCATGAACTACACAATTTTGTTAACAATGCAAGGGTCAAACATTAGAATTAAAATCAGGAGAACAAGGGACCCTATGAGTCCTGATAGTAGGGTGGCTTGCCACAGAGAAGAATTGAACCAAGACTCATACCACCCCCCGAGAGGCCTCCCATTCTCTTTTTCATTTTGCCAGCCCCTCCCTGATCTTAGCCAGCCATGTTATCTTTTATTAGGCCTGAGTGATGGGCGTAAAAGCAGCATTCTTTTCCAGGGTGGTGCACAGCCCACCACATCAGTTCCAGAAGTCCAAGAGGTGCAGAGGGATGATCCATCTTCAGAACCACCCCTGCTGACGTGGAGCAATGAGGCACTCTTCACTGCCATGGGGCAATGTCTTAAGCTGCTGCTCCTGGGTGGGGAGCCAAGCACATTCCTGTAGTAGCATTTGGTTGACCATCTGGTTGCTGAAGGCCTTGGTTTACTCCATGACCAGCTGTAAACACTTAACCAGACACTGTAGTATAGAGACAGGGTGAGAATAAAGCAGATTCCAGCCAAAACTGGGAGAAAAGTCAGTCGTTAGTGTGGAGAGGATTACCAGTACACACATGTTGGGAGTATAAATGGCAATCTACTCAGAGAACAAAGAATTTACAAAAATCCTCAGTGTTTATTTTCTGCTCTACTTTTTACACAAAATAATAACTAGTTATTTGTAGCATGTCTTTTAACTTTTTAACTGTGCATTTACTTTTCCTGAACAAGGTGGAGCTGCTGCTGCTATGTGTAACTGAGACAGTAGTTTTTATTTAATAGGAAACACGGTTCACAGAACTGTACCTCATACTAGCCAAATTTACCTAACAATGAGTTATCCTGATAATGGAGAGTAAATACCATATGCACTAATTACACAGATGTTAAAGTCACAGTTTTAAACAAGGTAATTTACATTTTGAAGTACATTACTTACAGTAATACTGTTTAAGAGATACTACTGCTGCCCCCACAGGATATGTACAGAATGTCTGTATGCCACTGATTTTAATAAGCAACAAAATACAAAGGAATGAGGCCCAGGAGTGGGCCAGACAGGGTCCAGAACAAAGGACAGAGTTACTATTAGAGGAGTCAAGAAAGGTGTTGTCCAAGTTACAAATAAGTTTTCCAATTGAGAGGCAAAAAGATCCTGATAAAGGGGGCTTGATAATAACCTGGTGGCTTTAGGCCTTGTAAGTTAAGCGACCTAGACATATTTATTTCTTTACATAGGATACATTTTAAGGGAGGTGTGAACCTCTTTGGGGAAGGCATTCTGTTGACTTTTATTACTTACCTGGCCTGGGAGGAGAGCTGGCCAGGTAAAGGCAGGTGGCATCTCCAATAGGAAATTTACAGCTCTGTCTGCAATGTTACTGACCCTACTTGGCCATTCTCAGCAGTGGTCACTTTGGAGGCTGGGCTGAGTGAAGGGCTTTTCAGCTTAGAGCCAATAAGATCTGTGGCTCTGAACTGAAGTCCTTCAACTCCAGGGCAGGTCCATTTCCAGTGATTCAACTCTAGGCTGGCAGAGCTGCTAGGGCCCATCACAAGCTGAATTCTGCTGAAGCCCAGGCTTACCACATTGAAAGCCACTGCAGTGGACTGGCCTACTGAGTCTCCCTGAGGGCAGATCACTGTACAGAGCTGCCTGTAATAGGCCTGCCATCCATCTTTACATTGCTTCTGACATCCAGTTTTCTTTTCCTCCTGGTTCTTGTTATATCAGACCAGAGAATGAAAGTCAAGGGAGTGCTCAGTCCCACATCTAATTTTCATTGCCTAGACTAGAAGTCTGTAGTCATAGGCATGTTTCTTATGAATATTTAGCTGGGCTGAGTTACTCTGATTTCTGAACATGGTTGACCTTTAACAGGTTGACCTAAAGGCTGACCTTTAACTGACTTATGTCCTTACTCAAATAGCTATGCATGCATACTGCCAGTTTTTCACTACAAAATCTTACCAGTTATGAGCCATGCTTAAAAACCTTGCACCACCAGAGGCAAAACCTATATGTTACTCTGTGTGGTGTTGCCTGGCAGCGGCTTTAATTTTTTACACTAGTCTTTAATCCAAGTAATTAATATCACAAGGAATAATCATATATGACAATAGGGTCAAAAAGATAGGGCAGCTCTTCCATGCACAAACATTTTAAGAGTAATATCAAATGAAAAGTTAGCAGGCAGATTCAATAATTAGACAACAACTTAGGAAAACACTTATCAGAAGGTCCAATGTCCTTTACAAATGTTAAGAATACATGTACTTGGAAACATCTCTTAAATACCCAACATAGTGTAGCTTGTTTAACCAGTAAATTTAAGCACAAGTATATAAAATGTTTTTAGTTTTTTTTTCTTTTAACAAGTTTATAGAGATTTAGGTTACACAAATTTTCAATTAACTTTAGCTGTTTAAACTTATGGGAAACATTCTGTTACAGATTACAATATAATCAAGCTCTACAGCAATATGAACACTTGAGATAACTTTTTTGTATACATAACATTTAGCCCAGCAGAGACATTAGAAAAGCATCCATAAATGATACAGAGGAGTTGATTTAAAGGCTAACTATATTCAGGCAGATACATTTAGTTTCACAGCAAACTATAGGGTTACATACATCAGAACAATAAAGCAGTTTCAGTAATAGCTGTTAAAATCTTTAACCTTTTTTATAAATCACCAATTGATTTGAATTGCTTTCTGATCTTAGTAACCTCAGTTACCTATACTTTTTTTTACAGTTGGTACCCGTTATTGGCTTTATCAGTTTACAGAGTCATCCCACAGTACTGAATACAATAGATGTAGCTGGAAAATTCCATTGCAACCTATAGGAGGACAGTTAAACACAGAACCAATAGCACTTTAGTTTTATGAGCAGTAAATCTGAAATACAAAACTGTGGATGACAGAGACCTTAAGTTGTCATATTTAAAATTAAAAACTTGTTACCCAAGAAGAGACACTTGTTTACTCTACATAGCATTTTTGAAAACACCTGTAGGATTTTACAAGGCACACTTAACTTTTTTAGGCCTCTGGGGCCCTTTCACCAGCATGACTATTAGTTTAGTAACACTAGATTACCAGACTTTATAATTTTCAGACATTTGTATTAATACTATTTTATATTATGACATAATACAGACCAAATTTGATCATTGCTACAGGGTGATTATTTAAAAGTTTGAAAATAAGCACATATTTAAATAACTCATAGCTCTTAATAAAAACTCAGTTGTTTTTAAACAATTAAAATTTAACAGAGACATCAAGAGAATGTAATAGATTACTTCAACTTATTGCTTTAACAGAGAATCAGCAATAGCTTTTGTGTTTAAAAAATTTTTTTATAACTTTTTGTGACTGTTACACATCCTTTTTAACTTACTTGAAACATTTTGTTTTTATACTTGTGATGTTTTTTATCTGTCAATTTTCTTGCTTTACATTTTGAAATAACCTATTAAAGATCTTTAAATCAAGACAGCATTTTTAAACAAGGTAACACATCAAATTTCAGCATTAATTACTTTTAAGTGATGTTGAACTATTTTTTATATAGACAATCTATGAAAACATGTTAGCAAATTTAAGTAGTTTTTCTATAGAACATAAGGTGTAAGGTGTTGAAAGTACCAAAGTTTACATTTAGACACTTATCTCATTTGTCTTTACCCAATTTAAATTAGGAGTTACACTGAAATGACTTAAGATGCTGATATTATATATCTTTATCTGAATTTAATTAAAATTAAAATTGTATTATCTAAAACAAGTTTTAATTACCTATTACTGTTTTATTGAGTACTGACCACCCACCCAGAAATTTGTTAAAACACATTGCAGGGCCGGCGCCGTGGCTCAACAGGCTAATCCTCCGCCTTGCGGCACCAGCACACCAGGTTCTAGTCCCGGCTGGGGTGCCGGATTCTGTCCCGGTTGCCCCTCTTCCAGGCCAGCCCTCTGCTGTGGCCCAGGAGTACAGTGGAGGATGACCCAAGTGCTTGGACCCTGCACCCCATGGGAGACCAGGAAAAAGCACCTAGCACCTGGCTCCTGCCATCGGATGAGCGCGGTGCACCGGCCGCAGTGCGCCGTCCGTGGGAGGAACCAATGGCAAAGGAAGAACTTTCTCTCTGTCTCTCTCTCTCACTGTCCACTCTGCCTGTCAAAAAAAAAAAAAAAAAACCACATTGCAAAATAAGTTCAGCAAGTTACAAAGCAATATCTTCTGGCTTGCATGAGATAAAACAGAAGAGCCATCAGAAGGGTGGGATACCCGATTTGTTTCACTGATAAGACAGGGAGAGTAGACTTTGGACCAGACCTGGTTCTAAGATAAAATTCAAATTCTGAGATAAGGCAAGGGGGAGGAGAGTTACCCAGTCCATGCCAGTCTCCAGGGCCAAATTTGAATTTTGCACCAATCTTGTATGCAGTGCCACTGCTTTGAGACCCACCAACAGAGCCTGGCAATAGACATGGAGTCTCTCCTTTACAGAAACTAACCCAATTATAATTGTCCTTTTTAACATTTACATTGTTTTAACATGCCAGAGGCTGTTCACCTTGGAGACCTGTATGGCCCTGTATGAGAGATTTGCACCCTTTCTCCCAGATTTTTAAGGGCCAGGAAGAGCTCACCAGATACTGCTGCTGGGCCCCCAGGGATCCCGCTGGCTTTCTGCACTTTACTGAATTTTTTTACTTTGACATTTAGAGCACTGGGCAGAAATCCCAACACGTCAACACACGCCACGGGCCCTCAGATGCTTTAACAGTTGGATTCTCCTGGTCCCCACCAGTTCTAAGTCAGCTGCTAGGCGCAGGCCATGGCAAGCCCCTGAGCAGAACTGCAGCCGCAGGGGTGGGCCCAGTGAGGGGGGGAGGGGCCGCGCGCCTATGCAGCACTGTGGCACCGGGAAAAAGGATAAGGGTCTCCTCCTCGTGCCCGACCCCAGGAGCACTGCCTGCACGTGCATATGCAGCACCTGCCAGGCTCCCTGAAGGCAGCCACAAGTACCGACACAGCTGGGGTGATCCATGGGAAGGGCCCAGCTCACATCCAGACTCCCCACCACCTGCTCCCTGGGTGCCCAGTGTGTGGGGTACACCTTGTCCAGCAACGGCACATGCCTGGCCTTGATTAATGCACCAGCCCAACCAACCCAGGCCTTAACCTACATTATTATGAGCCACCTTTTTAATATTTTTTTTCCTGTGCAATAGTTAGATGCAGTGGAGAGGATGGAGTCGCCTCCATGTTCTGTCCAGTTAAGTCAGTTGTCAACAGAAAACACAAACATCATTTAATAAAAAGACGTCCAGGCAGGGTAGCTAGTTGGGTGGAGTTATGGCAGCAGACTGACAGGTTCCCAGTCCCATCAAGTGCAGTCAGAGGAGCCAAGGAGCTGGGGTTCTGGCAGCAGACTGACAGGTCCATGTCCATCAGGGGCAGGCAGGGGAGCCTAAGAAGATGGGGTTCTGACTGCTGACTCACATGTTCCCCATCCAGTATGGCCAGGTTGGGGAGCCATGGGGATGGTGTTCTTGCTGCGGACTGAGAGGTTCCCAGTCCTGTCAGGGGCAGGCAGGGGAGAGAAGGAGGTGGTGTTCTGGCCACAGACTGACAGGTTCCAGGTCCCATCAGGTGAATTCTGGGGAGCTAACAAGGTGGGGTTATAGGTGCTGACTGACAGATTCCTGCTCCCATCAGGGGCACTGAGTGGAGCCTAAGGGGGTGGGATTCTGGCTGCAGACTGACAAGTTACCGGTTCAGTCAGTGGGACTTACTGGAGCCTAAGGGTGTGTGGTTCTGGCCACAGACTGACAGGTTCACTGTCCTGTCAGAGGCAGGCAGGGGAGCCAAGGAGGTGAGGTTCTGGCACCAGACTGACAGGTTCCAGGTACCATCAGGGCCAGAAGGAAGAACTAAAGATGTGGGGTTCTGGTCACAGACTGAGAGGCTCCCATTCCAGTCAGGGGCAGGTAGTGCTGACAAAGAGGTGGGGTTCTGACCACAGACTGACAGGTTCCCGGTTTCCTCAGGGGCATTCAGTGGAGCATAGGGGTGAGATGTTCTGGTTGCAGACTGACAATTTCTTGGTACAGTCAGGGGAGCCAAAAAGTTGGGGTTCTGGCTGCAGACTGACAGGTTCCCCGCCAGTCAGGGGATGTCAGGGGAGCCAAGGAGTTATGGTTCTGGTGGCATATTTACAGGTTCCTGTTCATAGAATCAGGCAGTGGAGCCAAGGAGGAGGGGTTCTGGCTGCAGACTGACAGGTTCCGGTGCTATCAGGGGTGGCCACAGGACCTAAGGTGGTGATTTTCTGGTCGCACACTGACATGTTCCTGGTCTAGTCAGTGGCATGCAGGGGAGCTAAGGACTGTGGTTCTGGCTGCTGACTAATAGCTTTCCTGCCCCCTCAGTGGAACTCAGTGGATCCTAAGGGGGTCGGGTTCTGGCATCAGACTGACAGGTTCCCAGTCCAGTCAGGGGCACTAGGGGTGCCAAGAAGGTGGGGTTCTAGTGATAGACTGACAGGTTCTGGATTGTTTAGGGGCAGGCAGGGAGCCAAGGAGGTGGGATTCTGGCCGCAAACTGTCAGGTTCCCAATCCAGTCATGGGAAATAAGTGGAGACCTAGGGGTGAAATTCTGGCTGCACACTGCCACATTCCTGGTTCTGTCACAGGCAGTAAAGGAATCAATAAGCTGAGTTTCTGGCTGCAGACTGACAGGTTCCAAGTCCATCAGGAGCTGGCAGGGGAGCTAAGGACATGGGTTTTGGTTTCACACTGATGGGTTCACAGTCCAGTCATGAGCAGGCAGGGAGATCTACTTAGAGGAGTCTAAGGGGTTGGGGTTCTGGTGACCTACTGATCGGCCATATCTAGTCAGGGGCAGTCACGAGAGCCAAGGATGTGGGGTTCTGGACACAGATTGACAGATTCCTGGTCTCATCAGGGACACTCAGTGAAGACTAAGGGGGTGGAGTTCTGGCCACAGACTGACAGGTTCCCCATCCAGTCAGGGGCAGGCAGGAAAGTCTAAGTATGCGGGGTTCTGGCCACTGACTCACAGGTCCAGTATGGTGGTGGACCTGGATCCTGTCAGTCTGTGGCCAGAACCCTCCTCCTTGACTCCCCTGACTGCCCCCGATTGGACCCAGAACTTCTATATGGCCAGAACCCTATCTCCTGGGCTCCCATGACTGCAACTGATGGGAATGGGAACCTGTCAGTCTATGGCCAGAATCCTACATCCTTGGCTACCATCCTGCTCCTGACTGTGCTGGCAACCTGTCAATCTGCAGCCAGAACCCCAAGTCTTACGTTCCCTGCCTTCTCCTAGATGAGACCGGGAACCTGTCCATCTGTGGTGGAATGAGAAGGCCATGCCAAGGTGGCCACTGACAAGGGAGCATCAGTTACTCAGGAATGGCATTGAATCTCACCTGGTAACAGAGCCTACCTGGCGAAAGGCTGTGATTGGATGGCTTTGGAAACTGCCTGGCAACAGGCTGTGATTGGTGGAGGCATAGACCACCCCTTGACCAGATTGCCTGGTCTTGGCTATATAAACTGCTGCACCAACTGAAATAAATGAGTCTGTAGGAGGTCGCCTCAGGCCCACTTACACCCAACTCCCGGGGTCTGTGTGGTGACTCCACGCCTCTTGCCCCCACCACTCTCCTCCTTTCAGAAATGAATCCACTGCCACATTGTTTGGAAATCAACTGCAACATTATGAGTGACTGAGAGAAAGACAGTGTGTCAGTCTCTGCAAGGTCCCCCCTGGATTTCAGCAAATAGGTCCCTCAGTGTTTTGTGTGCTGTTTGGTTCTGTGAGGGTGAGCACAGAACCCGCTCTTACACCCCTTTCCTTGTCCTTGTCCTCGGTCTAAGTGACCCCAGGATAGGCACACACTGCCCAGAAGCGTATGTCACTTCTTGGCTCCTCCTTTTACTTTTGGTTCACCTGGCAAATTCACATAAGGGACTGATGATCCCAGAATTTGGATCTAAGTCATCTATTCTCACTCAAGAGTGGTGACACTCCAGAGACAACGTGTGAATATACAGCCTTGACCTAATGAATCAAGAGTCCCCCACTAAGCAAAGAACATACTTACAATCTGAAATACCACTGTCTGTCTAACACAGGGAAACCTCCTGCAAAATGCCATCAATAGCTGAGGTGCTAGGAATTTGCTTTCTTATGGCAGCAGTGCTGTGCATGTCTTTCCTTTGGCTAGAGTTGGCATGCTGTACCACTCTTAAGCACTCAGACATGGGATAGATACACCCCTCTAAGAAGCGCACACAGATTACCAAACATAGTGAATCTGTGAGTGATAATGAGAAGACACCAGCACAACCAGCTTTTACTAGAAAATATCATCATTATTTTAATGTAACCTAAAGTGTAATCACATTAGCTTATTAGGCAACTAGTAGTAATAATAAGCAATGCTAAGTGTCCTTGACTTTATATATGTATTCTGTTGGATGTTGAGCTAAGTAATTCAGTAACTACAATAAGTTGATTGTTGTACAAACCGCACCACTGCCTGTTCCTGGCCCTTGCTATCCTACACTCCCCCTTTCCTCCATATGGCCAGATGTGACTCTACCCTGACCCAGGTCCAGGAATGTGAAAGGGAGGTTTAAAGCTTGAGATAACAACCAGCCCTTACCCTGGAGTCAGCAGCAGGTGTCTTATCAGAAGTGTCAACTTGACCTAAGCATTCCCCTAAAGCCTGCTTGTACATGATAATAAAAGCTCTGTTAGAATTGGGCTTGGGGCTTCTCGGGGGGCTTCCTCTTCTGGAGGCACTGAGAGGCCCAGGTTCGAACTCATAATAAAAACGACCCTGTTAATTGGCTTCAACTTCGGTCTCTGGTGGTTGATTTCGGGGGACCACGGACTGCGGGCATAACAATAAGATACTGTCACTCTAGGTCCCTGTCTCACAGACAACAGTGGATGACTTCAGGAGAGAGAGCTCCAACAGTGAAAATGACAAGGTAGCAAACAAGGTAGCAAACAAGGCAGCAATGACTGGTCAGCCACCCCTCACCTACCCGTGAGATGAACTTAGAGTCCCTCTAGACAGTAATTCATGTGAGGTCATCCCATCCACACACATTTGTGGCAGTACTCGGACACCCCAAACTCTTAGGGCAGCCGCTAGACCCCATCGCACCTGCATATTTGCTGTTAATGTAGGAGAGAATGCAGAATTCAGACCTTAGATTCCAACACCCATAAATGACCTTACTATGCTACAAAACCTTCTCAAGAGTCAGGTCCTGACTCTCCCTACTTTCAACAAGTGCACACACAATGGGCAGCAAACCTTCAAACTCATTTTGACTGGGTTGCACTGCTCAAAGCATGTTTGTCAAGACCACAGTTTTTACAGTGGAAAGCCTCCTATCAGGAAGAGGCTGAAACTGTGGCAAGGAATAATGCTGCCTATGGAATAGCAGTAGCCTTTGATATGCTTACAGGCTGTGGCACCTACATATATCTCAAGAACATTGGAGTAGTTGCCTATTTGATCAGGTCAGAGATTTCGCACTTAAAGCCTTAAAAATATAAATCCTCCTGATTGTAGTCAGCTCTTTAGAAATCCAGTTCAAGGCCCAGGCAAATGGTTCCCTGATTTCCTTGCCAGCATCTTGGAGGCCATAGAGAAAAGATTCCTGCCTGGCCCCAATCCAGACAATTTGGTCAAACAATGAGCTTGGGAAGGTGCTGCCAAAGAGGCAAAAGCTGCAATTGCCCCAGTCCATAATGAAGACATAGCCTGGAGCAATTGTCATATAATAGTAAACCTAGTAGATGCCATCCTATGATAAATTAAGATATTATACCAATAAGATATTTAACACAGAGCCAGACATAGTAGTACTACCACTATCACAATTACAACTGTCCACATTGATGCAGAATAGCATGCTCTTTCAAACTTTAATGATCAATTTCCCAGGACAGGGTGACCATCACCTGCCAGCAGACAGGCTACTCCAGACACTACAAACCTTAGAAATAGACTATCCAAACCATGTTTTCTCTGCTATTCAACCTATAACCATGGCACCATGTGCGTTTACAGATGCCGACAAGTCACTGTTTGGAATAGTGATCAAATATTTAACAGAAAAAGATAAGATCCATGTAGAACCCCACAGGGGACCAGTACAGTTGGGGGAAATAAGAGCAATAGTCAAGGTTCTACTCCTTAGCCAAGATGGACAGCAAATAGTACAGGTAGCAAAGACAATCCCCTTTGCAGTCTTTAACCTGACCAATAAGCCATTTGACCAGATGTTCACAACATTTAAAGAGCTAACTGAGAACAGAAGACACCCAGGATATATCTCACATGTAAGATCACATACTGGGTTCCCCGGCTTTGTTTTCCAAGGCAATGAAAAGGTTGATCATCTTATCTCCTGCAACACGGCTTCCATTGGACACTTAGAACAAGTCTGTATTCTACACCAAAAATGTCATGCATCAGCAAGCAACATAAAATTGCTTTTCCCAGAGCTAACAATGAGCCAATGCAAACACCTAGTGCACTTTTGCAAGAATTGTGCACCCCTCACCCTGTTAGGCCCACTGCAACAAGCAGGAGTGAACCTGCGAGGCCTTTCCTAATAAGCAATGGCAAGTGGACATCACCCACATTAAGTCCTTTGGTAAACTTAAGTTTGTCCATGAGGTGGAAGATACTTATTCAAAGGCCGTATATGCAGCAATAGCCCAATCTGGAGAAAAGGCTAGTAATGTGATAAAGGCGGTTAAATGTGGGGGAACTACAGGCCAGCCACATGTGAGGACCTCCTCATTGCAAAATTTTACATGGCCTGCCTCATCCTGCTGAGCAAAACAAGTCAAGGAAGTGCTAACCACAAGACTTGCACAAACAACTGAATGGAACAAGACTAACTTTCAACCTGAGGCTTTATGTGCCATTTAATCTGATTGGACTGCTTGCTATGGACTGCTTGCTCTAGGGGACCGGGGATATATAAGAGACTGGGATAGGGGCGGGAGGCCTCTTCTTCTTCTTCTTCTTGTTCTTCTTGTTCTTCTTGTTCTTCTTGTTCTTGTTCTTGTTCTTGTTCTTGTTCTTGTTCTTGTTCTTGTTCTTGTTCTTGTTCTTCTTGTTCTTGTTCTTGTTCTTGTTCTTCTTCTTCTTCTTCTTCTTCTTCTTCTTCTTGTTCTTGTTATTGTTCTTCTTCTTTTTCTTCCTCCTCCTCCTCCTCTTCCTCCTCCTCCTCCTCTTCTTCTTCTCCTTTCCTTCTGCTGTCACTGCAAATAAAGTTCCTTGAGAACTGTTCAACAGCAGTCGTGTTGTGACTCTGTTGGACCCTTGCTGTTGAGGGTTCAACAAGTGGTTCCATGACTCGGATATGTCCTGGACTGGTCACTGGAAACAGGTAAGAAAAGAATCAATGTGCATACATGGGAATATAGGTGGGTGAAAATTAGCCTAGGATCAGAACCATGGGTTAACTGTTTAGAAATGGAAAAGATGGGCAATACTCTGTCTACAATGGATTTGCACCTTTTGTTGAGCTGCTTACTAAAAAGCATGGGGACACCCATGAAAGCGGCCACTATTTGTACATTTACAAAGCCATGGTTCGGACCTTGCCCTGGTTTGTGGAGGATGGTGAGCTGGATGAACACAAGTAGTGGAAGATGGAAAGACAGTTGAGGGAGGCAGGGGAGCTGAAAGAGATTCTTAGGTTGTGGCAGATAATTGATCGGCTCTCCAAAATGACCCAGAACATATAGTGTGTCTCCTTGATGAGGGAAGTGAACTATCAGAAGCTCAGAGGGAATCCCAAAGTGGGAGTCAGGATGGGGAAAAAAGGGAGGATGGGGATGACAGAGCACAAGCAAGCATGGAAGATGAGAGACCCCCCTTCTGCACCCCCATACTCGGATGATCCATTCACTATGGGGGAGTCCTCATGCTGCTGTAAAATGGTGAACTTAACTATACCTGTTCTGCCATATTGGCGACTGCTCACATTAACTAAGACAGTCCATGTGAATGAGAACCCATTCCCCCTGGAAGGGACAGGGAACAGAGAAACTTCTGTAGGAGAATCCAGAGGAAGAATGGTGAGAACACATGACGCTCCCCCTAAGTGGGAAGATTACCATAGAGTAGACCAAGGATTCCCAGTGATAGTAGATGCACAAGGCACTTGAGGATGGACCCCCTTAGATCATAAGCTATTGAAGGAACTGCAACAGGTGGTGCAGCTTTCTGGACTGCACGCTAATTTTACAAAAGCAGTTTTAGACAATATAGGAACTCAGGGCTTGGTACCAGTTGACTGGAGAAACCTGGCAAAAGCTGTGCTTGGTGGTGGGGACTTCCTGCTTTGGTCAGCAGCCTATAGAAAGCTTGCTAAGACTCAAGCAGCAGAAAACATGAGAAATGATCAGCCAGCCTGGAACGAGGACATGCTAAATGGGGAGGGAGTTTTTCGTGATGAGCACGTCCAAGCACAATGCCTTAATGAAGTCCTAATGCAAGTAAGAGAATTGGATTGCAGGGCCTGTAAGGTCATTCCTAAGAAGGGATAAATCAGGCATAGTTTGTCCAAAATTATACAAGGCCCAATGGAGCCCTATGCTGATTTTGTTAATAGATTAATGGAGGCTGTCGGCAATGTTTTTGAAACAGTGGATGAGGCTATGCCGCTAATTTGAAGACTAGCAAACAAAACCTGCCATGAGGCCTTAAGACCCTGGCAACACAAGGAAATTCCTGTCTTTTTGAAATTTTGCAGGGATGTCATGGATGACGTAGCTTTGGAATCGCATGCAACAGTCACCATGGCGAAAATGCTAAGAAACAATGGGTCAGAATGGGAAAGGAAGGTCATATCAAAAAGGAATGTATGGCTTCAAGGCTGCCAGAATGTCAACCAGGACTCTGCCCACGGTGTGGGAAGGGCAACCATTGGGCAAATGAGTGTTATTCTAAACTAGACAAAGCTGGCAACCCATTAGAGCAACTCCCTAGACAGAGGAAGCCAGGGCTCTTGCCATCAAAAAATGAGTGGTGGGCCTCCACACCCAAGGGTCCAAAAACTCAACAGGTGAAAGGACAGACTATGGGGGGACCAGGCCAGCAGGCATTCACTGCACAGAGCTACGAGCCACCGGCTATTTAGTTCTAATCCCACAAATGGGGACCCAATCCATAGATGTGGAACCCCAAGAGGCTTTAGATGGCGTAGCAGGCTTGGGCATTACTATAGGAAAAGCTACTAATGCCTTAAAGGGATTGGTAGTTGTTACAGGTCTTGTCACACTGCCTTGTAAAAAACTCAAAGTAATGTTGCAGGCCACTAAAGAGATGGTACAGCTGTTACTGTTACAGCCAGTTGCACAATTGCTAGTGATGAGCCCCACGCTAGACTCTAGAAAGAAACAAGGAAAGCACTTTGCAGCTCTTATCATGACTCTCGATACCCATCCAGTATGGGTTCTTACCATTGGAGGGAAGGCAATTAAAGGACTGTTGGATACAGGCGCAGATGTTAGCATCATCTCCAAACAAGTTTGGCCTCCCTCTTGGCTGCTTCAGGAAGGGGATAACACCCTGGTAGGCCTAGGTACTGCCATTGCCCCATCCAGAAGTGCACAAGTGTTAGACTGGCAAGATCAGGAGGGCAATACTGGTAAAATGCAACCTTATGTATGTGCTATTCCCATCACCTTATGGGGAATGGATGTTTTAGAAAAGCTTCAAATCTGATTGACTAATGGACATGAGGCCATGCCATCCCTGGGGTGGGAGATAATGAAAAAAAATGGAGTGTACAGGCAGAGGACAAGGAAAAAGTGAGCAAGGCAGGAGGGACCCCATTCAGCCTCAAGGAAATAAAGGTAGACAAGGCTTGGGTTTTTCGTAGGTGCCACTGCACAGCAGCCACCGCCATTAATCTGGCTAACCAACAAACCAGTATGTATACCCCAGTGGCCACTTACACAGGAGAAATTGGCTGTGGCAGAAGAAATAGTGCAACAACAGCTGGAGGCAGGACACATTCAGCCATCCACTTCACCCTGGAATACTCCAATTTTTGTGATAAAAAGAAATCAATTATTGCATGACCTAAGGGCCATAAATCAAGAAATGCAGCCCATGGGGGCTTTACAACTGGGGCTTCCCATTCCTATGATGATTTCAAAAGACTGGCCCTTGATCATAATCGATCTAAAGGATTGCTTCTTCTCTATCCCATTGAACCCACAAGATAGGCAAAGATTTGCCTTTACAGCCCCATCCATTAATCATAAGGGCCCTGATAAAAGATTTGAGTGGAAGGTTCTCCCACAGGGCACATGACTAATAGTCCAACTTTATGCCAATTGTTTGTATCGCGAGCCATAAAGCCTGTTCGGCAACAGTATTTGGATGTCAAAATTTTATGAGATATTGATAACAGCCGCCCAAAATACTATCTTAGGAAAAGCATTTACAACATTAACCCGGTGCTTACAGGAAGCAGGATTACAGACAGTGCCAGAAGAAATTCAGAGGGATACCGTAGTCCAATACTTGGGACTAAAAGTAACCCCAGCCCATGTGTGCCCTTTAGAATTCACCATTAAAAATGCAGGATTGAGAACTCTAGATGATTTTCAAAAATTATGTGGAAACTTAAATTGGATATGGCCCTACTGTAAACTAACTATTGAGGAAACGCTTCCATTGTTTAGAATATTAGAGGGAGATTCACAGCTTACTTCACCACAGCAATTGACCCCAGAGGCAGCTGCACTTTTACAAAAGGTTGAAAAGCATCTCAAATCTACTTTGATGCAAAGATGTGACTTATCCCAGCCCATAAAAATTCTTGTTTTTATGGAACAAGCTTATCCCTTTGCACTTATTTGGCAGGGAGGCCCTCTGCTGTTTGTGTATCCGCATGCCCATTTACCTCGAGTGCTGTACATGCAGGGAGCAGTTATGGCTGATTTGATATTAAATGCAATTAAAAGGACTGTAGAAATTTCAGGCAGGCATCCGGAACAATATTTTGTACCCTTTAGTAAGAAAGCAGTGGAAGCATGGACAAAGGAAATGTGGGAATGGGCATATATTGTTTTAATATTACAGGTAGAAATAGACAATCATTGTCCAACTCATCCTTCTATTACATTTTGTAGGGATATTCCAATATTACAGGTGCAGAAAGTGTGCAAGCACCCCTTAGTGGGGTCTCCAACCATATTTATGGACGGAGTTAAAGGGGGAACTGGAGCCACGGTGTTAAATGATCACCGATATTTTATATTGACTGCATCTGCCTCTCCTCAGCATTCAGAGTTGGCTATTATTGCATTAGTATTAAGAAAAAAAAAAAGGTCCCTTAAATATATTATCGGATAGTGCGTATGTGGTTAATGTGATTAAGATACTGGATAAAACATGCATTATTTCCAGAACTCCACCATATATCCCTACCTGATACAGATTTATGATTTGCTAGTGCAGAGAATATTCCCTATATTTATAGATCATATTAGAGCACATTCCAATTTACCTGGACCACTTAGCCAAGGCAATATGTTAGCTGATCATTATTCACACTTTTTGCTTGCTTGTTCCACTTTGGAAGAAGCACAAAAGTTTCATCTTAAATGGCATGTAAATAACACCACCCTGAGTCAAAAATATAATATTCCCTGTAAACAAGCTGAAGGTATTGTAAGATCTTGCAAGAAATGTGTTGTTCAGGGCTGGTGCCACGGTTCACTAGGCTAATCCTCTGCCTTGTGGTGCCACCACACCGGATTCTAGTCCTGGTCAGGGTGCCAGATTCTGTCCGGGTTGCCCCTCTTCCAGGCCAGCTGTCTACTGTGGCCAGGGAGTGCAGTGGAGGATGACCTAAGTGATTGGGTCCTGCACCCCATGGGAGACCAAGTTCTAGAAGCACCTGGCTCCTGCCTTCAGATCAGCACAGTGCACCGGCCACAGTGTGCCAGCTGCGGTGGCCATTGGAGGGTGAACCAACAGCAAAAAGAAGATCTTTCTCTCTGTCTCTCTCTCACTATCCACTCTGCCTGTCAAAATAAACAAACAAACAAAAAGAAATGTGTTGTTCATACAGTTCCTAAGCTTCCAGTGGGCGCGAATCCCCACAGCCTTGAGCCATGTCACCTCTGGCAGATGGATGTCACCCATATTCCCTCCTTTTGGATGTCAAAGCTGCATGCATGTTTCAGTAGATACTTTTTCTGGCATGGTGATGGCCATGGCCTTGAATAAAGAAGGGATTCAACAGGCTATCCAGCACTGTTTACAATCTTTTGCTACCTGGGGTGTATTATTAAAACTAATAATGGCCCAGCACATACTTCAGCCTGATTTGCCACGTTTTTAAAAGAGTTCAGTATTGAGTATGTCACTGGCATTCCTTATAATCCCCAAGGTCAGGCCATTGTAGAAAGAACTCATTTATATTTAAAAACTTTAATTAATAAACAAAAAGGAATAATAGGAGAATATGTGGTATCCAATAAAAATTCTCTAGCTCTAGCAGTATACACCATAAATTTTTTTAAATAAAAAGAAAAGTGGCAAAACCCCAGCAGAGATACAGTCTCAGTCTGCTGAAAAGGAGCCAATTCAATGGATAATGTGGAAGGACTTACAGGATAATCAATGGAAAGGCCCATTTCCCCTACTGAGGATGATATGAGGTGCTGTTTGTTTCTTTCCACAGGGAGCCTCACAACCCATCTGGACACCAGAAAGAAGAGTCTAGCTTCTCGTGGAGAATCCTGACAGACAACATCCAATGAGCATAACAGATTCACCAATAGGAGGAAATGAGTGAAGGATACATAAGTGATGAAAAGACTATTATTTGACCTTGTGATACTTTTGCTATTAATTGGCATTGGAGGAATTTTAGGAGTAATTATTAATTATGCTCTAGCTGTATTTGTCAAATATCAAAATGTTTCTCATGTGTAGAGTGTTAAGCCTTGCTATGATTGTTGTTAGTGTTGCTTGTTATGATGAGGGTACATATTGGGGCCTACTTAGGGCCCCTACCTTTGCCCATGCTGTTGACCAATTCATCTTCATTGCTTCCCATATTTTTTGCTGATAATATTAATGTATCTACCTGTGGAGTGTCTGCCCTGGAGAGACCCCCCCTAAGCAAGCAGAGAGGTTAAATTTTTCCATTTCCCTTTCAGGATCCCTTTGCTTTGAGATTCTTGTTGGATTGGATGAGGACAATGTTACAGGTGTTCCTACTCCATGTATTACCTTGACTAATCAAACCATAAGTGATTTAAAGTCCCCACAAAAGTTGAATGGTACGTTTGTAGCATATTCATCGGGATCCATCCCCACACATTGCTACAATTGCGGTTCAGCATCCTGTACCCCTCTCACTCGTATATTGCCAGGGTGTTGTGAATGGGTGAGTACCGCTGCACCACGCTTTACTACCTGCCAAAGTGGCTTGAATCACCACTGGCTAACACCTGGATTTTTTACACCCCACGATTTAGGGTTTCAAGGCTGGCTAAACTTCTCTTCTGATTATAAATACCTCTCCTCCCCTCACTGTAACGATTCCACATATAAATCTCTTCTTCAAACAGGCAATCAGTGGGACCAAATCATTTTATGTAATTTAGCCAGGGCTTGTTCTGATTTATCCCTGTTGCTATTTCTATGATTTTGGTCCTGGTCCAATGGTACATGGAAGGAAGATCTCAAAAAGCACTACCTGCCCATGAATCTGACTCATGAGTATGTTTTACACGATCTTACGTCTCAGGTCTGCCTTGAACCCCCATTCATCTGGTATGTTTGTGACAGACTGAACATCACATCCTGTAAAATGGGATATCTTTCACAATGCTGGAATGGCAGCAACGTGGGTATTATGCATGTGCCTACATGGATTCCAGTTCCTGTTAAAACCGGGCCCAAGGATTTTGCTGTCACCCTACGCTCCTGTACAGCAGCTCTGACAGCCATTACAGCGGCAGTGGTTGCCAGTGCAGCTGCGGTTACTGTGGCAGTGACTCAAGTTAACTCAGTACAACAGCTAAATAATGTCACAGGGCAAACAGCATGAGCACTTCATACTCAGGAACAGTTAGATCACGGTCTTAGAACTGGTCTTTTATTGGTCAACCAAAGCGTTGACGTGCTGCAGCAAAATTGGACCTTTTGTCGTCCATCATGGGTTCCCCTTGTTTGATTCAATCTCCAGCAGTTTGTGTTTTGCCCTTTCCGGTAGATCAGTATTCTGACCTTGCTAATAAACCCTGCAAGCTAGGACTGATAATTAATACCACCTGGAGTAGTAATTTTACCGTATGATTGCGGCAGCTGCAGAATACTATATGGGCACTGAACAAAACTAAGGCTCAGGTGGAGATCTGGTCTCACTTTTCCATTGTGGGATGATGGATCTCCAGTACATGGTTGAATGTGAAAGAGTGGGTAGCCATAGGAGGTCTGTTTGTGCTGTTACTCATTGGCTTTATTATGATCAGTAAGATTATCTTGAACATCATTATGATGCAGCAGTGCACTAACCTGATTGCTCGACAGGCTATGCTTGCAATATGCTCCAACCCTCAGGAGGAAGCATGTCTTAGCATGATGGAATGGTAGTCAATGACAGGTAATCACTGGTGAGTGTGCCTAGCAACCTAAGGCAGAGCACGGGACAAGCTTCCCAGTGACTCTCTGATGGGTAAGCAGGTGGCACGTTGCTGGGAACCTAAGACAGGCACAATTCCATGCCATACAAAACAAAAAAGGGGGAGCTGTGGGGAACTACAGGCCAGCCACGTGTGGGGACCTCCTCATTGCAACATTTTACATGGCCTGCCTCATCCTGCTGAGCAAAACAAGTCAAGGAAGTGCTGACCACAAGACTTGCACAAACAACTGGATGGAGCAAGACAAACTTTCAACCTGAGGCTTTATGTGCCATTTAATCTGATTGGACTGCTTGCTATGGACTGCTTGCTCTAGGGGACCAGGGATATATAAGAGACTGGGATAGGGGCGGGAGGCCTCTTCTTGTTCTTCTTGTTCTTCTTGTTCTTCTTGTTCTTCTTGTTCTTGTTCTTGTTCTTGTTCTTGTTCTTGTTCTTGTTCTTGTTCTTGTTCTTGTTCTTGTTCTTCTTCTTCTTCTTCTTCTTCTTCTTCTTCTTCTTCTTCTTCTTCTTCCTCCTCCTCCTCCTCCTCTTCTCCTTTCCTTCTGCTGTCACTGCAAATAAAGTTCCTTGAGAACTGATCAACAGCGGTCGTGTCATGACTCTGTTGGACCTTTGATGGCAAGGGTTCGACAGTTAAATCAGCCATGCTGGTCCTTGGTGTTCCCTGGACCATAAAGACTGATAATGGGCAAGCATATACATCATAGGAATTTAATTCCTTCCTGAAATCTTGGAACATACAGTATCCACAGGTATGCCATACAACCCACAAGGACAGGCAATTATTGAAAGAACTCATAGGATGATTAAAGACCTCTTACAAAGACAGAAAAGCAATCATATGTCCCCAGACCCACAGCTTGCTTTGACTGAGGTCCTGCTCACTATCAGTTTTCTTAATTTTGATTCCCAAGAGATCAGCCCAGCTTATAAACACTGGGGATCCTTTCCATCCCAGACCCCAGCCCTATGGTTAGGTGGAAAGACCCCTGGCAGGCAAATGGAAGGGACCACACCCCCTTCTAACTAAAGGTCAAGGATATGCTTGTGTCTTTCCAGAGAATGTGGGGCAGCCCATTTGGGCCCAGGCCAGAAACATCAAATCTGCAGCTGATAGCCAACCAGAACCAGCTGGATAAGACTGAGAATCTGCCTTGTTAGTAGATGCTCCTGTCCTATCATCCTACCCTGAGAAACTGCTCATAGCCACATCTGCTACTGTTTTATACCCCACCAACTCTGGTCAGCCACTCAAATGGCCCACAGCCTGTGTGTGGTCATGCCATTCCTGTTCCACATTCCTACCCCTATCTGAGCAAACAATCCTGTGGTCTCTCATTTTGAGTGCTGGTTAGGCAATGACAGGTAGGATCCCCTGGGAGATAACCTAAGACAGGCACAGCTGCATACAGAGACCACAAGAAAATAGGGTCAACAATAGATGGCCAAAAGTCATGTCTCCCGTTGCTCAAAAATAAATGAAAAGAAGGAAATGTGGTGGAATGAGGTGAAAAGGTCATGCCAAGATGGCCACTGTGGTGAAAAGATCATGCCAACATGGCTGCTGACAACAGAAACTGCCTGGCAACAGGCTGTGACAAATGGCTTCAGAACCCACATGACAACAGTGGAAATACATGACAACAGAGTCTGACTGATGGCCGGCCATGATTGGATGGTTTCAGAAACTGCTTGGCAACAAGAACCTAACTGGCAACAGGCTGTGATTGGATGGCTGTGGAAACTGCTTGGCAACAGGCTCTGATTGGATGGCTTTGGAAACTGCCTGGCAACAGGCTGTGATTGGTTGGGGCATTGACTGCCCCTTGACCAGATTGGCTGGTCTTGGCTATATAAGATGTTGTACCAACTGTAATAAACAAGTCTGCGGGATGCTTGCCTCAAGCCTGCTTTCACCCAACTCCTAGGGTCTGTGTGGTGACTGCGTACCTCTTGCCCCCACCATGCTCCTCCTCTCAGAAATGAATCCACTGCAACATTGTTGAGAAATCAACTGCAACAATGGAACTCAAAAAAATTGATCATAAAATTACACAGAAGTAATCAAAAGCAAATGCATGAACTACAGAAATCCAATTCAGGACATGAAATTTCCTGAAATTGAGATCTTAGTGAGGAATCAAAATGGAATGAAGAATTCAATAGAACATGACCTTGAGATCTTAAAGAGAAATCAAAATGAAATGAAGAATTCAATAGAACAAATAAACAATGCAGTGGAGAGGCTTAAAAACAGAATCAGTGAGGCAAAAAGACAGAATATTGGACTTAGAAGACAGAGCACAGAAAAGTATACAGTCAAACCAATGACAAGAGAGGAAAATAAAAAACTAAAGGAAACTTTTGGGAATCTACAGGATATAATTAAAAAATAAACTTAATTTGGGTCTAGGAGTTCATGAAGGCATGGAGAATAAAGTTATGAGGCCTTTTTAATGAAATAACAGCAGAAAACTTCCAAGAGAGAAAGAAAGGGATGTCCAAGTACAGGGAGTAAATAGAATTCCCAATAGACATGACCAGAAAAGATCCTCACCACGACACATTGTAATCAATCTCACCACAGGGAAACATAAAGAAGAGATTCTAAAATGTGCAGGAGAGCAACATCAGATTACTTTCAGAGGATCTCAGTAGAATTTCCATTAGAAACCCTGAAGGCTAGGAGAGAATGGTGAGATACATATAGTCTAAGTCTTAAGAAAAAACTATCATCTCAGAACATTAGACCATGCAAAACTCTCATTTGTGAATGAAGGTTAAATAAAGACTTCATACCAAACAGAAATTGAAAGAATTTGTCATCAACCATTTAGCCCTGCAAAAGATCCTTAAGGAAGTGTTGCTCACAGAAGCACAGAAAAATGGTCATCATTATGAAAAAGGTAAAGGAAGAACATCTCTCAGTATAAGATCAAAGGAGATTCAAAGTATAAATTGGGAATACTTTTGGGAAAAATGGCAGAGCAAGTTCATTATTTACCAATAATGACCTTGAATGTAAATGGCCTCAGCTCTCCAGTTAAAAGACACAGACTGGCTGAATGGATTAAAAAACAAAACCCATCTATTTGCTGCCTACAAGAAACATGTCTCACCAACAAAGACACACAGAGACTATATTCATTTAACTCATTTAGCTAAAAGTTAAAAGGCATTGGGCAAAGATTTCACACACAGAAAAAATTGGAACAAGAACCTCCAAAATCCACCTTCCAATGATTAATCCTGAGGGAAGTCTCAAGTTTTATGATGTTCTGTAGTGTCATAAAAGGTTACAGCAGGGAAATGCTTAATGGAGAAAAATTCTAAGTATTTCTCTGACAATCCAGGAACCAGAACTGATATTTGATCAGAGTGCACTGTTGCTTCTTCTTTGAAGAACTGACCTCTGGAAGACCTTCAAAGAAAATATTCAGTTTAAAACATTTGATGAAATTGTTACAAGAGTTATTGCCTCAAAGAGCTCTGATATTCCTTCAGGGCCTACTGGAAACATAAGGTCCAATAACACATGATTTTCTTTTACTTGTGCTAATCCCTCTAGCAAGTAGTTTCTTTACCCTTATTCCCTTCATGGACAAACTCTCCCTTTCTTTCTTCCCTTGCTGGCTGCAAAATTTTCAAGTATTTTTGTCTGTTCATTTTTGCTCATTATTCTCATTGAAAATCTGAAGATAAGGGCAAAAAGAGCCAACCAAGTAAAAACTACAATGTATTACGCCTTGTAACAAGTACTGTAGGAGTTGGAGTCTTCTGTTCTCTGGCTGCTTGCTTGCCCCCTAGCCCCCCTGGAATTTATGACCTCCTGCCACCCACCAGCTCCCCTGGGACTTATGGCCCGATGTTTCTGGCCAATTCTTCCCCATGCCATCCCCTTTGTGTTGCCTTCCTGCCACATAACGTATATGGTCTTTACGTTTAAATGAACCAATGAACATGTTAGGTCCCAATACCTTGCCATATAGAGAGTAAGAAGGTAACCTACTTAGGAGATGACCTGCACCCTTGCAGTGTCAGGCTATCAAAACCTCTCTCATGCAAATGAGAGGACCTTTTGCCAGTACACTGCTAAAGGGCTGTGTGAGGACAGGGGGTCCAGCTGGCTGGTAACAAACAAACCTCTGCTTTTGCAAACATGACTGTGCCTTGTGCATTGATTGGGAAATTTGGACACAACACTGGGATGGGCTCAGGACCCCTGTGCACCTTTATGTCCTTGTGAGAATCCAGATGGAGATCCTGGGAGGGGCTCAGGGCCCCTGTACACGTGATATCCTTGTGAGAGACCTGGATGGAGGTCCTGAGGTGGGTTCAGGGCCCCTTTGCATCTATTATATCTTTCTGAGTGAATTGATGGAGGTATTGTGTTTGGCTACGGGCCCCTGTGCACATGTTATATCCTAGTGAGAGACCTGGATGTAGGGCCTGTGGTGTGTTCAGGACCATGTGCCCCTGTTATATCCTTGAAAAAGACCCGGATGGAGGTCCTGTGATGGGCTCCAGGCCCCTGTGCGCCTGTTCCATCATTCTGTGAGACCCGGATGGAGGTCTTTTGGTGGTTTCATGTGCCTGTGCAACTGTTCTATCCTTGTGAAAGAGCCGGGTTGAGGATCGTGGATGGACTTAGGGCACCTTTGAACTTGTTCTATCCTTGTGAAAGAGCCAGATGGAGGTTCTGGGGTGGGCTAAGGCCCCTGAGCACCTATGATATCCTTGTTGGAATGCCGGTCAGAGGACCTGGGTGGTGTTCAGGTCCATGGGTACCTGTTATATTCCCATCAGAGACACGGATGGAGGTCCTGGGGTGAGTTCATGGCTCCTGTGCACCTGTTATATCCTTGTGAGAGATCCGGAGGGAGGACCTGGGAGGACTCAGAGCCCCTGTGCTCCTGTTATATCCTTGTGAGAGACACTGATGGTGGTCCTTGGGTGGGCTAAAGGCCCCTGTGCACCTGTTATATCCTTGTGAATGACCCAGATGATGGTGCTGGGGTGGGCTAAAGGCCCCTGAGCACCTATTATATCCTTTGGGAATCCCAGAGGGAGGAACTGAGTTGGGTTCAGGTCCATGGGTACCTGTTATATCCCCATCAGTGACACTAATGGAGGTCCTGGGAGGGCTCAGGTATCCTCTGCACCTGTTAAATCCTTGAGGGAGACCCAGTTGGAGGACGTGGGGTGGGCTCAAAGCTCCCATGCACCTGTTGTATCCTTGTGAAAGACTCAAATGGAGGTCTTTGCCCCCTTCACACCCAAGCCCCCCCTTCATCGCTGAGAGCCCACACTGGACAGTGGCCCTGCCAATCTGCTCCCAGGGCTTACGAGTCCTACGAACCCCCTTCCCAGCACCCGACAGGAGGAGAGATATGCCTGAGAAGCAGTCTTCACATGGTACCACCCTCTTCTGCATCTCTGCTTGCCCCCAATTGGAAGAGTCCCTGCCAATCTGCACGAGGTCCTGCCCTCCTCCGTCGGCCCCTCCCCTCAGTACCCCTGACTGGCTGAGACAGCAGCCAGTCTCAGCAGCCAGACCCACGCCCCTCCCAGCTCCTGACTGGAAGAGAGAAGTGATGGGGTTCTGACCTCAGGCTGACAGGTTACTGGTCCATTCAAGGGCACTTAGTGGAGCCTAAGTGGTGGGGTTCTGCCCACAGACTGACATTTTCTGGTCCATTCATGAGCAGTCAGAGGAGCAACGGAGGTGCAGTTCTGTCAGAAGAATGACAAGTTCTGGGTGCAGAAAGGAGTAATCAGGGCTGCCTCAGCAATTGGGGTTCTGCCGCAGACACACAGGATCCCGGTCCAATGCAGCAATCAGTGGATCCTAAGGGGGTGGGGTTCTGAGTGCAGACTGACAGGTTCTTGGTCCAATATCTCCAGGCAGGGGAGTTAAAGGGGTGGTTTCTGCCACAGGCTTACAAGGTTCCGGTCCCGTCAGGGGCAGGCAGGGGAGCTAAGGATGTGGGGTTCTTGCTGCAGACTGACAGGTTCCAAACCTGCAGGGGTACGCAAGGAACCTAAGGAATTCGAGTTCTGGGGGCAGACTGACATTTTTCTGGTCTTATCAAAGAGAAGGCAGGGATCTAAGACTTGGGGTTCTGGCTGCAGAATGGCAGGTTGCCAGTGCAGTCAGGTGCAGGAGGGTAGCTGAAGATGTGGGATTCTGGCCATAGACTGACAGGTTCCCATTACCGTTTTTGCAGTCATGGGAGCTCTGGAGATGGGGTTCTGGCCATAGACTGACAGGTTCCAGGTCCAATCAGTGGCAGTCAGTGGAGTCAAGAAGGAGGGTTCTGGCCACAGACTGACAGGATCCAGGTCCTTTAGGTTCAGGCAGGGGAGCCAAGTGGCATTTTGGCTTCAGATTACAGTTTCCTCATCCTGTAAGGGGCATTCATGGGAGCCAAGCATGTAGGTTTCTGGCCACAGAGTTACCGGTTCTGGGACCATCAGGGGCAGGCAGGGGAACTAAGGGTGTGTGGTCTGGCCACAGACTCACAAGTTCCAGGTTCAGGATGGCAAGGCAGGGGTTCAAAGGACCTGGGGTTCATGCCACAGCATGACAGGTTCTCCGTCCTGTCAGGGGTATTCAGGGGAGTTCAAGTGGTGGGGTTTGGCCACAGACAGACAGGTTCCCTGTCCAGTCAGGGGCAGTCAGGGGAGCCAAGAGAGTGGGGATCTGGATGAAGACTGACAGGACCCCTGTCCAATCAGTAGTTTTCATAGGATCCAAGGAGTTGCGGTTTTGTGGCAGCACAACCAATTCCTGTTTACTAGGTTTTGACAGGGAGCCAAGGAAGTGGGGTTCTGGTCGCAGACTGACAGGTTCCTGGTCCCCTCAGAGGCACTTAATGTAGCCTAAGTTGGTGGGGTTCTGGTGGCAGACTGACTGGTACTGGGTCCAGTATGGCCAGATAGGGGAGCTGAGGGTTGGGATTCTGGGCACAGACTGACAGGTTCCCAGTTTAGTTAGTTGAAGTCAGTGGAGCCAAGGAGGTGGTACTGGCCGCAGACTGAGAGGTTCTGGGTCATTAAGGGCACACAGGGAAGCCTAGGATTTGGGGTTCTGGCCACAGACTGACAGGTTCTGGGTCGCATATGGGACACATTGGAAAACCTCAGAGAGTGAGGTCCTGGCAGTGGACTTGTGGTGGATTGAGAAGTCTGTGCCCTGATTGCCACTGGCAAGGAAGTGTCAGTTACTCAGGAATTGCTTTGAATCTGAGCTGGCAAGGGAGCCTGCCCAGCAACAATCTGTGATTGGTTTAGGCAAACACTTCCTCTTGACCAAATTGGCTGGTCTTGGCTATATAAGCTGCTGCACCAACTGAAATAAAGGAGTCTGCGGGCTGCTCACCTCAAGCCTGCTTTCAGCCGACTCCCAGGGTCTGTGTGGTGACTCTGCGCCTCTTGCCCCCACCACGCTCCTCCTTTCAGAAACAAATACACTGCAAAATTTTTGAGAAATCAACCAAAACATCTGGCACCCAATGTGACTAGGAGAAAGACAGCATGTCTGACTCAGCGAGGTGTCCCCTGGATTTATGCAAGTAGCCCCTCAGTGTTTTATGTGCTGTTTGGTTCTGTGAGGGTGAGCACAGAACCCTCTCCTACACCCCTTTTCTTGTCCTTGTCTAAGTGACCCCAGGTTAGCACACACTGCCCAGAAGCGTACGTCACTTCTTGGCTCCTCCCATTACTTTTGGTTCACCCGGAAAATTCAAATAAGGGACTGATGAAAACAGAATTCAGAACCATGTCATATTCTTTCACTCGAGAGAAGTGATGCTCCAGAGACACTGTAGGGCATATGGCCTTGACCTAATGAATCAAGGAAGTCCCCCACTAAGCACAGGACATATGTATGATCTGATACTCCACTGTGTTTGTCAACACAGGGAAACCTCCTGCAAAATGCCATCAACAGCTGAGGTGCTAGGAATTTGCTTTCTTATGGCAGCAGTGCTGGGCGTATCTTTCCTTCAGCTAGAGTTGGAATGCTGTGCTGCTCTTAAGCACTCAGACATGGGAAAGATACCCCCCTTTCAGAAGCGCACACAGATTACCAAACATAGTGAATCTGTGAGTGATAAGATACTTGCACTCTAGGTCCCTGTCTCACAGACAACAGTGAATGACTTCAGGAGAGAGAGCTCCGACAGTGAAACTGACAAGGTAGCAAACAAGGCAGCAATGTCTTGTCAGCCACCCCTCACGTACCCATGAGAGGAACTTAGAGGCGCTCTAGACAGTAAGTAATGTGAGGTCATCCCATCTGCACACATTTGTGGCAGTTCTCGGACACCCCAAGCTCTTAGGGCAACTGCTAGACCCCATCTCACCTGCACGTTTGCTGTTAATGTAGGAGAGAGTGCAGAATTCAGACCCTGGATCCAACGCATGTATAAAGACTTCTGCTAAACATGGGTTGAGGATATGCTTGTGTCTTTCCAGAGAATGTGGGACAACACATTTGGGTTCTAGCCAGAAACATCAAGCCTGCAACTGACAGCCAACCAGAACCAGCTGAACAAGACTGAGAATCCATCTTGTTAGCGGACACACCTGCCCTATCATCCTACCCTGAGAAACTGCCCATAGCCACATCTGCTACTGTTTTATACCCCACTAGCTCTGGTAATCCAATCAAATGGCCTACAGATTGTGTGTAGTCATGCCATTCCTGATAACCATTATTCCTCATTCCTACCCCTATCTGAGCAAGCAATCCTTGGTCTCTCATTTTGAGCACTGGTTAGTCAATGACGGGTAAGATCCCTTGAAGGGATAACCTAAGTCAGCCACAGAGACCACAAGGAAATGGGGTCAACAATGGTATGGCCAAGAATCAATCCTCTCATTGCTCAAAAATAATGAAAAGGGGGAAATGTAGTGGAATGATAAGGCCATGCCAAGGTGGCCAGTGGCAAGCGAGTGTCATTTACTCAGGAATGGCTTTGAAACCCACCTGGGAACAGAGCCTTCCTGGTAACAGCCTGTGATTGGGTGGCTTTGAAACTGCCTGGCAACAGGCTGTGATTGGATGGCTTTGGAAACTGCCGGCAACAGGCTGTGATTGTTTGGGGCATAGACCGCTCTTTGTCTAGATTGGCTGGTCTTGGCTATATAAGATGTTGTACCAACTGACATAAACCAGTCTGTGGGCTGCATGCCTCAGGCCCGCGATCACCCTATCCCAGGGTCTGTGTGGTGACTCCGCGCCTCTTGTCCCCAACACACTCCTCCTTCAGAAAAAAATCCACTGCAACATTGTTGAGAAATCAACTGCAACATCAACTGACAGGTTCCTGGTCCTAAGGGACAGGCAGGGGTTCTGGCTGCAGACTGACAGGTTGCCAGTACAGTCAGGACCACGTGTGTAGCCAAGGACATAGTTTCTGGCTATAGGCTGACAGGTTCCCATTCCCTTCAGTTGCAGTCTGAGGAGCACAGGAGATGGGGTTCTGGCCATAGAATGACAATTATGGGTCCAATTGAGGATAGTCAGGAGAGTCATGGAGGAGGGCTCTGGCCACTGATGACAGGATCTGGGTCCTTTAGGTTCAGGCAGCGGAGTCTAGTAAGTGGCATTCTGGCTTCAGACTTACAGTTTCTTCATCCCATCATGGGCATTCATGGGAGCCAAGGATGTAGGTTTCTGGCCACTCAGTTAAAGGTTCTGGGCTTATCAGTGGCCGGCAGGGGAGATAAGGGTGTGTGGTCTGGCCGCAGACTGACAAGTTCCAAGTCCAGGATGGCAAGGCGGGGGATCAAAGGACCTGGGGTTCAGGCCACAGCATGACAGGTTCTCCGTCCTGTCAGGGGTATGCAGGCGAGTTCAAGTTGTGGGGTTTGGTCACAGACAGACAGGTTTCTTGACCAGTCAGGGGCAGTCAGGGGAGCCAAGAGAGTGGGGATCTGGATGAAGACTGACAGGATCCCTGTCCAGTCAGGAGTGTTCAGAGAGCCTAGGAAGTGGGGTTCTGGCCTCAGATGCACAGGTTCCTGGCCCCTTCAGGGGCACTTCATGGAGCCTAAGGGTTGGGGTTCTGGCGGCAGACTACAGGTTCTCATTGCAGTCAGAGGCAGTCAGGGGAGCAAAGGAGGTGGGGTTCTGGCAACAGACCTAAAAGTTCCGGGTCCAATCAGGGAAAGTCAGGGGAGTGAATGAGGAAGGCTCTGGCCACAGACTGACAGGATCCCAGTTAAGTTAGTTGAAGTCATGAAGCCAAGGAGGTGGGACTGGGCACAGACTGAGAGGTTCTGGGTCCCATCAGGGACACACTGAAAAACCTCAGGGAGTGTGGTCCTGGCAGGAGACTTGTGGTGGAATGAGAAGGCCATGCCCAGGATGCCACTGGCAAGCAAGAATCTGTTACTGAGGAATGGCTTTGAAGCCCACCTGGCATTGGAAAATGCCTCCCAAGAGGCTGTGATTGGATGGCTTTGGAAACTGCCTGGCAACAGGCTGTGATTGGATGGCTTTGGAAAATGCCTGGCAACAGGCTATGATTGGTTGGGGCATAGACTGCCCTTGACCAGATTGGCTGAATTTGGCTATATAAGATTTTGCACCAACTGAAATAAATGAGTCTTCAGGCTGCTCCCCTCTGGCTGCTTTCACCCAACTCCTGGGGTCTGTGTGGTGACTCCACGCCTCTTGCCCCCACCATGCTGCTCCTCTCAGAAGCAAATCCACTGTAACACTGTGGAGAAATCAACTGCAATAACTGGTACTCAACGTGGTGCAATGAAAGAAATCAACCGATACATCTGCCGCCACAACGTGACTGAGAGAAAGAAAGCATGTCGCACTGGGCGAGGCCCCCCCTGGATTTCAGCAAGTAGGCCCCTGGGTGTGTTTTTTGCTGTTTTGTTCTGTGAGGGTGAGCACAGAACCCCCTCCGACGCCCCTTTCTTTGTCCTTATCCTCAGTCTAAGTGGACCTAGATTAGGCACACACAACCCAGAAACGTACGTCGCTTCTCAGCTCCTCCTTTTACTTTCAGTTCACCTGGCAAATTCACATAAGGCACTGATGAAAACAGAATTCAGAAACAAGTCTTCTCTCACTTGAGAGAAGTGACACTCCAGAGACACTGTGTGGGCATACGGCATTGACCTAATGAATCAAGGAATTCCCCACTAAGCACAGGACATACTTACGATCTGATACACCACTGTCTATTTGTCTAACACAGGGAAACCTCCTGCAAAATGCCATCAACAGGAATTTGCTTTCTTATGGCAGCAGTGCTGTGCATGTCTTCCTTTGGCTAGACAACAGTGGATGACTTTGGGGGAGAGAACTCCGACAGTGAAAATGACAAGGTAGCAAACAAGGCAGCAAGCAAGGCAGCAATGCCTGGTCAGCCACCCCTCACCTACCCGTGAGATGAACTTAGAGGCCCTCTAGACAGTAACTCATGTGAGGTCATCCCATCTGCACACATTTGTGGCAGTATTTGCATGCTCTTAGGGCAGCTGCTAGACCCCATCGCACCTGCACATTTGCTGTTAATGTAGGAGCGGATGCAGAATTCAGACCCTGGATTCCAACACCCATAAATGACCTTACCATGCTATGAAAGGTTTATCAAGAGTGCAGTCCTGACTCTCCCTACTTTGAGCAAGTGCTCACACAATGGGCTGCAAACCTTCAAACTCATTTTGACTGGGTTGCACTGCTCAAAGCATGTTTGTCAAGACCACAGTTTTTACAGTGGAAAGCCTCCTATCAGGAAGAGGTTGAAACTGTTTAAGGAATAATGCTGCTTATGGAATAGCAGTAGCTTTGATATGCTTACAGGCCATGGCACCTACATATATCTTGAAGAACATGCCCACACTGGAGTAGTTGCCTAATTTGATGAGGTCAGAGATTTGGCAATTAAAGCCTTAAAAAATCTAAATCCTCCTGATTATAGTCAGCTCTTTAGAAATCCAGTTCAAAGCCCAGGCAAATGGTTCCCCGATTTCCTTGCCAGTGTCCTGGAGGCCATAGAGAAAAGATTCCTGCTTGGCCCTGATCAAGACAATTTGGTCAAACAATTAGCTTGGGAAGCTGCTACCTAAAAGACAAAAGCAGCAATCGCCCCAGTCCGTAATGAAGACATTTCTAAATGGATAGTAGCCACAAAGGAGGTAAACCCTGCCGATACTCCCATCAGGCCCTGACTGCAGCCATTAACAAATTGAGCACAAAGAAGTCTAATGACCCTCTGGTTTGTTGGGAATGCCAGGAAATAGGACACCTACGGCGAAACTGCCCAAACACTAAACGATGGGGCAAGTCCAAAACGCTGTGTCCCAGATGTAAAAAAGGCTTTCATTGGGCAAAAGATTGCAAGACCAAGCCTTTAAACTCCCAGTGGGGTGGCCCTCAGCCCAGCCAGTAAGAGGGAGTCCCACTACCATTAACTGGTCGATGCCCATCTTCAATCTGAGTCCAAAATTGACCCTATATTTAGATGACATTGCCTTTGTGGGTTTAATTGATACAGGAGCAGATGTTACTGTCTTAAAAGCTAGGGATGCAAGAAAAATACAACATTGGAAGAGAGCACCCAGACCTGACCTCCAAGGTGTTGGAGGATTAAAATTGGCTGATCAGGTCATCACACCTGTAACTTGGCAAGATGACAATGGAGATACAGGAACCATCTTTCCACTAATTCCTGAAGTTTCCATGACCTCATCCGGGAGAGATGTGCTCTCACAAATGCAAGTGGTGCTTACTACAGATCACAAATCTCCTCAAGCCAACAGCTTTAATGGAGAACCTACAAGTAAGATTCACCCCCAATTCAAGGGCCACTGCTCACCTCATACAAAAATCAAGCCCATTCCCAATTGAATGGGAAAAAACAGGAAACATCTGGGTAGAGCAGTGGCCAATAATACAACCCAACCTTAGCATCCTTAAAGAATTGGTACAGGAACAATTGGAAAAGGGACACATAGAACCCTCCATTAGCCCTCAGGGCACGCCAATTTTTGTGATACCAAAGAAACAGGGAAAATATAGGCTTCTACAGGATTTGAGAGCTATTAAAAAAAATATAAAAAAGATGGGAACATTCCAGGCTGGCACTCCCGATCCAGGGACTATTCCTGATAGATACCACATAGTTACCATTGATATCAAAGACTGCTTCTTTTCCATTCCCATTGCGGAGCAGGTTAAGGCTTACTTTGCCTTTAGAGTATGGGAGCCCAACTTCCAGCTCCCTGCAAACAGATTCCAGTGGACAGTACTCCCACAAGGCATGAAAAATAGCCCTGCCATTTGCCAAAGATACGTTTCTCATGTGACAGGCACACTTAAAGATCAGTGCTTGGCCACACATTATGCGGATGATACCTTACTTGCTCACAAGAATGCACCAATTCTGAATGCTTGTCTAAGTGAGACAGTAAGAAATTTACAATTCCTGGGTTTGTCTATTGCCACAGAAAAGGTACAACATTTTCCTCCCTTTCAATTCTTGGGTTATCAAATCTCCTCCCATATATCTCCAATGGGCCCAAACCTAAAAGTCAAGTATAAATACTCACTTAATGAACTTCAGCAACTATGTGGCCAGGTCAATTGGCTGAAGCTCTTCCTTCCCCTAACACCTGCAGAACTTAGCCTGCTATAGGATTTACTGACTAAGGGAAACAGCCCTTCCTCAAAAATCACATTGACACCAGCAGTCAAATCCACTATAGAAAAGATTAACACCCACTTGTCAAATTTAAAAACCTTTAGATATGACCCTCAGGTGCCTCTGTTTGCCATAACCATATCCACCCTTAAGGCCCCCTTAGGGGTTATTTGGCAACAACACGGACCACTTTTTTGGATACACATAGCTTGGACCGAGTGTCATGAAATAGTAAACAAAGTAGATGCCATCCTTATGTTGGGACTTAAATTAAGATATTATACCAATAAGATATTTAACACAGAGCCAGACATAGTAGTACTACCACTATCACAATTACAACTGTCCACATTGATGCAGAATAGCATGCTCTTTCAAACTTTAATGATCAATTTCCCAGGACAGGTTGACCATCACCTGCCAGCAGACAGGCTACTCCAGACACTACAAAACCTTAGAAATAGACTATCCAAACCATGTTTTCTCTGCTATTCAACCTATAACCATGGCACCATGTACATTTACAGATGCCGACAAGTCACTGTTTGGAATAGTGATCAAATCTTTAACAGAAAAAGATAAGATCCATGTAGAGCCCCACGGGGGATCAGTACAGTTGGGAGAAATAAGAGCAATAGTCTAGGTTCTATTCCTTAGCCAAGATGGACCGGTAAATATATTTTCAGATAGCAAATAGTACAGGTAGCAAAGACGATCCCCTTTGCAGTCTTTAACCTGACCAATAAGCCATTTGACCAGATGTTCACAACATTTAAAGAGCTAACTGAGAACAGAAGACACCCAGGGTATATCTCACATGTAAGATCACATACTGGGTTCCCCGGCTTTGTTTTCCAAGGCAATGAAAAGGTTGATCATCTTATCTCCTGCAACACGGCTTCCATTGGACACTTAGAACAAGTCTGTATTCTACACCAAAAATGTCATGCATCAGCAAGCAACATAAAATTGCTTTTCCCAGAGCTAACAATGAGCCAATGCAAACACCTAGTGCACTCTTGCAAGAATTGTGCACCCCTCACCCTGTTAGGCCCACTGCAACAAGCAGGAGTGAACCTGCGAGGCCTTTCCTAATAAGCAATGGCAAGTGGACATCACCCACATTAAGTCCTTTGGTAAACTTAAGTTTGTCCATGAGGTGGAAGATACTTATTCAAAGGCCGTATATGCAGCAATAGCCCAATCTGGAGAAAAGGCTAGTAATGTGATAAAGGCGGATAAATTGGCCATGCTGGTCCTTGATGTCCCCTGGACCATAAAGACTGATAATGGGCCAGTGTATACATCATAGGAATTTAATTCCTCCTGAAATCTTGGAACATACAGTCTGCCACAGTTATGCCATACAACCCACAGGGACGGGCAATCATTGAAAGAACTCAGAGGATGATTAAAGACCTCTTACAAAGACAGAAAAGCAATCATATGTTCCCAGACCCACAGCTTGCTTTGACTGAGGTCCTGTTCACTATCAGATTTTTTAGTTTGATTCCCAAGGGATCAGCCCAGCTTATAAACACTGGGGGTCCTTTCCATCCCAGACCTCAGCCCCTATTGATAGTTGGAAGACCCCCTGAAAGGAGAATGAAAGGGACCATACCCTCTGCTAACTAAAGGTCAAGAATATGCTTGTGTCTTTCCAGAGAATGTGGGACAGCCCATTTGGGTTCTAGCCAGAAACATCAAGTCTGCAACTGACAGCCAACCAGAACCAGCTGAACAAGACTAAGAATCTGCGTTGTTAGTGGACGCACCTGCCCTATCATCCAGTAAATGACTGCTAAGATCCCTTGGGGGTTAACCTAAGACAGCCACAGACACCATAAGGAAATGGGGTCAACAACGGTATGCTCAAGAATCATACCTCCCGTTGCTCAAAAATAAGTGAAAAGGGGGAAATGTAAGGAAAGAGAAGGCTATGCTAAGGGGGCCACTGGCATGCGAGTGTCAGTTACTCAGGAACGGCTTTGAAACCCACCTGGCTACAGAGCCTACCTGGCAACACACTGTGATTGGATAGCTTTGAAATTGCCTGACAACATGCTGTGATTGAATGGATTTGAAATTGCCTGGCAACAGGCTGTGATTGGTTGGGGCATAGATCGCCCCTTGTCTGGATGGCTGGTCTTGGCTATATAAGCTGTTGTACTAACTGAAATAAATGAGTCTGTGGGCTGCTCGCCTCAGGCCACATTCACCTGACTCCTGGGGTCTGTGCAGTGACTCTGCACCTCTTGCCCTTACCAAGCTCCTCCTATCAGAAACAAATACACTGCAACATTACTGAGAAATCAACTGCAATACTGACTACCAGGTTCCTGGTCCTTTAGCGACAGGCAGGGGAGATATACTGACAGGTTGCAGACTGGATGCAGACTGACAGGTTGCCAGTACAGTCAGGAGCTGGTAGGGGCCTAAGTAGGTTTGGTTTGGCAGCACAGGACAGGTTCCCATTACCATCAGTTGCAGTCTGGTGAGCCAAATAGGTGGGGATCTGGATGAGGACTGACATGTTTCGGGACATAAAGGGCAGACAGGGAGTTAAGAGTGTTGGGTTCTGGCTGTAGACTAACCTATTCCCTGTCAAGTCAGGAGCAGTCAGGGGAGCTGAGGACGGGGTGGGTTTTGGAGGAAGACTGCCAGATTCCTGTCCAATAGGGGTAGGCAGGGAGCCAAGATGGTGGGGTTCTGGCCTCAGACTGACAGGTTCCTGGTCCCATCAGGGGCACTTCGTGTAGCCTAAGGGGTGTGGTTCTGGTGACAGACTGACAGGTTCCCAGTTCAGTAAGAGACAGGGGAGCAAAGGAGGTGGTTTTCTGGTGGAAGAATGACAGGTTCTGGGTAAATCAGGGGCACTCAGGCCTCCTCACTAAGCATTTGGGGTTCAGGTCCCAGACACACAGGTTCCTTGACCTATAAGGGCAGGCATGAGACATATACATGTGATGTTCTGGCCACAAACTGACAGATTCCCAGGCCAGTCATGGCATGGCAGTGAGCTTAGGATTTGGGATTCTGGCTGCAGTGGCCCGTTCCCATAAGGTCAGGCAGGGGTGTCTAAGGACCTGGGGTTCTTGCCGCAAACTAATAGTTTACAGGTCCAGTCAGGGTTAGAAAAGGGAGCCAAAGGTTTGTGTTCATGCTGCAGGATGACATCTTCCTTGTCCAGTAAGGCCAGGCAGGGGGACTAAGGGTGTGGAGTTCTGGCTGCAGACTTACAGGTTCTCGGTCCAGTCATGGGCACACAGTGGAGCCTAAAGGTGGGATTCAGGCCGCAGACTGACAGGTTGGATCCATCAAGGATAGGACTGACAGGATTCCAGTCACATCAGAGCCACTCAATGGATACCAAAGGGGGTGAGGTGGTGGTTCTGGCTGCTAACTCACCGATTCACGGTCCCAACAACAGCAGACAGAGGAGCCAAGGAGTTGGGGTTGTGTGGACCCAGACTAATAGGTTCCCAGTGCCATCAGGTGCAGGGACTGTAACCAAGGAGGTGTGCTTCTGGCCATAGACTGAAAGGATACTGGTCCCGCGAGGGTAACCCAAGGCGACCTCAAGAGGTGTGGTTCTGGCTGCATCCTGACAGCTTCCCGTCCCCATCATGGGCAAGCAGGGGAGCTAAGGACGTGGGGTTCTGGCCAAAGACTGAAGCCTCACGGTGCATCAAGGGCAGGCAGGGGAGCCTAAGCAGGTGGGGTTCTGGCGAGCAACGGACAGGTTCCCATTCATTAAGGCCAGGCAGGGGAGTGGAAGGATGAGAGTTTCTGGCCACAAACTGGACAGGTTCCCAGTCCAGTCATGGGTAGGCAGGGGAGCTAAGGAGGTGGGGTCTGGCAACAGACTGACAGGTCCCTTGTCCTTTTGGGGCAGGCAGGAGCACCAATGAAGCTGGGTTGTGGCTGCAGACTGACAGGTTCCCAGTCCTGTCAGAGGCAGGAAGGGAAGCTAAAGGGTTGGATTCTTGCTGAAGACTGACAAGTTCTGGGACTTTACTAGCAGGTAGTAGAGCCAAAGAGATGGGTTCTGCCCACAGGGTTACAGATTCTTGGTCCATCAGGAGCAGGCAAGGGAGCTAAGGGGTGGGAATCTGGCCACAGACTGACAGGTTCTAGGTCTAGTAGGGCCAGGCAGGGGGAGCTGAGGAGGTGGGGTTTGGTCGCAGACTGACAGGTGTTCTTTCACGTCTGGGGGTACTCAGGGCAGCCCTAGGGGTTGGAGGTATCTGGTGACAAACTGACAAGTTCCCAGTCTCTATCACAGGCAGGCAGGGGAGCCAAGGAGGTGCAGTGCTTTGCAGACTAACAGTTTCCAGGACCATTGGAGCTAGGCAGGGTAGCCTAAGTAGGTGGGGGTCTTGCCCACAGATTGACAGGTTCCCAGTCCATCACAGACAGGCAGGGAGCCAAGGACGTGGGGTTCTGGCCTCAGACTAGACTGACAGGTTCTCTGCCTTCAGGGGTATGCCGGGGAGTTCAAGTGGTGAGGTTGTGGCCACAGACAGACAGAATGCAAGTCCCAGTCAGGGGCAGTTAGGGGAGCCAAGGAAATGGGGATGAAACTCTGACAGGATACTTGTCCAGTCCAGGAGTGTTCAGAGGAGCCAAGGAGGTGGGGTTCTAGCTTCAGACTGACAGGTTCCTGGTCCCAACAGGGCACTTTTTTTGGAGCCTAAGAGGTGGGGTCAGGCCACAGACTGACAGGTTCTGGATCCCATCAAGGATTGGCAGGGGTTATAGGGGGTGTTTTTCTGGTAGCAGACTGAAGGTTTCCTGCTTAACTCAGGGGCAATGAAGAGGAGCTGAGGAGGTGGGTTCTGGCCAGAGACTAACAGGTCCCTTGTCCTTTCAAGGAAGGCACAGGAGCCTAAGCGAGTTAAACTCTGACAGCAGATTAAGAGGTTCCCCATCCCATACATGGGCAAGCAGGGGGAGCTAAGGGTGTGGAGTTCTGGCTGCAGACCTTACATGTTCCCGGGACCCGTCAGGGGGCATTCATTGGGATCTAAGGACGTGGCGTGCCACGCTGCAGACTGACAGGTTTCCCCTTCCAGTAAGGCCAGGCAGCGGAGTCAAGGACTTGAGTTTCTGGCCACAAACTGGTTCCTGGTCCAGCCAGGGGGCAGCCAGGGGAAGCTAAAAAATGTAGTGGTTCCTATCCCAGACTGGACGTGTACCCAGTCCATTCAGAGGCAGACAGGGTAGTTAAGGACGTGGGAATCTGGGCACAGACTGACAGTTTCCCAGTCCAGTACGGCCAGTGAAAAGGGAGCTAAGGGAGTCGCTGTTCTTGCTGCAGACTGACAGGTTCCGTATGCTTTAGTTATTTGCAGGGCGAGCCAACGGAGGTGGGGTTCTGGCCACAGAAGAACAGGTTCCTGGTCCCTTCTGGGGTACTCAGGGAAGCCTCAGGGGGTGGGACTTCTGAGAGCAGACTACAGTTTTCCCAGTCCCGTCATGTGCAAACATGGAGCTAAGGACTGGGGGTTCTAAATGTAAACTGACAGGTTCCAACCAGTCTGAGCAGGCAGGGGAGCAAGTAGAAAGGGTCCCCCTGTGCACATGATATATCCTTGTGAGAAGAGACCCGGATGAGAGGTTCTCGGGTGCGTCTAAGGCCCCTGAGCACCTATGATTATCCTTGTAGGAATGCCGGTCTAGAGGAGACCTGGGTTTGGGCTCAGGTCCATGGGTACCTGATTATATCCCGTCAGAGACACGGATGGAGGTCCTGGGTTGAGCTGTTGCACCTGTTCTATTCCTTGTAGAGGCCGGAGGGAGCGACACTCGGGTGGGCTCAGGTCCAAGGTCACCTGTGACATCCTGTGAGAGACCCGGCTGGAGGATGTGGAGAGTGCTCAGGGCTCCTGTGCGCCCTGCTGTATCCTTGTGAGAGACCCGGATGGAGGTCCTGGGGTGGGCTAAGGGCCCCTGTGCTCCTGCTGTTATATCCTTGTGAGATACCCGTAGGGAGGACTTATGGTGGGTTCATTTCTTTGTGCACCTGTTCTATCCTTGTAGAGCCCGGAGGGGAGGACCTCGGGTGGGCTCAGGTCCAAGGTCACCTGTGACATCCTGTGATATCCCGGCTGGAGGATGTGAGAGTGCTCAGGGGCTCCTGTGCGCCTGCTGTATCCTTGTGAGAGACGCCCTGGAGGCCTTGGCTCCCCTGCACGCGCACTGCCCCCCTTCGTCACTGAGAGCCACACTGGACAGTGGCCCTGCCACTCTGCCTCCCAGGAACCCCCTGCCCAGCACCCGGCGGGACGAGAGAGCTGCCTGACAAGCTGTCTTCACACGGCACCGCCCTCGTCTGCGCCTCTGCTCGCCCTTGATTGGAAGAGGCCCTGCCAATCTGCGCGAGGTCCTGCCCTCCTCCGTCGGCCCCTCTCCCTCGTCTAGCGCCCCTGCCTGGCTGAGACAGCACTGCCCGTCTCGGCGCCTCGAACCACGGGCCCTCCGAATCCTGACGTGACGCGGGAAGTGACGTCTAGGCGCCCAAGGCGGCAGTCGTCGCGCCCCATGTCCGGCTCCGGACGGCGGGGAACTTCGGGGTCTGTGTCCCAGCACAGTCCCTGGCAGCCACGTGAGCGGGCGCGTACCCGCCTGTGCGTCCGCCAGAGCCTCGACCCTACATCTTGGCCCTGCCTGCCCTGGTCTGGGAGGAGGAACGAGCAGGAGGAGCCCGGAACCTGGGAAAAGCCATTGGCGCGGAGTGCCAGAGGGCGGGAAGGAGGCGCTCGACGGGCAGGTTGCGGGTCCCGTCAGGGGCTGGCAGGAGAGCTCAGGGGGTGGGGCTCCGGCCGCCTGACGGACAGGTTCACAGGGCCCCTAAGGGGCCGGCAGGAAGAGCTCAGGGGTGGGGTTTCCGGCGGCTGACTGCACAGGTCCAGGTAGGGCCCCTAAGGGGCGGCAGGAGAGCCCAGTGGGGGCTGGAGGTTCTTGGCGGCCGACGGTCAGGTTCCATGTTCTTTATGGCCAGGCAGGGGAGCTAAGGGATGGGATCTTGTCGTAGAATGACAGAGTTCCTGGTCCCCGTCGCATGCACTCAGGGCAGCCTAAGGGAGTAAGT